>CAJQZP010000528.1:0-410000 GCA_907164705.1 Parnassius apollo
ATCACTATCATTTAGTGAAAATATAGAAGGCGACAAAAAAGCAAGGTATTCACAATCGACAAGAGCAAAATTTATAATTTCTATAGAAATTTGAGAAGTTTTGAGTTACATACAACTAGATTTATCAGCATAAGATAACGAAGAAGGTTGCATATTTGTCTGAAATGAGAAATGAACAAACTGAATTTAGGTGTAGGTAAACATGTTACGAAAATAAAAATTATTTTCAGATTTAATAATATATTCTAAAGATGTCGAATATCAAAATAAGAAATATTTTTCGAAACATTTTACCTGTATTAATAATTGCGTGATTTTATTTTTCCGTGTAAAGTGGAAGAACACGAAATTCTTAATATTATGTAATATTTAAGGACAGCGTGTGGGATACAAATAAGGGATAACAACTTAATCTATCGTGGAATCTATCTATCTTAAGTTATTTACAGAAAAACAATACACATAAGCAAATGTTATATTCCCATACAGACTCTTCGAAGCGATCCAGGGAGTTAAAGAGAGAAAGAAGACCAAAACTCCAAAGAGGTAAAAAAACATAAATTCAGTTATTAATAGGATTGTTTTAATTTAACAGGTTTACTCTTAAAACACTTTGAAACAAGAACTACAAGTCGATTTCGAAGCAGCAATTACACTTTTCGAATGTTCGCTGCACGAATAGATTCAGATTGAAAATATAATAACGCTTGAAATATCTTAAGTTAATTCAAAGGAAGACTGAATTAGTCTATAACGGTTTTCATTGCCTGGAACAAGTCGCACAATTAAGTAAGAGAATTAATAAGGAGCATGCATAGATAAGAAAATTATATTACATCTCATACTTGGCGAGAGTTACTCAACTGTTTTCGCAAGTGTAATTAGAAACGATGCTGCAAAGTATATATCATATGAGCACACAAAAATTACAAATTGGATAGGATGATGTTAAGAAAAAAATTTAAATGATGATACGCTGATTTGAATTTACTGTACCGCTTGTTTTAAATTCCTCGAGTGTACATATAAAATGAACTATTTATCTCAACCTATGTGAAAGCAAAGTCACAAGTTATTCAAAAAGTTATGATTTCGTTCTTACTCATGTCCATGAAGACAACGTTTGTGCCGAGTTTTACCAGATGAATTACAGGTATTTTAAAATGAAACTAAGGGTACTCATGTCATTTTAAGTTCACTGCTGAACAAATAATGCCACATAACAGGTTCGTGAGTCACTTTCATCCAATGTCGATGGACGTTTTACCATTTCGTCATTCCACTTTCGTCATTCTTGCCACTCCATCTAGTGCCACTATTGTCATGGGCCCCCGTGACAATAGTGGCAAGATTGTGCAAACGTGCTACTAGTGGTGGTATGTGGCATGTGGTGGTAGGTGGAGATGTGGTCCTTCACTGCTACCAGTATCAGATAGCAAAAAGTCGCTCAGCGTACTATGCTGCCTTCGAAAAACCTACGACCGACGGGCTAATCATGTTAAAATTAATTATCCAACATTCACATAAATAGCTTACATTAACGAATAGTAGGTCTTAATCAGTTTTAAGGGTCTTCCACAATAAAGTGCTATCTCACTCACCACTAAGCCCTACACCACTGCCCTCAATACCACTATATTGGATGATTTTTTCAGGGTCTGGAAAAAAAGTGTGTAATTGGTGAACGGAATAAAAGCCTATGTCACTGATATTTAAAAAAATTTTATATTTTACACTAACGTATTAAGAAATTGATTTATCAATAAACTTACTAATAATTAGGGTACGTATTATTTTAATTTCGATAGTTTTTAATTGATATATTTCTTTAGTTTTAAAATGTTGTTGTTTTACTACCCAATTAGTAGTATTTATTTATGGATCAATTTCGTAATATGTTAATATAAAATAAACAAAAAATGTAAAATATTAGTGCCACTGACTTCCATTCCGTTCACCCTATTGTTTTCCAGGTGGTAAAAAACATTATCCAGTATAAGGAATAGACACCATGTTGATATTAAAATATGTGTTTCGCCTCTAAAAGGGTCATCATCGGTAAAAAAGGACATTGCCTGTTACTTATAACATAGGTATTTAATATTATTAATTTTCACAAAATACTGCCTGATCCTATTGATTTTTTTATAGGATAGGGTGAAAAACGAGCACACAGTCCACCTGATGGTAAGTAGTTGCTGTGGCCCATAGACATCTACATCTATCCTCGGTTACGAATCAAAATGCAGATGCGTTGTCACCCGTGAGGACTAAGATGGAATGCCTCGTTTGCCAGTAAAAAGGGTCTCCGGTTCTCTACACTCTCCATACGAAACACAGCAGCATTGAGCTACTATTTCATGCTGGTATTCTGGGAGAGCGTGGTCCTTCCCCGGTTGAGGCGACCGATTCGTGCTGCAACTATACTTTTAATATAACTGCAGCATGTCTCTACCACGTATAAAATGTGATACGTTATAAAAGATGGGTTAGCAAGGTTCTCAAATATAAGCCTAAAGCTGATAAGCGGATTAAAGGACGGTATCCTACAAGAGGAGTGACGACTTAGCAAGAATTGCAAGAAGATTCAAACAGGTGGATTAGAACCATAATTTGTGGCAATTTTATGGGAGGCCTAACAATATTCTGCTGCAGTTGTGGACCTGTACATAATCATATCACAGTTCCAAAAATCATATTCAAGTAATTTTCTACAAATATTTTACACTATACTAAAATTGAAATGTTAAAATATATTGTTAAGTGTCTGTGGAAAAGAATTTTGCTTTTAGGAAGATATTTTACGATTCAAGTAAATGGAAAAGAATAACTAGATTAGCTACGATAACTCCAATGCCGAGCTGTACAGATAAACCGTAAAAAACGGTAAAATTTTACGCGATGAATCCAAAGGCAATAAATAGTTTCTTATTCCAACGTATGTAGGTATTAAATTCGCCAAAAAAAGAATCTCGTAAATATTTCTAAATCCTATATACATAACTCTGCGCACAAGAACGTGGGAATGATATGAACATCTATAATTCCACTTTACTTGCTCTGTGGTTTTTGGAACGAATATTTTTGTTACTGTTAGATGGCATGGGAATGGTTTTCTGGCTTTTTTATGTGAAAGTATTCGTATAATGTTGGCACGGAGAAAACTCGAGAAATAAGATGCGATATTTAGGTGAAATCGATCTTAAATTTTCGTTCAAAGTTGTATAAAGCACAACCGTTGTAAAGCTAAACCCATTATTGCTATATAATTTATTGTTTTACCATTGACCATTTTTCTCATTTAATGTAATTTTAAGAAGCAATGTATGTTTATATAAAAAAAATTAAGAAGCAAATAACTCGATATTGTTTACCGTTTTCTTTTGGGTATTTCATGATTTTATAATAAAAAATTGTTTAAAGCGTCATGTGTCTACATGATCTTCTAAGGCATTATTTAGAAATTTTGAGAACTGTGAATTTTTATGGCAGTTCGAAATTAACTACAAAAATGTTAGGCAAATAGTTATCAGGTTCTAGTTGTTTTAAATACGACTGGAAATTGGCATTATCATTTATATAGTTTTTGCTATAAATACTATGGTAATAGTACGAGGAAATTACTCATCTTGTGTAATACTATGACAACAACAAACACAATAAAATAAAACACATTGAAGCTGTGTTTAAAATGTGTGCATTACATTACATTATTTACACTTTACGTCATTTATTTCCTTCATTCCATTCCCATTAGTGAACAAAAAGTTATTTTTATTTCAAAGGATTCAGATAATGTTAGCACGAAGAAAACGAGAGAAACAAAATACAATATTTAAGTAAAATCGTCACTCAATTTTCGTTTAAAGTCCGGTAGATTAGCTTTAGTCTTAATTACGGTGAACACTTTCTGTATGGATAATTAACATTCAAAACATAGTGGCGGCTTTAGAGAATCTACTATACCATATTCCCCATATTCACTTGGATATGACAAAAAGTGACTTAGAGAAATTAAACAAGATGAACTGCAGTAGCTTCCTGATACAAACTATTAATTACAACTTAAAATAAAATAAATCTGTGGTTATCCACCCGCCTGCCAAGCGCGCGACGATATTAAATATCACCCATTGAAAAAATTGAGGGGGCCTTTGTCAAGCGGTGGTCTTTTGTAGGCTATAATGTATGGATGAACGGAGGCTTATGTTCAGTAATAGATTTAGGATAACGTGCTGCTGTTCTTTTTCTGTTGTGCTTCCCTCAGTTGTCTCAATATCCACAAGTGCACTTGTAGAAGTGGATACTTACACCGACATTACACGTTAGAAATAAAAGTAATTTAAATGAAATTTCTCAATAAACTTAAAAGAATTTCTCTTGTAACGTGATAGCGTTTCGTACATATTAATAGCACCTGAGCAATTACTAGCGCCTAACAATTATTAACAACCCATGCATTATTTTGAGTGTTAAAACTATGTTGCAGCTACATAATATGTGTCGACACGACACTCGTCATGAAGAGTTAATATTACATAGATTAATATTTTTGAACCTTTTACGAACTGTATGAAAAACTTGGATTTTAAACCTTACGGTTTTATTCGTTCTTTAGCTACAGGTGCAAACTCATGCTTGGCCAGCCGAAGTAAGAACACTGAAGTGACTATGCGAAAGAGTAAAGGCTGAAACAATAGGCTAGATTAAAGCACAAAGGAAATCCTTGATCGTTCTTGCGCGAAAATGTCACTGGCGTGTTGGCAACCTTTTACTTAAAAACTATTAATTTAAGGTGAATTTGACACTTCAAAGCTGAACCAGAGCGTGCAATATAATTTGTTCTATTAAAATTTGTTTTTGTTGTTTAGTGTTAAAACTAGTAGTGGTGGTATAATATCTACTATCTCATATCGTCCCGAGGGTGTCGTAAGAGAAGACAAAGGGAAAATGAAACAGGAGATGAGCAGCAACATCTTCCTGATAATAACTCAAAATAATAAAAACACTGCGCTAACCTGCTTGCCAAGCATGGCAAATTTGACGAAATCTCTCCATGAGAAAGCCTATGTTTAGCGATGGACTTTTGTAGGCTATAAGAGAATGGCCTAGTGGAGGCGGAAGAGAACCCACTGCCTCATTTCATCACGTGCTCGTTATTGTACTGGCAGAAAATATAAGCATGCTAACCAAATATAAAACCATTTTTATAGAATAGTGGTAACAAACGAGCACACAGTCCACCTCATGATAAGTGGATGCTGTGGTCCATAGACAAACACTTATCCCTTAATTATGAATCAAATGCAGATACGTTGTAACCCAGAAGTAATGCCCCTAAGATAGAATGCCTCGTTTCCAGTTAAAAGGGTTTTTTTTATAGAAGAGGGGGCAAACGAGCATGTGGCTCACCTGATGTTAAGTGACTACCGCCGCCCATGATCAACCGCAACACCAGGGGAATTGCAGGTGCGTTGTCGGCCCTTTAGAAAGGAGTAAGCTCTTTTCTTGAAGGTCCCCAGGTTGTATCGGTCCGGAAAAATCACCGGTGGTAAATTATTCCACACAGAGGTTGTACGCGGAAGAAAACTCCTTTTGAAACGTACAGTGGTGGACCGCCAAGCATCCAGATGGTGTAGATGGTATCGGGACGTTTGCCGTGTAGTGCGTTCACGAAATTTGGCGGCTGGGATTAATCCGAACAATTCCTCAGAGCACTCCCCGTGATAGATGCGATAAAATACGCAAAGAGATGCAACATCTCTTCGCAGCGCCAGTGAATCGAGCCGATCGGAAAGCACTCGGTCGTCGACGATTCGAGCCGCTCTGCGCTGGATGCGGTCAAGTGGAAGGAGCTGGTACTGGGGAGCCCCAGCGCAGAGATGGGAACAGTATTCCATGAGCGGCCGAACCTGCGCCTTGTAAAGTTGCAGGCGGTGTGCCGGCATGAAATACTGTCCCGCTCTGCTGAGCACGCCAAGCTTTTTAGAGGCCAATTTGGCCTTCCCTTCCAAGTGACCACGAAACTGCACGTCACTCGATATGTCGACGCCGAGGATTCCGATACTGGCTGAGGCAACAAGGGGAGTGCCTTGAAACTGAGGGGATACGACAAAGGGGTTCTTTTTAGCGGTTAACGCGCAAACTTGTGTCTTCTGGGGATTAAACTGGACTAGATTTAGTCGCCCCCCAATCCGAGACTCTGTCCAGCAGAGACTCGACTTCAGACACAAGTTTGTCCTGGCACTCAGAGACGTTTTCCCGAGAAATATTGGCTCGGCCGGTGTAAAGAGCATCACCAGTGCTGTCATCTGCATAGCAATGAATGCTACGGGTTTGCAACATATCATTGATATGCAGAAGAAACAGCGTTGGCGATAGCACGCAGCCCTGTGAAACACCAGCATTAATAAGCTTGCAATCGGAGCTTGCACCGTCTACAACGACCTTGATGCTCCGATCCGCAAGAAAACTGGTGATCCAATCGCACAATTTCTCGGGAAGCCCATAGGAAGGGAGCTTCGAAAGAAGCGCTTTGTGCCAAACCCGATCGAAGGCCTTCGCAATGTCCAAACTAACGGCCAATGCCTCCCCCTTGGACTCTACTGCCTCCGCCCATCTGTGAGTTAGGTAGACCAGAAGATCACCAGCTGACCTACCACGGCGAAAACCGTATTGGCGGTCACTAATCAGCTGTTGATCCTCAAGGTACCTCATGAGCTGGCAGTTTACAATGGACTCCATTGTTTTGGAGAATAAGGAGGTGATGGCGATAGGCCGGTAGTTGGACGGGTCTGAGCGGTCGCCTTTTTTAGGGATCGGGTGGACGAAAGCCATCTTCCATGATTTTGGGACTACGCCTAGGGAGTAGGAGTACCGGAAAAGACGCGTTAAAACCGGTGCCAACTCTGGAGCACACGTCCTCAGCACAATTGGGGGGATTCCATCAGGCCCACTCGACTTATGGATGTCCAGGGAGAGGAGTGCTTTGCGAACCGAGCGCTGAGTGAACTGCACTTCCGGCATGGAGCACTCACACCGCGGGATGGTTGGCGGCGTACTCCCCCCGTCATCGAGAGTCGAGTTAGACGCAAAGAAAGAGCCTAGAAGATCGGCTTTCTCCTTTGCGGTGTGGGCCAGTGAGTCGTCCTCCCTGTGCAGAGATGAAAGAGATGGCTGACAGAAATTCCCCTGGACAGCCTTGGCGAGAGACCAGAATGCACGAGTTCCAGAAGGAAGACGAACTAGTCTCTCGCAAATTCTGCCTATGTGCTCTGACTTTGCCTTGGCAATGACTCTTTTGAAGGACCTAGAGGCGGAATTATACTTCTTTTTTAGAGCGCTGGTGTTTACATCCCTGGACGCTGATGCATCAACCCAGGCTCGGTAGCACTCCTGCTTATAGCATGATGCTATTTTACAGGAGCGACCAAACCATGGCTGAGATTTGCCTCCAATGGGCACCACAGAGGAAGGAATAAAAAGTTCCATACCCTGAAGTACCACATCAGCGACAGAATCCGCAACAACGTTGGGATCGTCCGGCGAGAAGCAAACCCGCCCCCAAGGGTAGGATGCAAAGAAAGGTTTCCGATTCTCTACACTCGTCGTAAAAAACACAAATGAGCTGCTATTTTACGCTGCTATTCTGTGAGAGCGTGTTCTTACCCAGGTCAAGCTGACTCATTCGTGCTGCAACCATAATATATCTGAAGCATGGCTCTACCACATAAAAATGTTTTGCATTTTAAAACACAGTAACCTAAAGATTTGGAAGTAAATATTAAGTGTCAATTATTAAAGGTTTTTAAGTGACTGACCTGGAACAAGCGTAATTTTTTTCGAGTGTATGTACGTATGTATGTAGGTCTATTGTCTATTTCTTTGGCAAGCTCAATAGCCTAACGAGCGTGATGGATTTTACGAGTACCATATGAGGTCTACGTTAAACTCATCTTAGTTGTGATAGTGATAAGGTTTCAAATGTGTTTCTATTCAGTAAAATTTTTAGACTCAGCCGGGTTTAGGTTTTAAATTACTGTTTCAATCGATAGGGTTATTTATAAAACATTATACGTGTTATAATTAATTTTGTCATAAACTCAACAATTATAATTAATGTGATTCCACTGCCTCTTTGGTCTAGTGGACGCAAAGGTGGATGCTGATCCTGGTTTAAAATCCCGAGTCGAGCCAAAATCAGTTATTGGGGTTTTCTAAGAAATTTTCTGTAGCAGCCCATAGACAGGAAATTGGTCCTGCGCCTTTTTCACTCTAAGTCGTGTTGAATTACCGTGCCATCGAACTATGAGAGTGAGAGAATACAGAGTGCACCTGTGCTCGCGCATACATTCAAGCACTATAATCCTGTCCTACGCAAATAGCTAGCTTTCATTTAGAATAACAGCAGTGAACAAAATTCTGTCCGAAAGACCTTATTATTACGTGAGTCTAATTAGTGTTGTTTTTAACTCTTCAAGACTTACTTTGTAAGTGCCAAGGTGTTCAACAACGCACGGTAGGCTTGCATCTCTTCCGAGCGCTACAGTCACGTTCGGGATAGGCTCCGCAAATCGGGGTTCCTCAGTCAGTACTGAAAAAAAAATAAGACATATAAATTAAAAGAAAACATTTAAGGGAAATAAGTAAATACAACACTCACAATGATATCATAAAAACTAGTTTTTTATATAAAAAGGGCACGACTCTCATATCCTCTCAATTAATTATTGAAATTCAGATGCGTTATCACCCTTGAGGGTTGAGACGGAATGTGTACTTTCCAGTAAAAAGGGTCCCCGATTCAGTTGCTGTTTTACGCTGGTATTCTGTAAGATCGTGGTTCTATCCCGTCCAAGCCGACTCATTCACGACTCAAGCGCTACAACCATTATACGGCTCCAGCGTAGCTCTACCACAATAATTTAAGAGCCTATACTACCTCAGCTCAAATTCTAATTTCGCCCCCCACTTCCCCGCGCCATTCGTTCGCACACTGCTCGCGGTCACGCGGGAACACGAGGTCAAAGCGATTTTGTTAGAGGAAAATAAACTATAATCGGACGCGTAGTAAGTAATAAAATTATCAATCATAATTTACTATTAACTTGTCATTATATGAACATAAAATTATATATCGCAAATTTAATTTCATTGTACATACTAAGGGCTACTCAAACTATATTTCTAGTATAAGCTGACTCTTCATTGTACTGAAAGCCTATACAATGCAAGATCAGCTTATACTGGAAATTCCAAATACTGGAAGGATACGCCCATTGGTTTAGCAGGTAGTAAGTTTGCGTTTTGTAGTTTTCGCCGTGTATGTATGTAATGTGACAGCCGTTGGGTATGTAGTTATGTAGGTAGTAGGTCTATGCAAGTACCTACGTTTCCGAATGCATGATTGTAAGAATTCATGATATCTGTGAATAGGCTATTTATTTCGTGTCGAAGTTTGCGTCTTTAGAAATGTGTTCAGATAAGCACTTTACTGATCTAGTGCGTGAGTCGAGTTCGACTTTGAACGGCGCCGATCCCGGCCGCCCAGCTGATGAACAGCGATCTGTGCCGGAGACGGACCGTAAACATACCGTTTAGCTTTGAATAATAACACCCCGTTTCGTGAATTTGAACTTGATTCGTGTGGCAATAAAAATGTATAAGTAAAAATATGTTATTCAAATAAATTTCTAATTCACGGAAGTATTTCTACGGTACGACGGATCGATGTGTAAAGAGTAACATTTAGAAGCTTCTTTCATAGGCCTACAAGCTGACATACCACCAATATAGTACGTAAATAGGTACTAGGGTCCATTCCGAGACTCGAGTTTCAAAATTTAGAGGCTCGTGTTTTTTTTTCGTGGACTCGAGACTATCTAGACTGATCCATCATTCTGTCCTCGCGTACATACCTACTCAATTTATAAACTTAAAAGATTAGCATGAAATAAAATGTTATATGTAAATATGCATTTATTAAACAGTTTAATATGTACTTATATTCAGAATATACAATACAATTACAATAATAAAAAAAAATCCGTAAAAAAAAAAAGACAAAAAAAGAGGCTTCAACAAATTACGCGACACGCAATATTCATACGTAAGTACCCACTACAAATATCATATTACCGTTATAACAAAAAGTAATGCTTCCTAAACAAAAATAAACTCTCATCATAAATAACTAGGTAGATATGTAAAACACTACACGAGAGCGCGTCATTACTATGGTAATAATAAGAGATTTTTTTTTATTACAATATTTTAAAAGCACAGAATAAATAATAGTAGTACAGACTAAAAGTAAGTAGTATCAATATTTTTTGTCATGGGTGACATTTTCATGGTTTTCGAGGGTGTTGAAGCCGATAGTGCTGTCGAAATTTAAATCCAAGACGGCGGCTGCAATGGGTATTGATTTGTTCATCATGGGTGTCATTTTCATGGTTTTCGAGGGTGCTGAAGCCGATAGTGCTGTCGAAATGTAAATCCAAGGTGGCGGCTGCAATAGGTATAAATTTTTTCATCAAGGGTGTCATTTTCATGGGTTTCGAGGGTGTTGAAGCCGATAGTGCTGTCGAAATGTAAATCCAAGATGGCGGCTGAATTAGGTATAAATTTTTTCATCATGGGTGTCATTTTCATTGGTTTTCGAGGGTGTTGAAGCCGATAGTGCTGTCGAAATGTATTTAAACTACTTTAAAAAATTCCGTATAATCATATATATGTTAATCATATATAATCATGTTATACGTAAATTTTTTAATGCGCTTAAGGCGTGCCCAACTGCATAGGTGCACTCTCTATTCCCTCACCCTCATAATCCGATGAGACGGTAAACCGACACAACCGGAGAGAGATCAGGTGCAGGACCAACGGCTTTACGTGCATTCCGAGACAAGGAGGTGGGCCACCGCCAACTTCCTGACTCCGGGCAGCTACTGAAAATTTCTTGACGGTATCAGAAACTACGGGTAGTACCTCTCATAATACACCGGTTGATCTTTTATAAATTTCAACTTATTTACAAAAAAAATTTTGGCCAGAACCGGGATTCGAACCCAGGACCTCATGATCAGCAGTCGCACTACTACAACCACTAGACCAATGAGGCAGTCAAAGTAACATAACATAACCCACAACATTCAAAACCTATCCCTAACCCCACAGTGATACCTATTCCCTGTATCGTGGGTATCAGAAACTACGAGTGGTACCTATCATAACACCCCGATTGATCTTATATAAACATAAACAAACTTATGTAACAATAAAATTACAAAACGTTTTTGCAACACATCAAACGAATTTAAACTTTATCAACAGCCAGCAGCAACGTGACGTGACACTAGACATGAGCTTTATCTCGTTGCAATAAGGTTGAAACTCGAAAAATGATTCGCAAACCGATCCTTCGTGTTCGGCTCTATACATATTCGAAATACCTAAGAAGCTACGTAAACAAAAGAATAATTTGACGGCCTCCGTAGCGCAGTGGCTTAGCAATGAGTTGTTGCGCTGGGGGCCGCGGGTTCGAATCCCGCAGGGAACAAGTATTTGTATGGCCTACAAATAATTGTTCCGGGTCAGGGTGCTTGTCCTCGTGCAATTTATGTTTGTAAACTGCCTCCACGATACAGGAGAAAATCCTAGAGTGGGGGTAACGTTTTTTTGAGAAAAAAAAATTAAAAATGAAAATTAAATTGATACCGTTATTTATATCGGTAGTTAGATAGGTACTTACTTTTTTTTCCTTCGTTCAAAATACGGAGTTGTTCTCTTAGACGTTTTATTGTTTTCTTTTTTCCGAGAGTTTTCTTTTTTGCCCATCTTTATTTACACTTTAAATATAGGTAATATATTTACACAAAACGTTTTAAACTCCTTTTTACAGTAATACCTACCACAATACAAAATAAAAATGTCGGAAATAGTCATTTCTCCGTAATGTCGCCAAACATAGGTTCGTCCCGTAATAGATGCCGCAGCAGAATGATTGAACAAATTGAAAAGGATAGCGCTATTGCTACCACGTACAAAACAAGAGACAGAAAGAGAGTGTGCTCGTTTAGAATTAAATAACGCAAGCGCCAAATCACATAATTGCTAATTACGAGAAGACCACGTAGAAAAATAAAAAAATAAATCGTCACGATTTGAGATAACATTATTATCTATCTATTAGCTAAAAATCATCATTAAATTCCATAAGGTTTCAGAGATCTAACTAAAAATAAGTGCAAAACGAGGGTTTTTCATATTTTTTTTATCGAGAATTTTTTATCGAATCGTGTTTTTGCTTCAACAGATTTGAAGATTATAAGTCCAGGTTTAATGTGTCCAAATAGCAAACTGTTAGGTCTTACAGATACCGAGATCCAGATTGATCAATATCACCAAAACAGCATTATGCGGCCTCTTAAGTTAGAAAGTAAGTAAGTTAAGTAAAAATTAACAGCACTAATAAAGAATGAATTATGTTTATGAAATTTATTAAACAAAGTGTAGGGTGTTGAATAAAACTACTTATACGGATTTTATCGCGTTTAATTAACTTTTTTTTAACTTATTTTTAATTGCCGACGTTTCGGGTGCTTTACAGCACCCATGGTCACGGCGGGATATTACACTTGATGGTTGGTAAAAATTGAGTAATCTTCTTCGGCAGCTTGTAGTATGTTTTAATGGAAGCTCGCTTTAAGGTGTAGCCAACCTTGTCTGTGACTCCTATGACATAAGGTAGTATAGCAGGCACACGCTCAACTGTGGCCGGCTTCACTCGGTCACTTTGACGTGTGAAATAAGTTAATTATACGCGATAAAATCCGTTTAAGTGGTTTTATTCAATGTGTTCCCGTAAATATAAGAAATAATTAAAGTGTAGGGTGGTCCTACACCAGATGAATTGACGCCCTGGTAAGAAATATAGGAAGGTGGCTCTAGACCGCGTTTCTTGGCATTTCTTAGAGGAGGAATATGTTCAGCAGTGAACTTTATTAGTCTTAAATGATTATTTTGATGAATTTACTTCACGTGGAGAGAAAATGCAAGTGGCAAGACATAATATGAAGAATACGTTTTTAACAGATCTGTTATTGTCACGCTTTGCCCAAACGGTATATCCGAGAAAGTCAACGGCAGTTTTTACCTTCAACTAATTATCCCGATTAAAAACCAACGAAATCATCTCATCTAAAACTGTACCGTTTTTGATTTTTTTTAAGAATTATATGAAATTAATTAAGGATATGTATCTATGCAAGAGAAGTGTATCAGGATCCTGCCCGAAGGAAGTCCGTGGTCTCTTCCTACCCCACTGGGTAATAGGTGTTGGAGTTTACGTATATATGTATATTATTATAATATAATACGAATTATTAATAAATAGAAAAATTTCTTTTCCGAAACTTGTCATTTTTTTCTGTATATTATTTTCTTTTTGTGGGCGGTTTATTAGACTTTGGAGGACTAAGATGGAATTCCTCGTTTCCAGTATAAAGGGTCTCCAGTTTTCTACTCTCACCATACGAAACATAGTAGCGTTTTGCTGCTATTGTACGCTGGAAATGGAATCGTACCTAAACCACACAAATATTTGTTCCATGCGGAATATGAACCCAGGACCCACGGCGCTGCAATCCACTGCGCAACGACGCCGTGTAATCTTAAACATTATCTTCATCATCATCGTTATAGCTTATCACAAGTGCACTACCAAACACGGGGCTCCCCCGAGGAACACCACAAAGCACGGTCCTGGGCCAACACTATCCACTTATTGCATCTCTTACTAGGTCTTTACTTCAACTTAACCATTTCGAGCACAACTTTATCTCGTTGCAAAAGGTAACTCATATTCCCGATCCTCGTGGTGAGCAAAACCTGTCAAATAAAAATTTACGTGATAAGCAAATATTAAACATATCCAAGACTTCACAACAATTGTACGTTAATTAAAAAAATCTATATTAATATTAACTTCACAAAATCATATTTCGTTTACAAAGATTTCGTATTTTGTTTGTGACTGAGACGCAGATTAATATTTTTAATCAGCCGTAAAATCGAAAGTTAGAAGTGTTTGTAATGACAGGCAAAAGTCCTTTATTAAACAACTTTGCGAAGTTCGGATAAAGTCGCCAAGTGATGGGGCGCTTTGTAAGGGATATCGCTGTTAATGATGCTTAAGCATCGTTGTAAATTACTTTGATATGAACTTTTATCGAAGAATGTCTTAATAATCACTCGATCATTGACATTGAATTCTAGACTTGGTTCAGATTAGGAAAGTTTGTTAATTTAAACTTTATATGTGATTGTTTTTGCTTTACCGTTATGTAACAGCCTTTCAACATTTTATACGTGGTAGAGCCATGGTGCCGCTATATTTGTATGGTTGTAGCACGAATGGGCCAGCTCAACCGGGGAAGGACCACGCTCTCACAGAATACCAGCGTAAAAGGGCAGTTAAATGCTGTTGTGTTTTATATGATGAATGTAGAGAACCGGAGACCCTTTTTACTGGAAACGAGGCATTCTATCTTAGTCCTCAGGAGTGGCAACATATCTGCATTTTGATTCTTAATCGAGGATATATTGTAGCGCCGAAACACACCCTCGTATTTAGTTTTGCTAGTTAAATTAGCCGGTAGAACCTCTCCTCATTTTCACTCCCTTCCCGCACGGGACTGCCTAAATGGCAACATTAGTGGCCTTATTTTATCTCTCTAATGGGAGGCACGCTCCGCTTAGATGAAGGTGGAGATGACTGAAGAGGTAAAAGGAGGTACGCCGCCGCCACCCGTTCAGTTGCATCACAGTTTTGTCGCCTCAAGGCCTCAGAGAGAGGCCCCTAGCAGCTACACCAGGTAAGTACCTGTTCCTTAATCTTGAGCTGTTTTTTATTTGTTGTTCCCTTTTACGCAGCAGCTAATGTTTCCGTCGTGTCGGATAATGTTTTAGATTAAATTTATATCAAGTATATTTGTCCAAAGACTGCCACGTGGCGCGTCTACCATTTTGTTTTGGTTTATAACAGCTAACATCTACGCTGATACAGTTGTTCAACCCGCAATACATTTAATCATTCGCGCAACCATAATTTTGTGGTCATTCATCCCGGAATCTAACCAGGAGCTTACGGCCCCACCAATAGATCTAGATGTTTATGGGCCACAGTATCCACTTACCATCAGCTGGACTGTGCGCTGGTTTGTCTCTCATATTCTACAAAAATTAGGCCTCCCCCATGAATTAAATAATAGGAGAGATACTTGCTATAGTTGCCATTTTTAGTAATTAGGAAGAATTAGGTTTGTTTCCCTCCTCCTGGATTGTCTTCCTCTGTGGTAGTGGATGTACTTAAACCGCCACTACACGTTCAGTTTTTGCTTTTCTTGACATTTTATTGATAGTAGTGTACAAAATGATTTCTTAAATTTACGCGAACACTACACATTGAATAAAACTATTATTTACGGATTTTATCGCGTTAATAGTGTACAATCGTGAATTTTATATATGAAGCAAGCATCAAGATCTCGAGGTCTTTTAAAGACTGGATAAGAATAATTCTGTATAAGTCAAATTTAAAAAATCAGGATCGGAGTCAATACGATGCGACTCAAATGAAATTTGCTTGGTAATGGACTAGTAGGCCACTTGATGTTATGTGATTAATATACCTTATTACCACCATCATCTTTGACACCACATTTTTTTAATTGTAATTGATTGATTGATTGTAAATAAAATCAGTAATTGTTTACGCATTTCACTGAATTTACATTTGTAGGTAAGTAAGGGGTGACAACGGATCTGCATTTTGATTCTTAATCGAGGTTAAATGTAGATGTCTATGGGCCACAGCATCCTCTTACCATCAGGTGTACTGTGTGCTCTTTAGTCACCCTTATACTGTAAAAAAAGCATTTTCAATTAATTTATTAATATTAATTTTATAACTAATTGATTGATTAATCACACAGCCAGTGTATTTCGCAACTCCTCGATTAAGAACTAAACTATTAATAACTTACAGTAGTTTTTCGGTAGGTATAATTCCCGCAAAAAGTATGACTTCCAAATAGACATGGGCATTATGAGATTTTTATGGTAACGGTTACATAACCGATATGAAGTTTTCATACCAATTGGAAAAATCGTTTTCAGATATCAATATGAAGCCTAATTTGATTACCGTTTCTACAGATAAACAGCTAAAAATAAACGCGGCCGAATTCGGCCAGTATTCACTTGTCTCTATTTCATAACTGGCAGAGTTATCAGTTGAAAGGGAGGCGGCGAATATTTAGTAGGTTCATTGTTACGTTGCTTCGTCGCGGAACCGAATTGATATGATTTTACGGTATAAGAAGTTACGTTAGCTGTGTTTCGTTTTTATTCACTTCGATTGAACGTTTTTGTTATAACCGTTTTTTGTGCAGCTCATTGTGTGTTACATTTTGTAGTATTCAACATATTTGATATTTTAATACATTCAACTCATGCCTACTCACAAACAATTGTTTCGCGTTATCATAATATGTTATCCTCATTTATTAATAATTCTTCTACAAGTGTTCTAACTTACATAGTGTACTTTAAACATTGCCTAAAGAGTCCGGAGTCAAAGAATACTGAGATAGAAATGTTCACGTTCTTACTTAATATCATAAGGACGAGCTTAACTTACAAAGAAGCATGTTATATCGCTAAATAATTAGTTCGATGAATTTGAAAACTCATCAGAGTATATCCCAATTTCGACATAATTTTAAGCAACAACGTAGTACCGGTATTAATGAAAGCTTTATTCATATCTTGTCAAAGGTTGAAAAGTTTCTTAAAGGTAAAATGAAAAAAAAAATTTCGAATATCTTTTCAAAGAACGTGATTCCTATTGTACGCTTGGGTTCTACGTTAAATTGGTTATTTTGAAAGTTATATTTGAGGTGGATGGACTTATTTACAATTTTAAATGATTAATGAACCGCAAAATAAGAAAAAAATAAATTTTTTTTTACAAATAAAAGAGATTCATACGTTTTGAAAGCACTGATGATACAGGCAACAATGCAGTTAAGGGTATAGAAACAGAAACAAAAACTTTTTTATTCTATATAGATATTATAAATAATACTTATTGAAAGTCTTTTTTGTTTAATTAAATAATATATCTATTGTATAACATAGACCTCACCCAAGTAATATCACATACCACGGTCCTAAGCTAGATGCATCCATCGATCCATACAGCTGTAGCGTACCTCTTTATTATTTGACACTTAAATTTTTTGACATAATATTCTATGTTCAATATTTAAATAACCACCACGCTTTTGGGGTAGTGCGACAGACTTTCCTCTGCCTTTCGCATGCACATACAGTAATTACTTGTAGACGTAGATGCCCAGTTGAAGCATGTGTCTAAAATGTTATATTCTCATATACATTTTTCAGCTTAATTGGCTATTAAATGCCTCTTTAAAATTGGTATTTCCTTCTACTTTTACGGGGGCTTTCGATTTTAATTTAACAGGAGTTGCATTTTAAGAGACTTGTTTTTGCTTTGAAAGACAACGCCGTGAGTAAATTGGCAAGAAAATATGTAAGAGGTTGCATTTAAGTCCACACTGATTCTTTCCGTCGAAATATTTTTGTTGCAATTTTTTTTGTCTGTTAGTCTGTGCGCTAGTGCACGACGCTCTGCGCAATGCGTAAACCAATTTGGATACGGTTTCAATGTTTTTATTTTAATAAAACTCATGTGCTAAAGAACAGAAACAGAAGTATTTCTACAAATTTTAAATAATAGTTATTGAAAGTAATTATTTTGTTAATTACCACCGGTTTGGATAAATTCCTCTCTCTTGGGACAGAACCACCAAGAAACTCAACGGGACTCTTTTTAAATATAACAGCTTACAATCAATACATCACACAATTAACAACACAAAACATATTAGAAATAGCTTAGTAGCGATCAACTCATTTTCAGTGATTATTATTATCCATAAATTCCTGAATATTATAATAACCATTTTTTACAAAATAAGTTTAATAAATTAAAATAAAAGATCTAATATTCTACCTGGTGCTAAGTGGCTACTGCAGGCCATGGACACCTGCAGCCGACTTTAAACAAAGAAGGCTACAGAAGCGGACACCACAGCATGAAATGGACACCATTACTCGATAATTATGACAGACTTTAAGATATTTAATCTGTAAACTTTGACTATTATATCTTGATACCAAATTAAATTACCTTTAAGCATAACAAATTTTCTCAAATAGAATAGTTTTAAGCCTATCAAATTGAATTCTACATTTGAAGTGATTGTCACCGCAAATATCACAGTTGGTGATTGTTCAAAGACATGCGCCTCAAGATGTGAGAAGCGAGATTTAATTACTCTAAGTTTGAAACCCTCCAAAATATTGTCTTCATTAAGAGTCTGCGCCCATTGAGGCTTGTTATATTTGAAAAGTTATCTAATAATTTCGAAAAGTGAGTAACCCTATTAATAGTTTCGTTTATGATCTTCAGCGTTTCAAAAATTAACGAGAATGTGATGTTTCCCATTGGGTTAACAACAGAACGATATCGCAATACGATGGAAATTTCTCCTTTATCGTTAAAGTTATAATGTTACATAACACTCAAGACATGCGTCTCTGTGGTAAGGTTAATAATACTTTAAGCATGTTTATTTATTTTGCAGCCACCAAACTCTAAATTTCACAGTACGCGAACCTGGGTTCGATCCCCGTTGGCATTAATAAAATTATGATACATAATTACACTATTGCTATTTACTTCTTTTTAAATATAAAAAGATTCACTGCTGGCCGTATGAGGTCGCTCAGCGAGCTATGGTGAGGGCTATGCTCGGAGTTTCTCTGCGTGATAGACTCAGAAATGAGGATATCCACAGTAAAACCAGAGTGACCGATATAGCCCAACGGATTAGTAAGCTGAAGTGGCAATGGGACGGCCATACAGCTCGAAGAACCGATAACCGATGGGGAAGAAAAGTTTTCGAGTGGCAGCCTCGTACTGGTAGGCGTAGTGTTGAGCGATCACCCACTAGATGGAGTGACGACCTGGTAAGACATGCTTCCTGCATGTCGATGGATGCAGGTGGCTCAAGACCGTGCTTTTGGCATTACTTGGGGGAGGCCTATGTTCAGCAGTAGACTTGTGAAGGGCTGTAATGATGATGATGATAATGAAATATAAAAATAATAATAATTACGGTCGTGATTTCGTGATTTCGTCAACAGTCACAGGATCTAAGGCACCTGCAGATGGTAGCGCAACCCTACGCTCGACCTCCGCTTCGACCTCTTCGAGGTTAGCGGGATCTATGGATTCGCTAGAAGGGGTGCATTGGCTCTCTTAACTGTCCGCGAGGCATTTGGCTTTTTCGGAGTCGTCAAAGGCGAGATCGGGGTTTCCTGGTCTAATGAGAGGTGGCATGGGTGAGGATTTTTCTGCTTTCAGAGCTCGGGTCAACTGCCAGAAGGCAGTATCAAATGGCTTAATATCTGCCAGCAGATTGTCCCACTTGTCCTGTTTATATTCTGTAATGCGCTCTTTTATCTCATTTTGGAGGTTGCGCAGTCTAATTTTATTTTCTATTGTGCGGTAGTGATCGTATTATCTAACGGCCACGTTTTTCGCTCCGATCAGTTGTCGAATGCCACTCGGAAACTTCAGGCGTCGATTGCACGACACGCGAACCTTTGGAGAGCATTCTTCAACTGTTGAAGTGGGGTGGGCCGATAGGGCAGTAATCGCCTTACTGGCTTCCTCTGCCGAGTTCATGTTATTGGGGGTCCTGACTAACTGCTGGGAGGTTGTAGACTCGAGTTTGACCTCGAGCTTACGCCAGTCTACGGTGGTTTTGGTCTGAAAGAACTCACCTTCGGATTGGCCTAGCTGTAGAAGGACTGGTCTATGTTCCGATTTGAGCTCTAGAATTGTCTCTATGGATGCTAATGACAAACAGACATCTTTAAATAACGCTATGTAAAGGATGTCCGGTCGATATCTCGTAGTGAATGGGTAATGGGTTGGAGTCTCAGGCGCGATAACATCGAAGCTTAGTCAGTCCATAAGCTCGAATAATACATTACTATTAAGGTTGTGTGTAAGCGATTTCCAGGAGGAATGCTTACTATTGAGGTCTCCAGAAATTAATATATATCTGTAATAATATATATTAATAATACAAAACAGCCCATAATTAATGCTATAAGAGACGAGAATGGATGTATTCTGAATGATGAACTTTCGAATTTAAACAGATGGAAGGAATACTTTGAAAGCGTGTTTATAAGTGAAGAGTCATCTGAATTAAATGAACAAGAAATTCCGAAAGAAGTGGAAAGGGGTATGGAGATAAGTGTAGATGAAATAATGAAAGCGATGAAAAGCATGAAAGCAGGTAAGGCAGCTGGATATGAAGTTTTTGGCTAAAAACCAGAAAGTTTTTTGTGCGTTCATGGACTTAGAAAAGGCTTATGACAGAGTGGACAGGAATGTGTTATGGCAAACACTGAACTCATATGGGTTGAGCGCTGGTTTGATACAGGCATTGAGGTCTCTTTATAGGGATTCTAGTGCTTGTGTCAGGATCAATGGGGTCTACTCGGACTGTTTTGGCATCCGAAAGGGTGTCAGACAGGGCTGTGAGGCTTCCCCTTGGCTGTTTAACCTATTTATGGACAGGTGTTTGCAAACTTTGAAAAATGAAGAATGTGGGTTAAGAATGGGCGAGTTAACCGTCAAATGCTTTTTGTATGCCGATGATCAAGTCATATTTGCGTCATCGGCGGCTGAGTTGCAAATGATGGTTACATTAATGAACTGGGCATTAAAAGAAAGGGGAATGAAAGTGAACGCAAGTAAGACGAAAGTGATGGTTTTTGAAAGAGAGGAAAGCAAAACGGTATGTGAAATAAGAATAGAAGGAGAGTTAATTGAGCAAGTGGATGAGTTTGTGTATTTGGGATCTGTATTTAGCAGGGATGGTAGATATGATAAGGATATAGAACGACGAGTAAATGCAGGAAATAGAGTGAATGGGGCACTACACTCTATTGTGAAAAACCAGAATGTATCAAAAAAGGCACGTATGGTAATTCATAATGCTGTGTTAGTCCCTACTTTAATGTATGGTAGTGAAAGCTGGGTGTGGCAGAAGAAGCACGAAAGTAGAATAAATGCTGTAGAAATGCGGTCTTTAAGGAGTATGCTAGGGTTGAATCTGAATAAAAGGGTGAGAAATTGCGTGATAAGAGATAAATGTGGTATACAAGATGATGTTGTGAACAGGATTAAGAAAGGAATGCTTCGGTGGTTTGGTCATGTAGAAAGAATGAATGAGGAAAGAGTGACAAAGCAAATTTATATGGCAGATGTGAACGGCAGAGTCGGGAAGGGACGCCCTAGAAAAAAGTTTATCGACCAAATTGGCGATATCTTGAAAATGAGCCACGTTAAAAGTACCCTTAACCGACGAGCATGTATGCGTAAATATATGGATGTAAAGGAGGCGAAATAGGTATGTCAGGATCGTATCAAATGGAAGTCCGTGGTCTCTGCCTACCCCTCTGGGTGACAGGCGTGAGTGTTTATGCTTATGCTATTATACCTATGTTCAGTAATTGACTTTTGACAGGCTACAACGGTTAAAGATATGGTTATACCATCAAGTAGAAGCCATGATAGCTGTCTGCGATTTTTCATATTAGAATCTTACATCAACCACGGGGCTGAAAATAGGGTTATGCTCCCTCACCATACAGGATAGCCTTTATGTGCGTACTTTATATAGGGTGAAAAGAGAGATTCGAACTGTGGCCTTACCTTGACATATGATAGTAATGATTTGTATGATGCTGATTCCAAAGCTCTTGCAGGTACCTCGTGGAAAGATCATGATCGTCCTCACTCTTAGACAGGTGCTCTTACATTTTTTCACTATTTTGATTTTTCAGTATTTTGAGTTGATGATTGGTTCATGGCTGAGTTTTAACTATCTGAAACAAACGAAAACCTTCATTAGTTAAATAAACAACTTTATCACGAAGTATTAAGTATATCCTTCAGCCCAACCCAATCTCGGCCAAGGCGACAAGTCTCAACGGAGAATAGTCCGAACAGCACGCGATTATAGTGCACGAGTGTGTGCGCAAACGCATGAGCAACGATTTTCAAGGCACGAGCGAACAACGCGAACTTCCTTACCACTCCGGGCAGAGAATTTCTAGCGAATCACGGATTATCGCTCTTAAAATGCAATTTATGAGGGAGGTCTATGTTAGCAGTGGGATTTAGATACGCTATAATGAATTGTTGAAAAAAGTTATCGAATATTATTGATTATTATTATGGTCAGAGTAATTAAAAACAGTTACAAGAAGCACTTTTTTCGTAGGTAAATCATGAAGATTTATCTCTGATGCCAGGGTTTATCAGGACTCCGTAGAGTGCGATTTACCTTCTAGGGCTTCATAACCAATTACCACCAGGTAGGATTCTAGTCACGCACTGGCTTATATGTAAAATAAAGATTATGCCAAACACTATCCTTTCTCTTTTGTGTTCTCTTCTTTGCCTTTTGGTATGCTCATAAATTTGTAGATTATTCTCCAGCACCTAGCTTTTCGACGATTTAGGATATTTCGGACCCCACTTTCACCCTTTTCAAGGCCTCTTCCTGTACGCAGAAGTCAGTTGCTAAAATAGCTCCGAATGTTATAAAAGAGTTTATTGAATAATAAATACAATGGTTCTATAGTAAGTATTTATTTGGTAGAGCCATGCTGCAGTTATATTAGTAGTATAGTTGTAGCACGAATGGGTCGGCTCGACCGCGGAAGGACCACGCTCTCACAGAATACCAACGTAAAATAGCAGCTTAATGCTACTGTGTTTTTACTGGAAACGAGGCATTCCACCTAAGTCCTCACAGATGACAACGCATCTGCATTTTGATTCGTAATCGAGTATAGATGTAGATGTCTATGGGTCGCAGCAACCACTTACCACCAGGTGGACTGTGTGCTCGTTTGTCATCCTATCCTAAAAAAAAAGTAAATGCGAAGCTTCAGCCGAAGTTGAAAAACAGTAACCAACAAAGCCCAGCATACGATTAAGTTGCAAAAAGTCGTAAAACGTTAAAGCAGTCGTATAACCCTATGAGAATGTTAAGATACTCATCAAACACATACAAGTAGGCACGAGTACGAGCATGTAAACACTTTGTTCGGGTGTTCTCGCTACTCGGCCCACGATGTCAGTTTTTAGGCATGAGTGAAAGGAATTGTCGTATTTATTCGTTTCGTTTATATACTCATCATTATACGCTTGATCCGTGAACTTTTAAACTTTATTTTCTTGTAAAATAATTTAAAAATAATAATAGTGAACCCACGTACCTACTGTGATGGATTGGAGTAATAAATTAACTACTTTTGTAGAATTTTATCAACGAGAACCCATGATATGGTATCTAAAAATCACTTTTAAATACATATTAACGAAAATGAATGTTTCGTCATCATCATTATGATTACAGCCCTTCACAAGTCCGCTGCTGAACATAGGCCTTCCCCAAAGAATGCCACAAAGCACGGTCCTGAGCCATCTGCGTCTTACCAGGTCGTCACTGCATTTAGTGCGGGGGCGCTTCACACCACCAAATAAGCATTTTGGAGTGTATAAATACGTCACGTAGACAAAAATTCTTGGCAAACAGATCTATGTACGTCATCCATGTTAAAAAGATCTATGTTGAATGAATACACAAGAATATGTGAATGCGTCGTGCTAATCCATGAATAATTCGGTAAGTTGCTCGTACCGATAATGTAAACGTCCTATAAGAACCAACAACTGACGGGAATAATGATTCTCGGGCTGCAATATCCTACCGCTAAGATAAGTTTGCCACTGGAGTTTGACATTGGAGTAGCCACCCATTAGATGGCGTAACAAACTGGTAAAACATGCAGGCATTACATGGACGTAGGTAGCTTAGGAACTCCTATGAACTGAAGTGTCTCTAAAGATGACGTTAAAGATAAATCCTCTATACTTCCAGGGGCTACGGTACCATGACACGGTATTATTGTTCTTATTTATTTAAAAAAAAGATTTATGAACAAGCACACAATCCATTTGATGGTAAGTGGATTCTGTAGCCTATTAACATCTACATCTCTCCTCGATTAAGAGTTACAAACGCAGATGCGTTGTCACCCTTCAGGACTGAGATGAAATTCCACATTTCCAGTTAAAATGTATATTTCGTAATATAAGAAACACAGCTAGAGAATAAATGGTTTTGCATATTAATAATCTGCAAACTTTGACGCTTAAGATATTCCCGTAAGATTAAGATATTCACGTAAGAACGTAGTATATGCAGATACTACAAGATTCGATAGTGTCGACAATCCGATCTAAATCCGTAGACTGCAGTGGTTTAATCGATACTGTCTGGTAGTCAGACTTATATGATATTAGTTTCTAGCAGATAGACATGAAATGGTTATATCTTCCTGTGAAACATTTGAATTTTTTCACGATAATTTTATTTGTATTTCTTTGCCGCTTTCTTTCTTTTTTAAGTGGTCAGCAACTGTTTTTGCGTTTTAAAAATATTCACTACTCCATATCATCTCCTAGGTGTCGTAAGGGGCGACAGAGGGAATTACTTCAGAAAAAATGACCATAATTTTCTTTAAATAACATTTTCTTTGCAAATTATATATGGTTTTATTACTTTTAACTGATACGTTCAATGGTGAAGTGGAGTCTTTTACAATACTCTTACTTCCGGGTAATTTAAAGGTAATAAAACCATACAACTTGCAAATAAATATTCATTTAAATCTATTTTTTTTTTGTCGAGTTTCTGAAGAAAAATTATTTCTATACGTTTGGATACTGGTTCTAATAATGCACTCAACGGTAACTACAGGATTTTGTTATATTATGTTGTATATTATTGCACCTGCCACAAAATCTCCACGGATTAACTGGCAGAAAATGCCGATAGGCATTAAGTGCGTCTTTTATTTTGTTTGTGCATTCCTTTAGGTGTTAACATTAAATATTAATAAATAAATATTAACACAAAAACAACAAGTTGAATTAAATTAACAGCTTTAATCGCTATTATATAATCGTTGGTTGAGAATTAATATTAAATGACTTATTATTAATTCTCAACCACACGATTTATATTCAATTTATAAAAAAAAGAATCAATTAAAATCGTTTAGCCGTTTTCAAGAAATCAGTGAAAATAATTGAAAGAATGTTTCCTAGCGCGTCGAATTTAGTACCATCTCGTTTTTGGAACTCTATTAAAAATTCACAGATGAATTACGCGAGCACTTAATAGTATCGGCACTTAAATACATTAACTAATAGTGTACTTAGTTAATATCCTTATAAAATCAAAAATATAAGTAAAATTCTGTGTTCAATAAATAAAGAAAACATAAACTTTACTGAGCAGACGAATTATTCGCCTTCAACTAGAGACGTATCTAAGGAGTACAAAGACATTTTGAGTAGCTTAAATCGATTGATTTCAGATCGTGGTTGCGACCAAAGCAGACAAAGACATCAGCGAATGGTACAAGTGTTAAAATATAGAGAATTTCCTGCAAGAAATTCAAGTAAAAACTGGTATAATCAAAAGCATAAAATGTTCACAAAACAACCTTTTTTGCTATTTGAACTCACAGCATAGCCTCAGGGACCGCGTCGCGTTCTGATTCTGTATCGCAATCCCTCTGCAGTGACTTCTCGTGAAAAAGACAAACTCCTTCTTTATTCCTGCTCCTTATTACATATCTTTCATTTCCTAGACAGAAAAATTCAAATGTCCTCCAGATATTCTTAATTCTAAGGCATATATTTTTACGTGGTAGACCCACGCTGCAGCTATATATTATAGTTGAATACCAGCGTAAAATAGCAGCGTAATGCTGCTGTGTTTCGTGTGGTGAGTGTAGAGAACGAACTTTTGAACGGCTTCACCGATTTGAATGAAATTGACGGCGTTCGAAAGATTTTCACCAAACTTAGATTTTCAATAGTGCTTCAACTAATTTTGATCTGTTGATTTTAAGAAATCTCAAAAATAAATCTTTCAAAAAATGTTTTTTTGGAATAAATTTTAAAGAGGTGTCACGATCAGCTCTTAAAAATGGAAAACGACGTCTATTGTTGCAAAACTCTTCAAAATCGGTTAATGCGTTGAAAAGAAATCGATGAAGAAAAATTCCGAAAAAAGTGTTTTCTTCACATAACTTAGATTTTCAATATTGCTTCAACCAATTTTGGACCGTTGATTTCAAGAAATCTCAAAAATAAATCTAAAATAAAAAATAAAAAAATAATTTGGGATTTATAGTCTAATACATTTATTATAATAGATTTTATTGTTTTTAAAATATTTACCTCGTCGATCAACCGAATCGATGTTATTGGTGGCAATAACATCAATATCGGTTGGTCAAATAATTTAAAATAGGTGTTTTTTTTTTAATAACATTAAAATTTCTTCTCAGGTCGTTTGTAAGGTAATGAGTTAACTATTATTTCGTAAAAATATGTGTTGTTTCTTTTGAGATAGAACATAGCGGGAAGTTTCATCGATAGCCTGCAGGGCCAACCGTTTTTCAGATTTTTTGCGATCAAATAGCGGAATTAAACGATTTGTTCGTAGTTTTAATGTGTACAGAAGGGGAGTAAAATAATCAATATAATAAGGCGTTTTTTCTTTAGTGAAACTCTTACAATTCATTTCACATTTAAGATCCCAAATTTTATAAGCTGACCGTTTAAGACGGAGTTTAGGATTACCAGATTTTTTGTATTGAATCGATCTTCTGGATCGTAATGGATCGTAACCTCGTGAAATGATTCACGATTTAATCATATTGTCTTGAATCGATCTTATCCGATCTTGGAAAATCGTATCGTAACTTTATAAAATTAACCTGAACGGCTTGATTTTTAGTTGACCGTATTATTTCGAGTAAACCGTACCACCATACCGGCTACCATTTAACTGTATTATTACTCGTGTACTTGCTGCATCCCGCGGTTTTACTTGCATTTTATTATTTTAAATACAGATTATTAAACTTTATAAAATACCTACTTCTCTGTTTGAATCAAATTTTGTTCACAATTTCATGGGTTTATGTTTTTGTAGTATTTTCACGTGACGAAACGAGGGATGTTTCTTCTTCGCTCTAATAGATGGCGTTGGGATCATAAATCACCGAAAAATAAACTAGAGACCTAAATGGATCGATAATATTTCGTATATTTAATAAATAATAGGAAAAGTTATAGTTGTAATTAATTAATTCGCTATATACAAAACTTTCTATACGGTTTTCATTAAATTATTATAACATGACTTGCATTGTTTATTGCTTAGATAAAATTTATTTTTTAAATACCGCAACATTTCAAAACTTTGATAACGTGATTTAGGTTTCAGCGTAAATAATAAATGTTAGCAGTGATGCCATCTGTTGAGAAAAATATGTAATAGTAGAGAAAATAGTGCTTTTTACGATTATAAGATGGTGCTAGTATAAACTTAAAAGCAAACTACTGAGGACTTTCATACCCCTGAACGTACATTTAAATACAATATCCCAGTTTCTAGGTATCTTGGTCACATTTTAACTGAGGATCAAACTGATGACGTGGATATATAAAGAGAAAGAAGGGTATTGGCGGATCGCTGTAACATGCTGTCGCGTAGTTTTGCACGCGGTAAAGAAAAAGTTAAAATACGAATACTTTTTAAAGCCTTTTATCAGTCATTTTACACGTGCCGTCTATGGGTCAAGTATACGCAGAGTGCCTAGAATGCCTTTTGAGTACAATATAATAATGTCTTCAGGGTGCTGATGGGACTTCCGCGGTATTGTAGGGCTTCAGGGATATTTACAGTGTACGGTACGGACTGTTTTCATGCCATTATTTGAAAGAGAACAGCATCCCTTATGCGCAGGGTAATAGTTTTCTGAGGGCGATATTTGATAGATTTGACTGTCCCATCCTAGGCCACTGGATGCGTATGCACTTGCATGTGCCTGGTGTCATGGGATGCCGGAAATAAAAATAATTGTTATCAAAATTGTGTGTGTAATAGTTTAAGACTAACATAGGTTAAGCTAATTTACTAACATAATTATGGACTATATGTGGATCTGAAATCAATTATTACTATTATATAATATTACGTATAATATTTTCTTACCCTAAGCATAAAAATTAGTAGATCATTATATTGACGAATCATTCATTAAATCCTATCAAAAAATCAAGGCTGAACTTATATATCTTGATATACCTACAGCCTAATGATATATTTATATAACAGCCACGCTTAGCAGGCGGAATGGCAACCGCAGTTTTATTTCTGTTAATTTTCAGGAAGATGTAGTTGCCCATCTTCTATTTCAGTTTTACTCCGTCGCCTTTTACAACACCTACAGAATGGTATCAAATAGTAGATTTGCTTACACCATCACTTCATGCAATAACAATTACAATGATATTTTGTGTTCGCTACTACAAAGTAAACTAACGGTAAAAAGTTTGCTATAAATCATATCTCTGAAAAAACACTTAATCGTTATATAACAGGTAGTAAATCGCCTCTCCTCTATACTTAATCGACCGCTAGCGGTCTTCGGAAGTCACCCTCGATCCGTGCTTGGTAAGTTGATTTCTCGGACGATCAAATTCAATTGTGTCAAACGAAAAATTTTGTACAATTTCTCAGTTGATTTTACTTTTGGCTGAATTTCTTTAATACACTAGTTATAAAAGTTGTTTATTGATGTTATTCGATTATTCGAAGTCTAGAGGCAGCGTGAGTAAATAATACCGAATACCTCATATCATCCCGTGGGTGTTGCAATAGAGAGTCGGAACGAAAAGCATAAGAGGTGCGCAGCAGTTCCTAATAATAATACAAAACGGTTAAAGCTGCGATTTTCAACCCGCATGCCAAACGTGTCAGCTATGTTAAAAAATTTCAGCAATAGACTTTTATATGTTGTAATGGATGGATGTTTGTATATCATTCCTTAGGTGTTGTTAGAGGCGTAAGAGGGAAAAGAAACAGGAAATATTCTTTTTATAATAAAAAAACTGCAGTGCCAACGTGTATGAAAAGCGTTCCAACTGTGGCAGTCTATAAGGGAGGCCTATATATGGCACTGATCTTTTAGGCTTTAAATAATAAATAAATATAAAATTTCGGAACGTTGAGATGTCTTGAGTATTAACCAGTGATGTCAAACTGTTAGTTGTCACTAAAAACAATTTATGAATGTGATGTGGTCCGCGAGTCTTTATTGTTTACCCCTTTATTGTTGAGATTACAAGCATAAGAATTCGTCTTTAGTAATGAGTACAGCGAAGAAGTGGGGTAATTTGCCACCCTCTGTCTTTCCGTCCGAATACAATCTAAGCATTTTCAAGGCAAGAATGGCTTTTGTTGCGGTAAGACAGTGATTTACCATCGATTACCAGATTTATTACCACTTACAACCAGGTGGGATTGTGGTCAAACACGGGCGGGTTATAATAATTAAAAAATTATATAATTATGAAATCAACTACTACTTGATATAGGTACTCTAGCAATGTAATAATTAGCGTTATCTATTTTTAAAAAAATTGATGGTCTATAAATTTCTAGGCTTACGGACGATAGTTTAACCTGAAAACGTCATAACAAAACATTGATGATATTATTGCATTCTTACATGAATAAAATTGAATCATTTTACTTGGTAGAGCCATGCTGTAGTTATATTAGTAATATAGCTATAGCACGAATGGGTCGGCTCGACCAGGGAAAGACCACGCTCTCACAGAATACCAGCAAATAGTTGTTTGGTATTGCTGTGTTCCGTTCCTTGAGTGTAGCGAAGCGGAGACATTTCTTACTGGAAACGAGGCATTCCATCTTAGTCCTCACGGGTGACAACGCATCTGCATTTTGATTCTTAATCGAGGATAAATGTAGATGTCTATGGGCCACAGCAACCACTTACAATCAGGTGGGCTGTGTGCTCGTTTGTCACCCTATCCTATAAAAAAATTTAATTATCACTATTTTGTATGGATACAAAGAAAGAGTAAAATGAAATCTACAATTTCATTGATAAATTTACTTTTACGCTAAATCCGATCGTGCCTTAAGCTTGCTCACGCAGCGCTCTCGCTCCAATCGTAACGTTACAATGAGTCATCCTTTTTTATGCGTGCAGCCAGCGTTGATCGATTTATCAAAATAAACATATTATACAAGGAAAATATTGCAACAAGTTTCATTTTGGAAGAATTTTTGATACTTGAAACGGTTTAGTTATTCTTTTATCTAAAATAACATGAAGCAAATAACTCATTTGTTTAAAATTAAAGTTTGAAAACAAAGTTGAAAAATATTCGGAAGTTGAAAATCTGCATTTTGTTCCTTAAAGTAAAGTAAAGTAAAGTTACAGCCTATATACGTCCCACTGCTGGGCACAGGCCTCCTCTCATTTTTGAGAGGGTATTAGGGCAAGGAAGTGTCCACCACGCTGCCCCAATGCGTGTTGGCGGACTTCACAAGTCTTCGAAATTTTTTTTCTTATTTCTCAGACATGCAGGTTTCCTCACGATGTTTTCCTTCACCGCCGAGCACGTGGTAAATTAGCACTTAAAATTGCAATTAACAATTTCATTGGTGCCAGCGGCGATTGAACCCGGTTTGCTCGCGTACTGTGCAATTTACAGCGAGCGCTAACCATCTGAGCTACCACGGCTCTTTTGTTCCTTATTAAATGTCATTTGTTATGGTCTCTTACTAATGAAGAAAAAACTATGCTATCGAAACAAAGACAAATCCAAACGTAGAGATGCAATCGATTTAAAAGAAAAATAGGTTCTCTCTCTAAACATTTACAAGCAAAATATTGCAACAAATTTCATTTTAGAAGAATTTTCGATACTTAAAACGGTTTAGTTATTCTTTTATCTAAAATAACATGAAGCAAACAAATCATTTGTTTAAAATTAAAGTTTGAAAAGAAAGTTGAAAAAATATTTGAAAGTTGAAAATCTGCATTTTGTTCCTTATTAAATGTGGTTTGTTCTGGTCTCTTACTAAGTAATAAAGAAAAAAATTATGCTATCGAAACAAAGGCAAATCCAAATGCAGAGATGCTATCGAAATAAAAGAAAAATAGGTTTTCGATTCGACACTTTGATCTTTAGTCAGATCAGTATTCTATGCGATATTTTCGTTAATTATGAAGGAATTGAAATAATACTAGTTTTTACGGAATTTATCGCGTATATTTAACTTTTTAATATACCCGACGTTTCGAACGCTTTACAGCACTCATGGTCACAGGCAGGACTGAGATCAACGTCCATATGTCGTAGTTAACCGCGGTTACCATAGATTAAAATTTAACTTTTGTTCCGATCTATGCAGTATGAACTTATGGTATCTTGAAGTCTTGCAGTTGTATGCTTGGGTTGGGATTTAATTTTACTTATTATAGGATCCCAAGCAGATGGTAGCACCCAGCCATCTTCTCTATTGAAATTAGGATGTTTTTTGATTTCAATAGCCTCGCGAATCATCCTTGGAAGGAATCGGTGTTCTCTAGCGAGGATCTGCGGTCTATCAAATCTGATGTAGTGACGGGGGCAATCCTGTACGTGTGTAAAAAGTTAAATATACGCGATAAATTCCGTAAAAACTAGTATTATTTCAATGTGTAGTGTTGGCGTAAATATAAGAAATCATTATATGAAGTAATTATTTTACAGTTACCTAAATTAAATTCCCACATTCATTTAAGAAGAAATTCTACCTCTCAAGGTATAAAAACAGGAGAAGATTTTTTCATCTATGTAGACGTTATTCAAGTTTGTGATATTCCTTAGGCCACTCAAATGGATTAATAACTTATACTTTTATTATAAAGTGAAAGCTAACTTCAAAGGACTAAAAGTAATGAATTAATTTTAAAGTTTTATTGTTTTTTATTTATTTGAAGTCAACTTTCACTTTTTATTAAAATTCAAATTTTGGTTTTATACGAGTATATACGACATAATAGTATCCGCTAGTAATTGCACAAATTTCAGAATTACTTTAGATTCTAGACTAAAGCAAAGACGACCTCGTTGCATGAAAATTTCATTATCTTTTATGAGGAATATTTGACGTTCACGAATTTGTTAGGGATTTTAAAGGTTTCATTAGATTGGCTGGTAAAATTTCTAATACTGTATGGATCTCTCTTACAGCTGTACATTGGTCTTTTCCACAGCTTGCTAATACCTATAATGGTACATGAGTACGAGTGTGAGGCGACAGAGGGACACAGAAAGGAGATGGGCAGCAGCATCTTCCTAATAACAACTATGACAATAAAAAACTGCGGTAGCCAACCCGCTCGCCAAGCGTGGCAACTATGGCAAATATCCCCCCATGAGTAACGACGCAAATAAACGGCCCCCAGTCCCCGGCGGCCCCGCTATTCCTGGCTACGGTGGCGACCATGGTAACGGCGGGGCAGGGGGTGCTAAGAATCTCCGGTGGAGGTTCGGTTGCCACCTACGACGACTCGACCTGGCAACGTATAACGCACGCACCCTGAGGACTGACGAGAAGATACTGGAGCTGGAAGAAGAGGTAGACAAGTTGCACTGGCATATTATTGGATTATCTGAGGTCCGAAGAGAGGGGGAGGACACGGTGATTCTCGAATCTGGCAACTTGTTCTATCACCGGGAGGGCGACCATCTGTCCCAAGGAGGTGTCGGATTTATCGTTCACAAGTCTCTCGTCAACAACGTTGTAAAGATTGGGAGTGTGTCGACGAAGGTCACGTACCTGATACTCAGAATCACCAAACGGTATTCGCTGAAGGTGCCATACAGGTCTACGCATCAACCTTGGCACATCCCGATAAGGAGGTGGAGGAAATGTATGAGGATATTTTTAGAGCCATGCATTCCTTCAAAACCCTCTACACGGTATTGATGGGAGACTTCAACGCAAAACTAGGCACAAGAGAAGGCGGTGAGCTGAAGTTAGGGAATTTTGGAGTAGGGCAACGGAACCGTATGGGCCAGCAGCTGGCTGACTTTATGGATAAAGAGGGACTCTTTATCATGAACTCTTTCTTCCAGAAGCGGCCCCACAGGAAGTGGACCTGATCGAGCCCCGACGGTTCGACAATAATGAGATTGACTTCATTATGACGACCAGACGCCAACTGTTCAGTGATGTCTCAGTGATCGCAAGGGTGAAAACCGGCAGCGATTACCGAATGGTTAGAGGCACACTGAACCTAAACGTTAAGTTGGAGAGGTCTCGTCTAATGAAGTCAACGCTCCGTCCCCCTCGTGCTCTAATCAAGAATCCCGAATCTTTTCAGCTCGAGTTACGTAACCGCTTTCAGTGCCTAGAAGATTGCAATGCAGTGGACGATATGAATGACAAGCTCGTGGAAACCGTCCATGCGGTAGCAGCTAAGTTCTGCAAGACCCGCCGCAGAAGAACACAAAAACTCTCCGATCACACTCTTAATCTCATGGCTGTTAGACGGGATATGAGGCTGCAATAGTCAACAGATTTGACAGCATACAGGCAACTGAACAGGCAGATCTCCAAATGCATGCGGCGAAACTTACGCAACTTTAATACTGCTCGTATTAAAGAAGCGAATGAGCGGAACCAGGGCTCCAAAATCTTTGCCAGAGATCTGTCTGCCAGAAAGAGCCAACTGTCAAAGCTGAAGACTAAGTGTGGCAGCATCGTTTCCGAGACACCTGAGATTTTGAGTGAGATTGAGAGGTTCTATGGGCAACTATACACATCATCGTTGGTGCCACACGCAAGTGTGAGTAACGATCCAAGAGCAAGTCTTACCCGACACTATTCCGATGATATCCCGGACGTCAGTCTGAGCGAGATTAGAATGGCTCTCCAGCACCTTAAAACGGCAGGGCCCCAGGCGAGGATGGAATTACAGCCGAGCTTCTGAAAGCGGGTGGAACACCGGTACTTGAAGTCCTTCAGAAGCTCTTCAATTCCGTCCTCCATCGTGGCACTACTCCGGAGGCGTGGAGAAGAAGTGCGGTGGTCTTGTTCTTTAAGAAAGGCGACAATGCTCTCTTGAAGAACTACAGACCGATTTCCCTTCTGAGCCGCGTCTACGTGCTGTTTTCGAGAGTCATTACGAATCGTCTCGCACGCAGACTCGACGACTTCCAACCTCCCGAACAAGCCGGTTTCCGATAAGGCTTCAGTACCATAGACCACACACATTCCCTGCGGCAGATTGCACACAAGACCGAGGAGTACAATCTGCCACTTTGCCTGGCGTATGTAGACTATGAGAAAGCCTTTGATTCCGTCGAAATTTGGGCGGTGCTACAGTCCCTTCAGCGGTGCCAAGTTGACTGTCGGTATATCGAAGTGCTGAAGTGTTTGTACAGTAGGGCTACGATGGCTATCCGAGTACAGAACCAGAGTTCCAAACGTATCCAACAGCAGAGAGGTGTAAGACAGGGTGACGTTATATCCCCGAAACTCTTCACCGCTGCGTTGGAAGGCGTTTTCAAGCTATTGGACTGGAAAGGATACGGTATTAACATCAATGGCGATTACATCACTCACCTTCGATTTGCCGACGATATAGTCCTTATGGCAGAATCGCTGGAGGACCTTAGCACTATGCTCAATGACCTCAATGGTGTCTCCCAACCGATAGGTCTTAAGATGAACATGGACAAAACTAAGGTCATGTTTAACGTCCATGTCACACCTATGCCGGTAGTTGTTGGGAGCACTATGCTCGAAGTTATTGACGAGTACGTTTACCTGGGACAAATAGTTTGACTAGGTAAGTCCAACTTCGACCGAGAGTTCAATCGACGGATTCAACTCGGCTGGGCAGCGTTCGGGAAATTATGACACATCTTCACGTCAGGTATACCTCAATCTCTGAAAACTAAAGTGCGTGTTTCCAGTGATGACTTACGGATCAGAGACGTGGTCCTTCACGGCTGGTCGTATGAGGACGCTCAAAGTCGCTCAGCGAGCTATGGAGAGGGCTATGCTCGGAGTTTCTCTGCGTGATAGACTCAGAAATGAGGATATCCGCAGTAGAACCAGAGTGACCGACATAGCCGAACGGATTAGTGGGCTGAAGTGGCAATGGGCCGGCCATATAGCTCGAAGAACCGATAATCGATGGGGAGGAAAGGTTCTCGAGTGGCAGCCTCATACCAGTAGGTGTAGTGTAGGGCGACCCCCCACTAGATGGAGTGACGGCCTGGTAAGACATGCAGGAAGTCGATGGATGCAGGTGGCTCAGGACCGTGCTTTGTGGCGTTACTTGGGGGAGGCCTACGTTCAGCAGTGGACTTGTGAAGGGCTGTAATGATGATGATGATGATGATGAAATTGAACAATGGTGCCCAGCTGTGGGCTTAATTTACTTCTTATAAATAAAGGAAGAAAAAGCTCTTGAGTGGCGGCTTCATACTAAAAGGCGAATTGTCAACCCCTTCTTCGTTAGAGGGACTAACGCCCAGGCATTACTTGCAGGGAGGAATTTATGAGGCTAAAGAGCATTAAGAAGACCAGATTGTGAGGGGATTTGATGATGATGATATCGAAACGTAAAGTAGTACCGTACACACGTCTCAAAACCAATTACAGGATTTCTTTTCTATCTGGGCAAACGAACTGTTTATGTGCGAATAGGCAAACATCACATATCCTTGATTTCTCAGTATTTTGTGCGCTTAAAAATACAGGGTACAGGAATATTTCAACTCTGAGTATTTTAGGGCAAGGAAGTGTTCTCCGTGCTGCCCTAATCCATGTTGGTGGAGTCACATGTCTTCGAAACATTTTGCTTTTAATTTCTCAGGCATGGAGGAGTCATTATTATGTTTTCCTTGCACGAGGTAAATCATCACTTGCATTGCAATTAAAAATTACATTTGTGTTGGCGACGATCGAACCCGGGTTGGTCGCATACTGTGAATATACAGTGAGCGCATAAGGAGTTAGGGTGCGTCTGAACTACCTTGGCTCACCATCAACAGTGTAATGAAATTTGAAAATAAATGTTATGCCTTATGCTTAATTGTACGAGATTTAATAAAACAATATGACGTAGTTAGTTGTTTATTATAGTAAATATGTTCCATAGAATGTTCAATAACATCGTACAAAGGCGAAATTATCCATAAACATTGTCTATTCAGCCGACGACGGTCAAACACCGACTGTTTGACATCAAATCTAATATAAACCCAGTGAACAAACAACGATATCGTCAGTGATAAAAATATTTGTACAAATGTTTTGTCAAATTTTCCAGACCAATATTTACGGTGCACAAAGGGAATGGTTTCGTATCTCGTTGGTAATAAAATTGTAAATTGAAAACCAATAGGTTGCTGGATCGCTCCGGGCGACTGCGAGCGGACATAGAACGGTTATAATTCATCTTTATGTCTGTCGGTTTACCCAGCGGCCGTTTACTGGACGTTGTAAGCTTAAGTAGCTTCGAAACGGGCTCATTTTGTTAAAAAGGCCTCGGCTGAAACGTCGTTTTCGCCATTTCGCTTAACAACTTTATTAGAGTTCCACTCTGATGTAATCGCATGTAATATTCATATTTATGCTATAAAAGTTAAAGAGCAAGTTTTGCGGTGTTTGTTTGTATTAATGAGGTCGTTCGGAAGTACTCTAAGAGGACAAATTCATTTTTACTACTAACCTCTATTAAAACTCGAGAAGAATAATTTTTAACGCATACAACAAAAACAGGATTACATCAAAATTCAAATAATATAAAATACTAGCTACTCTACCTTTCGCCTGGGCAGTGTCTATTATTGTAGCGTTATTTAGATTTAAGATAATTTATTTTAAATCTAAAAGTGTTCCAGATAAAATGTAGTCTAGATCCCTCCTGGGGATCTAGACTACATGACTCTTTATCTTCATAAAATTTCATCACAATCGGTTCAGCCAATCCAAAGGTTGGCCTAGACAGACAGACAAATATTTAAAAAAAATGGTGGTTTATGTCTTATTGGCATACAAATTGAGCTTTATAAAAGTTAATTATTTCAATGCAACATACATAAACAACAGGCATATTTATTAGTACCATTTGATATTAAGAATTATGAGTTTTAGGACTAATAGGGACAAAATTTTGAATAATTCTAAAAGTTTTCCTTATAATATAGGTAAATATCCCAAAAGCCTTAAATGCTGTTGAAGAAAGATCGATTAGTTGAGTTTTTATCTCTATGGATTAATGGATAATTTGTAAAAGTTTAAATACGACGAACCAAGGAAAAACTTCTCGAAAGTCCTTTGTGTCTAAAGTGAACGATGTGCTAAGAGTCCAACTGATGGTAATTTTTATTTATAAATAATTTAATCTGTGTATTAAAGTATAAATAAATAAAAATAGTACATAGGTACAGAGAATGTAACGACTTAGCCAGCTCTCTCCCAGTCAACCATTGGGCTAAACAGATATAGACATTTAAGAGGCGGTGCAGCAAAGATAAAAAAAGGATGATAAAAGGTGAAAATTATATACATAACTGTACGATAGTATAAATATTATACAATACAATATCTACTTAAATACATTAATTTATAACATATACATGAATATGCATATCTATATAATGACATTAGGAGACGTGGTAGAGACATATGGTCACAATATTATAGTTGTAGCACGAATGGGCCAGCTCGCCGGGGAAGGACCACGCTCCTGCTCACGCTCAAGAACTGTAACTGTAAAGGGGGTCTTTACTGTAAATAGGCATTACAGTCCTCAGTGGTAACAACGCATCTGCATTTTGATTCTTCATCGAGGATCGATGTTTGTATTTATGGGCCTCTGCATCCGATTACTATCAGGTGGATTATGTGCTCGTTTGTCACCCTATTATTCATTACAATTTGCTTCTAATTTACATTGCAACAGTGATTCTATTACAAGTTACAGCGTATATAAGCTGTAACTTTACTTAGATTTTTTTTCCTTACTTGTTATTATGTTACGTCGGTATTACACATCATTGTATAAAATACAATCAACATCTGTTTAAAAAATTGTGCGAAATAAAAAAAAAATGTACAAGTTAGATCAAAATATCGATCAATAAGTTATAATATATTCTTTAAATTACTTGTTTTTATAAGATAACATTTTCTAACAGTTTATTTTATAAAAGTGGACCTAAAAACCCTAATGTATTTAATGACATGTGACCGTGGTAGGAAAAGGGGAGATCTCCCGCCGGGCAAGGTGTTCTGCCCGGGGAGCGGCCAACGCTCCGTGTGATAGTTCGTAGATATTCTATATATACTGTTTATGATTCGGAAGTTCGATAGCGTGATTTAGGCTTCAGTGTGTTTCACTTGCGGCGCGACGACAGCGCCGCCATAGACACATCAACTATTGAAGTTTTCAAACTCCTTGTACTTTGACAGCCTAAGCTATTAAAATATGTAAATCGGGATCCAATAGACCCTTAAATACTTACAGCATTTTCAATTCTTCTCAAAGAAGATATAAATATTTTCCAACGCAAATACGATTAAAATGAAAATCTCAATCCTTAACCCGCGTAATAAGGACCGTGACTTGGAACAATTTTACCTCATCTTGTTATATTAAACGTCGTGAGGAAGGCATCCGCAAACGACTCTCGAAGGGTTTTATACGTAAAATACAGCGTGATTGGATCTTAATAGGGAAAAATAAACATTCAAACCTGAGATGGTTATAATTGCAGATTGAAAGAGCTTTAATATTAAATATAGTTATTTATGTTCTATATAATATATGTCACAAAAGAAAAACGAACGCACACAGTCCACCTGTCCATCTCATAGGCATAGTCCCAAAATCATGGAAGACGGCTTTCGTCCATCTGATCTCTAAAAAAGGCGACCGCTCAAAACCATCCAACTACAAGCCCATCGCCATCACCTCCTTCTTCTTCAAAACAATGGAGTCCATTGTAAACTGCCAGCTCATGAGATACCTTGAGGATCAGCAGCTGATTAGTGATTGCCAATACGATTTTCGTCGTGGTCGAACAGCTGGTGATCTTCTGGTCTACCTGACTCATAGATGGGCAGCGGCAGTAGATTCCAAGGGGGAGGCATTGGACGTTAGTTTGGACATTGCGAAGGTCTTCGATGCCTCGAAAGCGCTTATTTCGAAGCTCCCTTCCTATGGGCTTCCCAAGAAATTGTGCAATTGGATTACCAGATTTCTTGCAGATTGGAACATCAAGGTCGTTGTAGCCGGTGCAAGCTCTGATTACAAACATATTAATGCTGGTGTTCCATAAGGCTGCGTGCTAACTCCAACGCTGTTTCTTCTGCACATCAATGATATGTTGCAAGCCAGCAACATTCATTACTATGCAAATGACAGAACTGGTGATGCTCTGTACACCGGCCGTGCCAATATTTCTCGGGAAAACGTCACCGAGTACCGGAAAAAAATTGTGTCTAAAGTCGAGTCTTTTCTGAACAAAGTCTCGGATTGGGGGCGACTAAATCTAGTCTAGTTTAATCCTCAGAAGTTACAAGTTTGCGCGTTGACCGCTAAAAAGGACGTTTTTGTCGTATCTCCTCAGTTTTAAGAGGAAACGCTCTTGTTGCCTCAGCTAGTATCGGAATCTTCAGCGTCGACATATCGAGTGATCAATGTGCAGTTTCGTGGTCACTTGGAAGAGAAAGCCATATTAGCCTCTAAAAAGCTTGGCGTGCTCGGCATAGCGAGACTGTATTTCATGCCGGCACACCACCTGCAACTTTACTAGGTGCAGGTTCGGACGCACATGGAATACTGTTCCCATCTCTTGGCTGTGGCTCCCCAGTGCTAACTCCTTCCAGCGCAGAGCGGTTCGAATCATCGACGACCGAGTGCTTTCCGATCGGCTTTATTAACTGGCGCTGCGAAAGATGTTGCATCTCTTTGCGTATTTTATCGCATCTGTCAAGGGAATTGCTATGAGAAATTGTTCGGATTACCTCAGCTGCCAAATTTCATGAACGCATTTTGCGGCAAACCTTTTGATACCATCCACACTATCTGGATGCTTGGCGGTCCACCACTGTACGTTTCACTAGCAGTTTTCTTCCGCGTATGACCTCTCTGTGGAATAGTTTACCACCGGCGATTTTTCCGGACAAATGTGACCTGGGGGACCTCTAAGAAAAGATCTTACTCCTTTCCAAAGGGCCGGAAACGCACCTGCAGTTCCTCTGTTGTTGCAGGTACTCATGGGCGGCGGTAATCACTTAAAATTAGGTGAACCGTATGCTAGTTTGCCCCCGCTTCCATAAAAAACCTAATGGTAAGTGAAATGATATCTACATCTATCCTTGATTAGAAATCAAAATGCGGATGCGTTGTTACCCATGAGAATTGAAATGACATGCCTCGTTTCCAGTAAGGAAGGTTTTAGCAATCACCGTACGAAAAAAAGCATCATTGATTATTTCTTGCTAGCTGTTACCCGCGGCTTCGCCCGCATGGTCACTCGGAAATGAACTATCCATTGCTTTTTGAATTAAAAGAAAACTGAGTTTTATAGATTTGTCAGAGATGCAGCCATTAAAAGGAAACTGAGCAAAATTGATTCGTCAGCCTATTCAAATGTTTTGAAACGCAGCGTATAGGAAAGCATGAAAATAGGCTGTTTATTCCAAATGGAAATGGGATATTTTTTAATTAAAGGAAACTGAGCATAATTATCAGTCAGGGATGCAGACTTTTGAAAAGAAACTGAGCTAAATTAATTCGTCAGAGATGTGTTTTTCTGAATTGAAAGGAAACTGAGCCAAATAAAAGATCCGTCAGAAATGCAGCCTTTTGAGTTGAAAGTAAATCGAGCTTAATAGGTCCGTCAGAGGTGCAGCATTTGGAATTGAAAAGAAACTGAGCTAAATAGGAAATTTTGAATTGAGAGGGAAGATCTGTGGGAATTCTGATTATTTGATTGTGGGAATTTTGGAAAAAAAAACTAACGGAACACTTAATTTTCATTGCAAAACTGAGCTTAATAGGGAACTTTAACCTATTGAATTGAAAAGTAAGATCTGTGGGAATTATAGGGATTCGTGGTATAATAACATTTTCACCTTTTCGTACGCCTGTCAAAATTGTAGCACCGATTATGTTCCGACCAATATGTGTCACACGCAGCCTTGTCCCGTTACATAACCGAGGAGCAACTAAATATCGCATTAGCATGACTGGTACGCCTAATTTTAATTGAAGCTTATGTGAGGGTACACCTGACAACTTTAGAGAATTTAGAAACTCTACGGGATATAAAGTGCTCTGTTCTGTGTACATAATTGTGTCTACTGACAAATACTCTGGTATTTCTCCTGCTACTTCGCTTAATATATCTGAATTTATTTTGTTGCCGTGTAGCGGCGGTTGAGAATATCCATTAGCCCATATCTTCCCGTGGGTGTCGTAAGAGGCGACAGAGAGACACAGAAAGGAGATGGGCAGCAGCATCTTCCTAATAACAACTATGACAATAAATAACTGCAGTTGCCAACCCGCTCGCCAAGCGTGGCAACTATGGCAAATATCCCCCCATGAGCAACGACGCAATTAAACGGCCCCCAGTCCCCGGCGGCCCCGCTATTCCTGGCTACGGTGGCGACCATGGTAACGGCGGGGCAGGGGGTGCTAAGAATCTCCGGTGAAGGTTCGGTTGCCACCTACGACGACTCGACCTGGCAACGTATAACGCACGCACCCTGAGGACTGACGAGAAGATACTGGAGCTGGAAGAAGAGGTAGACAAGTTGCGTTGGCATATTATTGGATTACCTGAGGTCCGAAGAGAGGGGAAGGACACGGTAATCCTCGAGTCCGGCAACTTGTTCTATCACCGGGAGGGCGACCATCTGTCCCAAGGAGGTGTCGGATTTATCGTCCACAAGTCTCTCGTCAACAACGTTGCAAAGATTGGGAGTGTGTCGACGAGGGTCGCGTACCTGATACTCAGAATCACCAAACGGTATTCGCTGAAGGTCATACAAATCTACGCACCAACCTTGGCACATCCCGATAAGGAGGTGGAGGAAATGTATGAGGATATTTCTAGAGCCACGCATTCCTTCAAAACCCTCTACACGGTGTTGATGGGAGACTTCAACGCAAAACTAGGCACAAGAGAAGACGGTGAGCTGAAGTTAGGGAATTTTGGAGTAGGGCAACGGAACCGTAGGGGCCAGCAGCTGGCTGACTTTATGGAGAAAGAGGGACTCTTTAAGAGGGACAGGAAGTGGACATGGTCGAGCCCCGACGGTTCGACAAAAAATGAGATTGACTTAATTATGACGACCAGACGCCAACAGTTCAGTGATGTCTCAGTGATCGCAACATGAAAACCGGCAGCGATCACCGAAAGGTTAGAGGCACACTGAACCTAAACGTTAAGTTGGAGAGGTCTCGTCTAATGAAGTCAACGCTCCGTCCCCCTCGTGCTCTAATCAAGAATCCCGAATCTTTTCAGCTCGAGTTACGTAACGCTTTCAGTGCCTAGAAGATTGCAATGCAGTGGACGATATGAATGACAAGCTCGTGGAAACTGTCCATGCGGTCGGAGCTAAGTTCTGCAAGACCCGCCGCAGAAGAACACAAAAACTCTCCGATCACACTCTTAATCTCATGGCTGTTAGACGGGAGATGAGGCTGCAATCGTCAACAGATTTGACAGCATACAGGCAACTGAACAGACGGATCTCCAAATGCATGTGGCGAGACTTACGCAACTTTAATACTGCTCGTATTAAAGAAGCGTTCGAGTGGAACCAGGGCTCCAAAGTCTTTGCCAGATATCTGTCTGCCAGAAAGAGCCAACTGTCAAAGCCTTCTTCTTCTTACCCGACACTATTCCGATGATATCCCGGAAGTCAGTCTGACGATACTCGACAGATACGACAGATACTCGGACTCGACGACTTCCAACCTCCCAAACAAGCCAGTTTCCGAAAAGGCTTCAGTACCATAGACCACAAACATACCCTGCGGTAGATTGTACAGAAGACCGAGGAGTACAATCTGCCACTTTGCCTGGCGTATGTGGACTATGAGAAAGCCTTTGATTCCGTCGAAATTTGGGCGGTGATACAGTCCCTTCAGCGGTGCCAAGTTGACTGTCGGTATATCGAAGTGCTAAAGTGTTTGTACAGTACAGAACCAGAGTTTGAAACCTATCCAACTGCAGAGAGGTGTAAGACAGGGTGAGGTTATATCCCCGAAACCCTTCACCGCTGCGTTGGAAGACGTTTTCAAGCTATTGGGCTGGAAAGGATACGGTATTAACATCAATGGCGAGTACATCACTCTTATGTATATATAGTCCTTATGGCAGAATCGCTGGAGGACCTTAGCACTATGCTCAATGACCTCAATGGTGTCTCCCAACGGATAGGTCTTAAGATGAACATGGACAAAACTAAGATCATGTTTAATGTCCATGTCACACCTATGCCAGTAGTTGTTGGGAGCACTATGCTCGAAGTTGTTGACGAGTACGTTTACCTGGGACAAATAGTCCAACTAGGTAATCCAACTTCGACCGAGAGGTCAATCGACGGATTCAACTCGGCTGGGCAGCGTTCGGGAAATTATGACACATCTTCACGTCAGGTATACCTCAATCTCTGAAAACTGTACAACCAGTGCGTGTTGCCAGTGATGACTTACAGATCAGAGACGTGGTCCTTCACCGCTGGCCGTATGAGGACGCTCAAAGTCGCTCAGCGAGCTATGGAGAGGGCTATGCTCGGAGTTTCTCTGCGTGATAGACTCAGAAATGAGGATATCCGCAGTAAAACCAGAGTGACCAACGAATTAGTAAGTGGCAATGGCCCGGCCATATAGCTCGAAGAACCGATAACCGATGGGGAAGAAAGGTTCTCGAGTGGCAGCCTCGTACTGGTAGGCGTAGTGTAGGGCGACCCCCACTAAATGGAGTGACGACCTGGTAAGACATGCGGGAAGTCGATGGATGCAGGTGGCTCAGGACTGTGCTTTGTGGCGTTACTTGGGGGAGGCCTATGTTCAGCAGTGGACTTGTGAAGGGCTGTAATGATGATGATGATGATATTTTGTTAACGCTCTCATTTTTTGGTGCAAGAATCGCCCTTACACATAACCATTTGTCTTGGTGCATGTTGTTCGTTAAATCTTAATAAACGCTCGCAATTAATTCGGAATGACTATACTAAATTTAAAAAAATCTCTCGTCAATTTAACGCAGGCCTCAGCATCCGCTTAAAACCGCCCATCGCCAAATTTTAATAGTGAGAAAGCATAGTTTCCAGCATTGATATCATTATACAAATGCATTTTCATATTTGTAATTAAACTGAATTTTGTTACCTTGCTACAGAAAATAGACGACTTGAAGCATGCTTTAATTTCATCTGCAGGTGTGCCCTTTTGAATGACAGGTGAAGTTTGGCGAAAGTCACTAGCAAGTAAAACCACCATTCCTCTCATTATGTCGGTATTGCTGCGCAAATCCTGGATCCTTCGATTTAGTGCTTCTACAGCTTTTTTATGCGACATTGTAATTTCGTCCCACACTATTTAATAATAAATTACTAATTTTATACGTGGTAGAGCCATGCTGCAGTTATATTAGATGTATAGTTGTAGCACGAATGGGTCGGCTCGACCGGGGAAGGACCACGCTCTCATAGAATACCAGCGTGAAATAGTAGCTTAATGCTGCTGTGTTTCGTATGGTGAGTGTAGAGAACCGGAGACCCTTTTTACTGGAAACAAGGCATTCCATCTTAGTCCTCACGGGTGACAACGCATCTGCATTTTGATTCGTAATTGAGGATAGATGTAGATGTCTATGGGCCACAGCAACCACTTACCATCAGGTGGACTGTGTGCTCGTTTGTCACCCTATCCTATAAAAAAAAAAAAAAAAAAAAAAAACACTAAAAGTTTGCATTGTCGTAGCATTATACCTCGTGCACTATTTTTGCTAAAGTTGGAGATCGGCGATTCTTGCTGGGCTAGATTTAGAGGGAGTTTTTAAACAGAATATGCAGTGCGGCCCCCGCTTAGCAGCGTGACGGCTATACCGGAAGAAGCTACGGCCACAGCAATGTTTTTATTTTTCCGTACTTGCGCTAATAATAAATTTAACAAAAATGTCTTCCCAGTTCCTCCAGTGGCATCTAAAAAGATAAGTGCAGCATTTCCAGATTCAATTAGTCCTAATAATTTGTCAAAAACTCGTTTTTGTTCGGGAAGCAAGCGGGGTACAAATTCGGCTACTTGCTGCTGCAAAGCTGGTATAACGTAGTTTGTTTCACGTATAATTTCATCACGTAGTTCATTTTCGGTTGTTCGCTGAGGGCTTATCATTCCAAAGTCGCTTAATTTTTGGCCTACCATTAGCATTACTTTATCCTAAATTTTTCTGTATTTGTGTGTCCGCTGTAACCTTCGCAAAATATCTTCCGCCATGTACTCTTTATATTTGTGCCACAATTCATGTGCATTAGATAGCCCGCAAGATGATATGAGAGTTGCACAAAGATCCCTAATTTTGGCTGGTGACTGGCACTACACATATTCCTCCATGGTTTCATCCCAGTGATTATCATTTTCTAAAAGATGCAGAGCTTCACATTCTACTCTATAAGTTGCGCATTCCAGATCGTTGACAGTTTAAAGGTCTTTATATCCTGTAGGACCCCGAATATGGGGCAGCAGCAATCGTCAACAGAAACATTCAAAATTAGTTACATGGACGGTATACACACGACCAAGGGCATCTGATGACTTTACACCAGGCCAATTTGCAACAGGCGCGCCTTGGATACGGCGTTTCCACTCCTTCCTAGATGTGTTCCAAGTATAATAGCGGGGGACTTCAGAATATAACAACGTTTTTGCTAAGGGGTCGGTTTGACAAAGTTGAAAGAAGGCTGTCAGTGTAGTTTTTGGCGGTGATGCAATTCTTTCTTGGAAATTTCTTTCGGTGAAATATACACGCTGTCCATTTTCTAAGTGCACAACAAGGTGAGTAACTGTTGGATGTCTTTCGTGTAAAGGGAAGCCAAGGAGATGCCACGCTGCCTCGTTACTGCTGACATAACGCCCTGCTTGAAAGGTCTGTACTTCATTAACGGGATTTGCCTCACCTTCACTCCTGAGATTAAATATTGCTTGGTCGCTTCCTTTATTTATGTACTTACAGATATACTTGATTGCGTGGACAGAGCTACATGCTTCACATTAATGTGGGCATAAAACATTTTACATAGAATGGGTGAATACGGGACAATCCAGCTGTTATCTAAGGTTTCGAACGCTCCAGAGCGAGATTTGATTGTAACTTTCCTGCCACCATCTTCGGGAGCTCTGCGTCTGTATAAAGGGTAGCCATTGTCATTGTGCACTGTTTCTTTTAATAGCTGTTTAAGGAATTTCTTTGTACATATTCCTTCTTTCATAAATGGCGATATCGAATTTCGTGCTCCACATGGACCGTGAATCATATTTCGGACGATGGTATCATACAATTCTTTATCTTGCTCAGGTTCCGGAATCTCGGCGCTTATTATGTCGTCTATTTGGCAGGGCCGCAACGTCTCTTTAAGCCATTTTAGAATGTGGGAATGCGGTAATCCTCTTTTTTGCCATTCAATTGAATACTTTCAGTGCTTCATGCATTGTACATCTCCGAAAATTTTCACTTTGTTAATTACATACATTGATTTTTGTACTTTTAATCTAAATACTCTAGCAAATAAATCGTGTCTGTCAGTACTTTTTTGGCCCGGCATTAGCTCCTCGGTTATTTCTTTCCATGTGGGATTGCAAGTAAAAGTACCAAAAGGTCTTCCGTAAGTGCGTACATAGGCGAATGCGTCTTGTGTGTACTCATGTAGATAGCGGGACTGTTAACGAATGATGAGGGCAGAATTACCATTTTACCTAAATCTTTGGGGCTTACATTATCGTCGCTAGAAACTGCATCTTGTAAATGTATATAATTCTCAACGCGCAGCTTTTTTTGATTTCAAGATATATAATGGAGACATTCACTTTCTACCTTAACATACATGTCTACCAAAAATTGATGAAATAATTGTCTACACCGGGCTAAGAGGTTAAATTCATTTTTTCGCAACATCATATAATACGCAAAAAATCCATACATGATACTTTTTTTTGTTCGGAGTAGGCTCCTTTGTGACCGGGTTAATGAGTGGAATTTGAAAATGATAACCCTCTTGTCCTTTGCAATAAATCAATGTGTATTGCAGGGCGTCTTAAAACTTGTGTATCGGCTACCCGTTGCAACGTATCATCACGTGCTCGCAAGACAATGTCTCGTGAAGAAAATTGATCACCACTAATTACGGCTGCTATTTCGTTTATCAAAGGTGCATGCCGTGCACGCCTTTCATGCTCTCCTCGAGGGGTCCGATCTGCGTGAATGACGACTTTATAATCCTCTTCAGGTAGGTTTTCTAAAGCAGTTTTAAATGTTTTGACTAAAATGTTAAGTTCATGAAAGAATCTTTGAATTTTGAACACTGTGTCACTCTCAACTCCCTGAATAAATTGGCAGCGACGGTCTACCTCAACTTCTTCGTCACCCATAAAATATACTTGTAAAAATTTATGCTGTTCATTTTCAGCTGGAAAAAGCGAACCTATTCTATGATAAATTTGCCCTTGCACCGTAAATGTAGGCGAAAATCCCGGCATTATTATTTCCCAGTCAACTCCGAAGGGCGTCATTTTAAAGCATGAGTAATATTTCCGTATCCTGTTTAAAAAGCGCCGTGACTCATTAGCATCATATAAAAAGAGAGTTTTCAAAGGCTCTTCTGGTTCCCCAAGTAACGGAAGAGACACTTTGCCATTAGAATAGCACATCCCTGCGGTCTCATCTTTCCGTTTTAAAGCGCTGCAAAATCGACACGCCTTGTCCATCAGTTCGATAACAACTAACCTGTGATTTTTATAATTAATCAACGGATCATAATTGAATGCTGTGTCATTAAAAACCGACCAATCGTTCTATGAAAATTTGTCGACGTTCAGCTTGGAGCTGTGCATTTGCATCTCTTGGTGCCTGTGTCTGTTCTGGTGTTTCAGATGCCCTTATAGTTGATTGACGTTCAGCTTGCTCAATGAGTCTGTGTTGAGTTTCATCAGGTGTTTCCGCGGCTCTTAAGGAGGCCTGACGTTCCGCTTGTTCGAATTTCCTTTGCTGACTTTGAGCAGGTGTTTCAGTAGCTCTTAAAGTAGATTGACGCTCTGCCTGTTCAAGACGCCTTTGCTGACTTTGATTAGGTGTTTCAGATGCTCTTAAAGTAGCTTGACGCTCTGTCTGTTCAAGACGCCTTTAGACTTTGAGAAGGTGTTTCGGAAGCTCTTAAAGCAGCCTGACGCTCTGTCTGTTCAAGACACCTTTGCTGACGTTGAAAAGGAGTCTCATATGCTCTAAAAGCAGCCTGACGCTCTGCTTGTTTTTGCCTTCTCAGTTTAGCATCTTCTAAAGATTCTATTGATTGAGCTAATCTTTTCGCTTGTCTTTGAGAAGATACTTTTGAAAGGCTGGATTTTCGTTTGTGAAGCATTATGAAATAACAAAAAACCTATTTATAAAAAAAAAACGTTAAAATACCTAAAAGGGTTTAAATTTCCTTTTAAATATTTTTTTAAAAGCAAATCCAAAATATCTAAAAGGAATAAATATTCCTTTTAAATATTTTTTTAAAATCAAACAACAAAACCAATTCAAGACACAACACGAATCCGAAAACAATAGCCAAAAATCGAATCACAAAACAAATCGCAGAAAACCGAAATCGAAAGCAGTAGTCAATATAAATATAACCAACGAAAAAAGAAGTAAGCGTATAGGTACCGTATACACTATCTATAATATTCATATTCCTTTGAAACAACCTAAAACAACGAAAACCAATTTACGATTCTAAATAAACAAAATCTAAAATCAAAGCCAGAGTCTAAATATGTATAAAGGAATACTAACCAAATCAACAAAACCGATCCAAGAAAATACACAAATCCGCAAATGAAAGCCAATATAAATCCATTGAACCTTAACCAAATCACAAACAACCGAAATCTAAAGCAGGTAGTCAGTAGCAGAAATAGAAACAATTTAAACGTATAGGTACCGTATGCACTATAAGTTGACGCGCGGCTCAACGGTGGGAGTTAAGTACATGTCAGGAAACATTTCGTTACCGCGTTTTAAAAACCTAGTAACGACATCAAGCGGAATCAATTTAAACTATGTATAAGTTAGTTAATAAGAACTCTCAAAAAATATTTTTCTTATAATTTTGCACAATTTTTCTTATTGTAATACCGATTCATTCATAACCACATAAGAACTGTATTCATTTCCGTTCAATAAATATTACTAAGGCTTATAAATAAGGATTACTAAGAACTGTTTCTACCACAGTTAAGTAATAGTTAAAGGCGAAAGCATGACAGGTGGTGATATTATTTCTGATCCATACTTATAATCACGCCTGTAACGTTTGCGGGGTAGGCAGAGCATCAACAGATTACTTAATATCGTCTGCGAGGTTATCGCCTATTCTGTGAATTACAATGCACCAAAACGTTTGAAGAAAATCACTGGTTGATTTTATGTTTTTTATCGCTCTCTTCCCGGTCCTGCGTAGAAAAATACAGATCCATACATTTTTTGTCTTAATTTTGGTAAAAAGACATAATAATCCAGATATTCTGACCTTCTGTAATCGTCCATCGTACCGTCGTCCGTCTTGTGTGTATCACGGTGGCGCCACCTAGCTGAATTTAATTTTGCAACATATTTTATTTTCCCACGGGAATGATATGATTTTCCGCTGAAAAAGTAGCCTATGTCACTCTACAGCCACCGAACTATCCCCATTAAAAAAATCATGCCATGCCGACGCTCTGTTGCGACGTGAAAGAAGGACAAACTTGTGCAACGTATTCGATTTTACCACGGGAAGGAGATATTTTTTCGCGTAAAAAAGTAGCCTATGTCACTCTAAAGCCACTGAAATATCCGCATACAAAAAATGATGCCATACCGATGCTCTGTTGCGATGTGAAAGAAGGACAAACAAACAAACAAACAAATACACTTTCGCATTTATAATATTATAGTATAATATGGATGTTTACGCGTACACTAACCGTTTAAATGAGAATAGTTTATATTTATTGCTAACTGTGATATTGGAACTTTAAATATTTCGGACACAGGTAACAACGATTATTATTATTATTACTATTATTACATTAAAGCACAGGTCATTAAAAGAGAGAGGAATGAAAGTGAACGCAAGTAAGACGAAAGTTTGTGTAGGTGGTGTGGTTCTTGAAATAGGAAAACAACGGAAGTAGTTTAAGAAAGTGTATGAGTTTATGTAATTGGTATGTGTTTTAAGCAGGGATGATAGATATGATTAAGATATAGAATGACGAGTGAACGCAAGAAATATAGTAAATGGGGTATTCACGCCATTGTAGGAAGTCAAAATATCTCAAAAATTGCACGTATGGCAAGTCACAATGCTGTGTTAGTCCCTACCCTAATGCATGGTAATGAATATTGATTGTGACAGAATAAACACGAGAGTATAATAACGCGGTTACTAAGGAGAACGTCAACCTGAATCTTAATAACAGGATGATAAATCGTGTGGTAAGAGAAATTTATAGTTTACAAAATGATGTTATGACCAGGATTAAGAAAGAAATTCTTCGTTGGTTTGATAATTTAGAAAGAATGAACGAAACGAGAGTATGATAATGATTCATAACAACCTTTCACAAGCCCACTACTGAACATGTTTTATAGAATAAAGGCGACAAACGAGCACACAGTCCACCTGATGGTAAGTAGATGCTGCGGCCCATAGATATCTATATTTAACCCCGATTAAGAATCAAAATGCAGAAGTGTTTTCCCCCTTGAGGACTTAGATGAAATGCCTCGATTCCAGATAACAAGATCTCCGGTTCTCTCCACTCCCCACACGAAACACAACAGCAGTAAGCCGCTATTTTACGCTGGTATTCGGTGAAAACGTGGTCCATCCCCGGTCGGTTCCATACGTGCTACTACCATAATATAGCTGCAGCGTGGCTCTACCATTTATGAAAATCCCCCAAGTAATGCCACCAACCACGGTCCTGGGCCACCTGCATCCATCGACTTCCTGCATATCTTATCAGGTCTTCTTTTCATCCACTGAGGGGCCGCCTACACTTCGCCTACCAGTGCCATCATGGAGGATAGAATTGAAGAGCTTCTGAAAGAATTTAAGTACCGGTTTACCATCTTCTTTCAGAAGTTCCGCTGTAATTTTTTTTATATAGGAGAGGGTGCCAGCGAGTATACAGGTTAACTGATGGTAAGCGATTACCACGCCCATGAGCAACTGTAGCACGAAGTAAATTTCAGATGCGTTGCCAGCCTTATTAAAAAAGTAATAGACTATTTTCTTGAAGGTCCCTAAATAAATCCTAAAGGATAAATCTCATCGATGCGGAAAGTCTCTGATGCTAGTCGATTCCACAAGGAAGTAGTGCGACGAATAAAACTTCTTTGAAATCGCTTAGTGGTGGACTGCCAGTCATCAAAATGGTATGGATGATATCGCGAATCTTGTCACGTTGTGCGATGGATAAATTGCGCGGCTGAAATTAGTACTAACTATTCCTCAGAGCACTCCCTGTGGTAAAATCGATTAAATTCACAGAGAGATGCAACATCCCTTCGGAAAGCCAGTGAGTCAAACCGAATCCAGAAGAGCTCGGTCGGCGATGATTCTTACGGCTCTGCGATGGATGCGATCAAATGGAAGGAGATGGAGAGCCCCAGTCCAAAGATGGGAACAGTATTCCATGTGCGACTGAACCTGCGCCTTGTAAAGTTGAAAGCGGTGTGCCGGCATGAAATACAATCCCGATCTGCTGAACACGCCAAGCTTTAGTGCTTTCGACGCAGAGAATTCCGATACTGGCAAAAGCAAGTTTCTCGGGAAACCTATAGGAAGGGAGCTTCGTAAGAAGCGCTTTGTGCCAAACCTGATCGAAGGCCTTAGCAATGTTAAAATTAATGACCAAACGCCTCTCTCTTGGACTCTATTGCCTTCCCCCTTTCTATAAGTTAGGTTACCCAGAAGAATACCAGCTGGGCAACCCCGACAGAAACCGTACTGGCCGTCACTAATCAGCTGGTGATCCTCAAGGTACCTCATGAGCTGGCAGTTTATAAAATTTTCCATTATTTTGGAGAACAAACAGGTGATAGCGATAGGCCTTTAGTAAGGCCGCGTATCTGAGTAGTCGCTTATTTTAAGTATCAGATTCACTAAAGCTATCTTCCATGATTTCGGGAAAAGACGCGTTAAAACCGGTGCCAACCCTGCAGCACATGTATTCAGCACAATAAAAGGGACGCCATCAGACCCACTCTATTTGTTGACGTTCAGGGAGAGGAGTGCATGGACTATTCACACCGCGGGATGAATCAGAATCAGAATCAGAACTTTTTTGTTTGTGAAACACAGCACACCGAATACATATGTAAAATAGGTGGTCATACATTAAATATAGCACTGTGTTTTGTCGTAAAACATACAAATATTTTTACAAATTAAATAGTTTAAAATCAACATTTGTTCATAATTATAATAATTAAATAATGTTCATAAAATTAGGTTAGTTAAATAGTTCAGTAAGGTTGGTCGGCGGTGTGTTCCCCCATTATCAAGAGTTGTGTTGAACGCAAAGGGAGAGCCCAGCAGATCGGCTTTGTTTTTTGCGACATGGGCCTGTAATATCGAAATAACTACTTTATATGCTTTCTCTGAGGTTATGTGCCAGTAACGAATAGATGGATAAAGAGCAATTCCAGGAGAATTGATTTTATCCAAATTTTTAATACAATAATTATTAATTATCAATTCATCCAAAGCCTTTTAAGTCAACTGCTGAGTATTGGCCTCTCCATAGATTTCCTCAAAGACTATAGTTGTCACGCACCTACGTTGGCAACCGACGTTTTTTTATAACTTAAAGCAGGCCTCTGTCACTCTTGCTACCTGCGTGAAATAATTACCTAAAATCACGATTCACCCACTAATACGCAGTCGGGGCTAGCGCGTTCTAGGCGATTAATGTATTTTTAACGCTGTTTACGTAAATAGTTTTTTGTAAACACTTGTTGTTATATTTGTTTAGTGTTTAATATTTAAGGACTTTTTAGGGTAAAATAGTTCAAATTTTTTTAATATGATTCAAAAATAATATATGAGTATATGTGCCCTATATTTTTGATAAATTATAATGATGAAACCTTGAACCTACTATAATTATTGCGTGGATCGATGCATACCTAATGAGCAAACAAAAGGAATCAGATATATAATTTTTTAAGTTGTCTAAGGATAATGAAAGGTACATCTATTAATTTTTTTTGTTAAATAAATACTTATAGTAAAAAATAATTACGTAATAATTTAAATACAGAAGTAATTACCTACGTACTTTATTACTAAACATAGTTGAAATTTAGGTAGGTAACTTACGAAATTTACGTAGATAAATTGAAGTAGGTAACTTACATGTCTTTTGTAATTAAAATATTTCTGGTTATCACAAAACACTGGAATTAAAACTTTGTATATAAAATTTTTAACTAATTAGAATACATCACCACATCACATCACACATCATCTAGGAATCGTATTTCAGGTTCATATGTTGTTTACACTACCAATCTATTTCTTCCGAGCTATTTATTAAATCGCGTGACCTTGCACGTTGCATGTGTTAGGCACAAAATTTGCATAGTAGCAAAAATATATTCATTCGATCCGTCGGAATAGGTACCTTACCTATTTTACTTGCAATTTCGCAACGTTTAATTAATTAATTATTTTATACTCTTTATTGCAAACAACATATAAATTTATGTATAATTAGATGGCCTCATCGCTTAAGAGTGATCTCTTCCAGGCAAACCTTGGTAAGGTACGAGTAGCACTACATATTATTTATTCTATGCCTTGGTGAAGGAGATCCGTAAATAGAAGTGTGCATAAATAGTAGATAAATGAGCATATATTAATACATATTATAAGCTTAATAAGTACCTACTTACATGTGCTTTTAATATATTTTTAATATATTCTTGACAGCTCTAAGTAACCACGGAAAAACAGCCGTGATGTGGGAATCGGAAAAGATGCAAAGTAATACGGACACTCGCGCGCAGCGATAAAGGCTTAATTAGCTTGCGTGCGCAATATATCTTATTAATAATAGTTATGTAGGCTAATAAACGTCGGCAAGCAGTGAGTGAAACTTCTGTACGTCGTACTATTATTTATTCTGGGCTTAAAGTCGGTGTTATGAAGTTGCAGCTGACCAAATGTTGGTTTAGTTTCCCTCTGTCGCCTCTTACGACACTCACGTGGCGATATGAACCGTCACTACACGTTTTAAAATAAATGTTCTTTGATTAACTGATTTCGGGACTACGTCTAGTGAGTAGAAGTACCGGAAAACACGCGTTAAAACGGGACTAATTTATTAGAGATTAACTGAAATCTAAATAACGCCAAAATAATAAATCTTATCAAAGTGAAGTCAGTGCGGATGGCTGCTAATAACAATAAAAATAAATTAAAAAAATAGAACATATTATAATACACTTTACGATATGAAATATCTATCCAAAATAAAAATTGTGTACATTATATTTGCTAGAAGACGGTGAAAGACAAACTTTAATAATAGATATACATATAATTTTACGCCACGATCCTCTAAAAAGAGTTTTCCAATACCGAGCAATATTCATTTGAATGATCTCACAATATAATTTGCTGACGCTCGCAGACTTTCTCTACCATCTGGGAAATTAAATTAAAGTTCCCATTTCTTCAAAAAAAAAAAAAACTTATTCATAAATAAATCATCGAACGAAAATCGCTTAACTCTTTTTTTTTAAATGTTGCTACTTTTTACACGTCAAAATCATCCAGCCCGCGTAATTCATATTGCTCCCCACCGACATTTAAACTTTCGTTCCAAGTGTCACAAACAGGGACGCCTCTCACCCCCAAATAGTAAGGGGATAAGACCGGGACATGATATATCGTAGGTTATCCAAGACTCGGCGCGTTTTTATTGCCGCTATGTGTAAGACTTGTAAAAAAAATCATTCTCAAACCTACTCTTCTAGTTTGTACTTGTTGTATTAGAAGCAATGATAATTTTTTACCCGCCTCCACAAATTTCGTAAAAAGTGGTCTGTTTTTGTGTTTATTATATGAAATAATAAAAGAATATCTCTCTTGGAGCACATTTAACTAGATACATGTTCGGTTAATGGTAATTATTTCCATAATGCTCAGTTATAATGATTTTATTCTTTTTCTGATTCGGGACAAACTTGTCATGAGAATTAATAGATAGAAAAAAACTGGTATTTTTCATCTTTATTACTTAATAATTTGATAGAATGTTTTCCACTTAACATTTACATAATCTGCATACATTCAGCCGAACTGCCTTGTAGGTCTAGTGGTCGTAAACTCGGTTGCTGGTAATGAGGTCTCTGGTTCGATTTCCGAGTCGGACAAAAATTAGTTTTTGGATTTTTCTGCTAAGAAATGTTCAGTATAGCACGTGCCTCGGAAAGCAAGTAAAGCCGGTGGTCCTTCGCCTAATCTCTCTCCGGTCGTGTCGGATAACCGTTCTATCGGACTATGAGAGTGCGAGTATAGAAATTGCACATGCTTGCGGATACTCCCGCGCAAAATTCGGTTTCAAGTACATTATTACTGTACTATTATTCTAATGAAATCGTAAAAATGGCATTTGCTTATTATCTTAGACCTAGATGACGCCACATTAATATATCTAACCCAGGCGAAACCAGGGCGAGTGGCTAGTGTAAATAATATGGTTAAATTACTAAATTGGTTCGTTTTTTTTTAAACAAAGTATGCAATAATAAGAAGCATTGCACTCGACAATAGTTGCAGTCAAAAAGGTTTACGTGGTTTCCTTTTGAAAGTCTTTTTTTAAAATACGGTAAATATATTTAAATTAAAGCTAGCTAGGTAGTAGCTTGTGAATGGCCGTACAGTGGAATTTAATTTACCAGTGCAAAACATACTTGCAAACTGATATAAAGTATACCTAACAATTATTATTACTTCGTAATGAAATACAAATAATAACTATTGGTTACCCAGGGGTAGCAATTCGACCGTAATCAATTATATTTTTAGTTTGTATATTATGCAAGCTGTATTTTACTTTTAACTACACATTAATATAAAAATTACAAAAATTTATTACTTAATTCTTAATGTCGTTGATGTGGTGCAACAGGAAATGCTTTTCATTCCATCATTTGTGGCACTTATTAGAGGCAGAACCCAATCTTGGTTTGGTCGCTCCTACAAAAATTGCATTACGTCATAAGCAAGAGCGCTACCAAGTCTGGGCTCGCGCATCAACGTCTCGGGATGCAAAGCTGCGTGCTATCACCAACGCTGGTTCTTCTGCATATCAATGACATGTTGCAAACCGGTAACATTCATTGCTATGCGGACGACAACACCGGTGATGCTTTATACACCGGCCGTGCCAATCTTTCTCGGGAAAACGTCGCCAAGTACCGGGACAAAATTGTATCTGGAGTTGAAATTTTATGGAATGAAGTCTCGGACTGGGAGCGATTAAATCTAATAGAGTTTAATCCTCAGACGACACAAGTTGACGTGTTTACCGCTAATAAGAACCCCTTTATCGTATGTCCTCAGTTTCAAGGCACTCCCCTTGCTACCTCAGCCAGTATCTAAACCCTCGGCGTCGACATATCAAGTGACATGCAGTTTCGTGATAACTTGGGAGAGAAGGTCAAATTGGGCTTTAAAAAGCTTGGCTTGCTTGCAACTTTACAAGGCGCAGCTTCGACCGCGCATGGAATACTGTTTCTATCTCTGGGCTGGGACTCCCCAGTGCCAGCTCTTTCCATTTGATTGCACCCAGCGTAGAGCTGTTCAAATCGTCGGCGAAAGAACTCTTTCCGATCGGCTTGACTCACTAGCACTACAAAGAGATGTTGCATCTCTTTGCGTAATTTATCGCATCTACTACGGAGAGTGATCTGAGGAATTGTTCGGGCTAATTCCAGCTACGCATCGCGATACCATCTATACCTTAGATTTATATAGCTATTGGTCCGCTTAACTGTTTTTTCTGTGCCTGTACCAGATCAGGCCTAATTAGTCAGTTTTCTTACATAAAATTTATGTTTTCTTTTTACTTAGATGATATTTCAACAGACAACAAAGTGGCAAAGTCATGAAAACGCATTTGCATTTTGATTATTTAACCAGGATAAAGGCACACACATCTATTCACAATAAGGTGGACTATGTGCTCATTTGTCACGATTAGTCTATAAATAAAGGCAATAATATACTTGGAGCAGAGTATTCGTCGACACGAGGTTTTAATGCAAGCTTAATAACGAATGCTACCTCTTACATAAAATTAAAGTAAATTTACTTATATACGTCTCACTGTTGCTTATCATACTCTTTTCGTTTAGAAGATAATAGAGCAATTAGTCTGTTGAGCTGCTCTGGTGATTGTTGACGGAATACATAATATGTACTCGTAATATACATGCAGGTTTCCTCACGATATTGTTTGTGAGTTTGTGAATAATTCGGTGTAATCTCCTCGGCTCCAATGATTTTTTATTCTTATTTTATTCAAAGTGGAACAGCTAACAACTACATTATATATATATATATATATATATATATATATATATATATATATATATATATATAAGATAACAAAATTATTATGTGAAAAGTGTCGTGTATAAAAGACGATGAAACTTTTCCTTTGAGCATGTAAAAATGTCTATGTACTCGAAGGTCTCATTATATGTGGCAACCATACGCCGAATCAGTGAACGAATACCGGTATTGAATCGACAGGTACCTACGGCAAAGAGTTTACCCGCATGCACCCATCGTCTATGGACAGTTCTGGGAACTACATAACATAACAGATTTTTTAATTCAATACAGTCAAATTTGCATCTTACTATATGAAACAATGTAATAGACCCCAATTGCTTACGTCTAGAGTGGAGGGTTAGAAAATTGTAACTAGCGCCCTCAACTGATAATTTATTTATTTTTTATTTATTTAACACCAACAAGACATACACTAACAAAAGCATAATAGTTTTGCAAAAAATCATAAAAACTAAGTGTAAACTTAATTATAGGTGTTAATAATTGTATGAAATGGGAGAAGGCACGTGCTCAGTGGTAGGAAGCATTTACCCTGTAACCTAGATGGGTAGGCAGAGACTACGGACTGCCATTTGACACACCTGTCTCGCCACCTTCACACCCATATACCTACGATACATGCTTGTCGTTTAATAGTACTCTTAATCTGACCCGTAGTCAATGTATCGCCAATTTGAGCGATAAACTATTTAACTAAACAAATAATTTAACATTACTTTTTACACAGATGACTTCTATCAGACTACAAATTCCATAAAAATATGCGTCGTATATTCTATATATTGTAATAATAACCAAAACAGTAGGTACACCTACAAGCGTACTACATACGTATATATGTAGATATTGTATGTAATTATGCGGAGGGAAATCTTAGGCTGTGTTCCTTCCAGGCGTTTAATCAACTCCGAGGTACTTCGGCTTGGCTAATAAGTCGCGACCCCAGGCGGGTTTGTATCAAGCCAAGTTTGTATGCTTCTCATATAGAACACACGTACACTTAAGTAAACGTATGTGGGTGAATAACTAAATTTGTAATTTTAAGAAAATTGTATAAGTTATATTACCAAGCGTGTAAGTAATCCTAAAGTTTTGTTTGGCTTAAATGTTATTATGTTTACTATTTTGACTTGACATCCGCATGGATTTGTAATAGCAGTATCACATTTGGGTACAAGCGATGTTTGCCCAAAATCCTGGTTTGAGATGTGGTAGAAAATTTTGGGCGATGATTCATTTGATTTCTCGGCATTCCAATCAAATACTTTTCTTTTTAATTGTAATTTAATATCCTTTGTTTATTTATATAACAATATTATCCCCACAATAGGAGTTTCTCCTGTATCGTGGGGGTTTATTGTTCAGGAACAAACATCCAAACAGGAAAAGGACTACGCTTTAACAGAATACCAGCAAAAAATAGTAGTTTATTTCTGCTGTATTTTGTATAGTGAGTGTAAAGAACCATATGCCTATTTTTGGAAACGTGGCGTTTCATCTTAGTCTTTCCTTAATCGAGAATAGATCCACTTACCATAAGGTAGACTGCGTGTCATCTTTATTGTGTGTAAAGGGCACGCACGGCCTTCAGCACCGCAGTTCAAAATCACTGAGCTACGGAGCCGTGCAACTTATACTAGGAACTTTAATATAATAAATATAATTTCCTTTTTTACAGAGAAAGACTAAGAAAATATATAAACATATGTATGTTGAACAATTAAGCCTGATCATCTGACCTATGTCCATTCCAATTAAAATTTTCGACTGTAATGAATGAATGATATTCATTTACCATAAGGTAAAATGTGCATTCATTTGTCATCACTATTCTACAAAAAAAATAATATAAGGCAGACGCCTAGTCATCAGTGACTTTAAATGAAATGAAAGTTGAAAATGTGCATTTTGGGATTATTTCAAACTCGTAACATCGAAATATTGTATCGATTAGAGAGGACCTAGAGATTCCTAGACTTATGGCAATAAACTCTGCGATCACAATTATCTTACATAATAAAAGCTTCCATTTTAATTTGTAAAACTTTAATGGAATTTTAATCATTTGCTATCACATTAAATGGCCAAAAAGCGGTATCCAAAGATAATTTACTACTTAGAATATGATAATAGCATTTTCCGGAAAACAAAAATAATAGAAAGCTGCTCAAGCTAGCACGCTTACCAAGCGTGGAAACTGTGACAAATATCCCTATGAGGCAATATAAGGGAGGTCTAGGTTTAGCAGTGAAACGTTGATAGGCTGTTCTGAATTTAAAAACATGTGTGCAGTTTACACGCAGTGTAAGTAAAACCTTCATAAAAGGAGACCGAGATAACTGAAAACACTGTGTACTGTATTCTATCTCAATCTGTGGCAGCCTTAATCCTATAGATGTACATGTTTATCTTTTCTTAATGTCGCTTTTTCGTTTCATCGAGTTTCAAATCGTAACGATTCTAAAGAAGTTTTAAATTAAAAAATACAATATTTCATCTAATTAATAGAATCAGGCGTTACTTTGCGGAAATCCATTATACTAAAGATATTAAAAGTTACTTTGCAACCATCCACTCAATAAAATAAAATTATGTGCCTTACGTAGTTTGAAGAGCACCTTCCCGCCCTCCTTCAATTGCGTGCACTAATCCAATCACCAATAATCCCAACACCACTACTCCCAAAACCACTACTCCCAACAACACTACTACTAAGGCCGCCGCTTTAGCGGTCAGCCACCGTAGAATTAATATTGTATAAAAATACATCACACATTGCCTGGAATAGTGGTGTTGAGAGTAGTGGTGCTTGGTATAGTGGTGACGGAGTTAGTGTATGCAATTGAGGGAAGGCGGGAGGTGCGCTTCATTCCAGGTAAGACACATCATTTTATATGTTTAGCGGAAAGTTGCAAAGAAATTTATATTTTTATTTTTTATTATAATGGATTTCCGCAAAGTAACGCCTGATTCTATCAATTATCTTAAAAATACATCATCTGAAGATGCCTCGTGTAGAGGCGAAACACGTGTTATCATTGTCTTTACTAGAGTAGAGGTGTTGGGAGTAGTGGTGTTGGTAGTAGTGGTGCTGAGATTATTGGTGACGGGATAAGTGCACGCAATTGAGGGAGAGCGGGAGGTGCTCTTCAAACTAGGTAGAACACGTGATTTTATTTTATTGAGCAGATGTTTGCAAAGTAACTCTATATTTAGTACAACATTTCATCATTTTAGTCGTATTTTCTAAGTAGTAAGTCAATTGTTTCATTCTTATTAATTAAATTAATTAATTAGTGTTTTATCTTTATGTCTTATTGATTTGCAACATAATTTAATTATGGTTGCAAATTATTTTGTTCCTGATTGTATAAAACAAAACCCCAACATAATTCACAAAGCTCACAATTTTCAACTTATTAGGCTGATAATTTACCTCGTTAATTGCAAGCGAAATGCATTTCGAATCAAAGGTTTTATCTGCTGCTAATATTCTGAACTCAACCTAAGAACAAGTTACAATATTCCATTGAAAATGTAAATTCACGTTGGTTTAAAACAAAGGAAGAAGATAGCAAAACTAACTATAAATCCAAACCACAGTTCCAGTTTTCTAGGTTTTGGGAAATTTTATCTTAATACACATTCCGTTAAGTTGGTAATTGCCTAAGCTTTGAAAATTAAAACAGGGTCTCTTGGGTCGAGCATAAATTATTTAAAGTTTAAACGAAAATCGCGAGATAAAGTGGAAAAACCAACATGTAGCTTTATACAATGTACGAAAATAGTAATTTGCGGTAAATCTTTTAGTTAAATTATGCCATCTTATTACTATAATATGTAACCAATAATTAGTCAAGAGTCAGTAAAGAAGCCCCGTGGAAAATAGGCGGACAAAAATTACATTTTACAATTAAAATTACAATTACATTGTGGAATTAGACAGCAAAATGTCAAATTTCGTGGAGACTGTGACGCCGCTGCTCAGGGACTAAAAAAGACTCTTCGTGACGCCTGAGACTATAAGTAAGCTACGATTTTTAATAAGACCAATTATAAAAGAAAAGAAACATTGAGAGTCGAAATACGTGTCGTATTATCGACCATGGTGTATCTTTCCGAGTGTATGGTTTTGGTAGTGCTGAGATTTGTGCTAACGGGAATATTGCGCACAATTGAGGGAAGAAGGGATGTGCTTTTTAAACTGGTTCGACACACCATTTTATTATAACGAATATGATAATATCTTTAATATAATTGATTTCCGCAAAGGAACGCCTGATTCCTTTAATCTTAAAACTTACATCTCTAGCAATATATGACTGTACGATCTATCGGAAGCTAAAAGTGTTTAGTGATTTTCTCAGTAACCTCATAAAACATCCATGCCGCCACCTCACAGTAAAAAAAAAGTTTGGAAATCTTGCATAATTGTACGAAAATGTAGTTATGAGTAAGTAAATATTTTATTTATTTAGGGGCTGTATAAAAATATTTCTGCTGCTGATTTTCATTTTCATACCTCAAAAATACGTAGTATTGCCTTAATTACCTGTCCGAGGAGTACAGTACCATTATTTTAGATTTTATATTGTTTACTAGTTGAAGGATTAAAAATTTAATACACTTGTATAGTGTTGAATACTCTTAGAATAACTATTTTTCGGATTAAATAATTTTCTATTAGTGTTAAAATTATCACAACCATTAGATATCGATAAAACTATTGATTGTTTTATATTATTAGTCACAATGCTATTGGTATGAAGTACAGTCGAATTAGAGTGTTCCTTAACAACGCGTATTGGCTGCGTAAGGGAATCCACAACCTCGTGTGTGTTGTAAGGCGACAGAAAGAAATGAAAAAGGAAAAGGGCTGCAGCATCTTCTTGATAGTTACTGTAAATCATGAAAACCTGAGAATGTCGAACCGCCTAACAAACGTGGCAACTACGTGGAAATATCTTCTCTGAACGGAAATTCATAGAAATAGAAATAGAAACTTTTTTATTCAATGTAGATTATAAAAATACTTATTGAAAGTCACTTTTTTAATTTACCACTGGTTCGCCAAAAAAACCTCTGTCCTGGGAAGAACCAGCAAGAAACCCAGCGGGACTATTTTTTTAATAATAGCTTACAATCATGTTTACAATCAACAACACAAGACAAATTAGAAATAGCTTGGTAGCGATCACCCTTCCCAGGGGTTATTATCATCTGAAAATTCCTTAATATTATAATAACCTTTTTTATACAAACTTAGTTTAATAACATTTTTGAACTTTGTGTATGACAAATTTTGTATATTTTCTGGGATTTTGTTGTAAAAGCGTATACATCGCCCCAAGAATGAATTACTGACTCGGTGGAGTCGAGTAACTGGTACTGGTAACAGCTTGTGTCTGCTCCTAGTATTTACAGAATGAATATCACTTATTTTCGCAAAACTACTTTTATTTTTGCGTACATTACATTTTTATAAATGTATTGAGAGGCCAGAGTTAATATATTAATTTCCTTAAATTTTTGTCTCAGTGACTCTTTTCGTTTTAAATTATATATTGCTCTAATGGCCCCCTTCTGTAAAATAAATATAATTTCAGTGTCAGTCGCGTGACCCCATAGCAAAATACCATACGACATAATGCTATGGAAATAACTAAAAGTAAACTATTCTAGCTGTTTCAACACTGGTAAGAGTTCTAATCTTTTTTACAGCATATGCTGCAGAACTAAGTCTGCTAGCTAGTTTTTATATATGGGGGAGCCATTGAAGCTTTGCGTCCAGTGTGATTCCAAGAAAAATGGTGGTATCAACAAGACTCAGTTCCTCCCCATTTAAAATTACATTAGTATTGACATGTTTAACATTAGGAGTTACGAATTTCATACATTTAGTTTTAGTTCTATTCAAATGCAAATTATTAACATTAAACCAATTGACTAACTTAGCTATAGCATTATTTACTTCGTCGTAATTTAATAACTGTCGTTTTAATTTGAAAATTAATGAAGTATCATCAGCAAATAATACTATATCATGGTTATCTCCCCCACTATGTAAGGTAAGTCATTAATATATACAAGAAACAGAAATGGGCCGAGAATTGAGCCCTGAGGCACGCCCATTTGTACAATCGACCCGGAAGAACTCATACTATTAATAACAACTTTTTGTGTTCTGTCACTTAAATATGAAATAATTAATTTAAGAGCATCATTTCTTACACCGTAGTGTTGAAGTTTCCTGATTAATGTTTCATGGTGAACACAATCGATGGCTTTGGATAGGTCACAGAACACACCCAAAGCATCCTGTGAATTCTCCCATGCATTAAATATATATTTAATCAGCTCAACACCAGCATCAGTTGTCGAGTGACCCCTTGTGAAACCAAATTGATTTTTATGAAGTAATTTATTTACATTAAAAAAATTAACAATTGATCAAGAATAATTTTTTCAAAAATTTTACTAAGTGTTGGCAGTACAGAAATGGGTCTAAAATTAGCGGGGTACAATGTGCTACCAGATTTAAATAAAGGTATTACTTTACTATGCTTCATTAAATCAGGAAACACACCAGATTTGATACTACTATTAAAATAATAGATAGTTGAGGTGCGATTGTATCTATTATAGACGCAAAAAATTTAACAGAAATCCCCCACAGATCGGTGGTTCTCTTAATATCAATAGTCTTAAAATATTTTAAAATATCTTTTGATGAAACTTTATGAAATGTAAAATTCTTTGTACACACATTTACATTTTATTTGAGTAATGATTCGGCGACGGTGGGAGAAGAATTCAGTGACTTAGTGGTTAAGATCAGAATATCAGTAAAATATTTCTCTAAAACCATTGCAACGTCCTGATCTGATTTAGTTAATTTATTGTTAAAACTTAACTGGTAGTTTGAATTGCGAGAGTTGACCTTACCAGTTTCACTATTAATTATACTCCATGTCATTTTAATTTTATTAGAAGCAGTCTTTATTTTGTTGCTTAAATACAATGACTTGGCTAAGGAGCACACTCTTTTAAATATTTTGGAATATTTTTTTACATATTCCCTAAATTCGACGCTAGGATTAAATGACCTTTCATTGTAAAGTTCATATAACCTTTGTCTACTCTTATGGACTCCTACTGTCGCCCATTCATTAAATGCTTTACGATTATTAAAGGAGAATGTTTTAGAAGTAAAAGTATTATTAAATTCATTGAAAATGAGCTTTAATAATGTTGCATACAAAAATTTGGATTATTTTGGTATGAAAGTAATGGAAGTTTTTTTACTATGTTACTTCTAAAACTTTTTTTACTATGTTACTCTACGCTTGGAGTAAACTTACTATGTTACTCCAAGCGATGTGCATTTCGTGGAACAAACACTACTTTTTTATCTACTTGCTTTTTGTGAACATAAGGTAATGAAACAAATTGTCCACAGTGATCAGAGCTCAATTTTTGAATTATACATTATTTGAACGGCTTAACATTTGCAATAATGTTATCTATACATGTTGCACTAGATTCAGCAATACGTGTTGGCTCCAAAAATAAATTAAAAAGACCATAAGATTTAAACAATGATCTAAATTTAATATTAGTGGAGGAAGCTTCTAGGAGATTGATATTAATGTCTCCACATATTACAACAGATTTATTCTGTTTATTAAGCTTAGCGAATACTTCCTCCATATTTTTTTCAAAAGTATCATATAAGGAACATGGGGGTCTGTAAACGCTCACAACAATGAGGTGCTCAAATTCAACACATGCCATTTCTACAGTTCGCTCAACAGAGAGACTCACAATATCTTTACGTTCTTTATATGATAATAATTTACTAGCTAAAATTAAGGAGATACCTCTTAAATCGTTTCTCTATTGAAAGAACTGAGCACCTGGTGATTACTAAAGTTAAACATTAAATTATGAGCTCTTAACCAATGGTCAATAATACATAAAATATGAATATTGTTGCTATTTAAAAACAATTCAATTTCTAGCTCTTTGCCTATCATGCCTTGTATATTCTTATGCATCAGGTGTAAGCAATTTTTATTATCATTTTGTGGAGTTATACAATTGCAACTATTAAGGATTTGTAAGCTACATTCTAATTTCTCTCATTCTCATTTCTAATTTAAATTACTTGGAACGGATTCCAAATTACATGTCAAATCATTATGCTGCTCAATAGGAGCAGATGTCTGGGTAGCCAAGTCCTTGGCTGAGTTAATATATAAATAATAAGATAGCACATTTGCTATCTGTCTTAAATTATATTTGGATAGTTAATACCTATCTCTATTCAAAAATTTCTTAATTGAATTATTAATATCTATTAAATTAATTCTATTGGTGTAATTGTTACAATTAAATGTCAAATTTAAATTATTGTTACATGATAAGTTGTTCATTAATAAATGCTTTTCCTTACATATATTTATATAATTTTTTGTATTAATTTTTGTTTTAATTAACTTTTGTACTTTCCTAACATATTTATTAATTTTTATGTATTTCTTTAATTTTCTTTTACTTCATGTAATCCTTTCTGCTGTTCTAGATGTGACAAAATCATCACCAGTCAAATCGATTGTTGTGGAGGGATGCAATGTTTTTGAAGATTTACATTCTATGAGCTCATTGAATAGACTTTGAGTTTGGGACACTTTCAATTCATCTAAGTATTGTTTTAATTGCAAAATCTACTCATTAGCCTCACTTAACTGCAACTGCAATGCAGCAATTAATCTGAGGGAGTCCTCATATTCTTTGCTGTATCGGTCAAACTCATCGACTGTTTCCTGAAGCTGATCCCTTTCTTTTAAAACATTTGTGTAGTCTTTATGCAACTTAACCATATCACTTGTTAGTTGACTATTTTTGGCAATTGTATTTATTATTTCCTTTTCGTTGTCATCCCTTTCTTTAAGCACCAGCTCACACTGCTCTTTTGACGCCTTAAGTTCTAGAAGCGCCATTTGAAGTTGGTTCTCCATTTGGCGCGTTTTGGCGTTGCGTGTATTCATTTTACTATTATGTGTAAATAGCAAAAGAAAACAAAGAAAGAAAACCGAAGAAACAGAGTAAGCTAATATCTAGATCTATGGGTCTACTTACAGATCTCAAATTAAATTATCAGGTAAATAATTCAAATTGAAATCCGAAACTGCACTAATTTAAAAGGTAAGTTTTTAAATATTAAAGGGATAACAAGAAAATTACAATAACTTACAGAAAGTTCAAACGATGTTCGTTACAGCTGTCACTTTTAGTTGAAACACAAAACACTATTTGATTAAAATACTTATGCCTTTTACTTATTTTACCAACACAATTAAGTATTATTTAACAACTGTAACTAAAAATTGAGGTGGATATTATCAAATTACAATATTTAATTTTGCTAAATTTTTGGGAGCTATTATTTTACAACTTGTCACTTGGGTTGCCACAGAGTATCTCTTATATTTTAGCATCGTACTTTTAAAACGATGTAATTAATTAATGATGAATTTTTTTTGCCGAAATCAGGAAAATGGAAAACTTATAATACAGACATACATTTTCAGAGCAAAACATACAGAATACTCTTAATAATTTTAATACATAATACTTCTGGTATTTGAAAAGGACGAAGAGAGAACGAAATGTGAAATATGGGTAAATCAGGAATGTCTAGAACAGGTAAATGAAATTGTATACTTGGGGAGTGCTTTCAGCCGGGATGGAAGATGTGATTTAGATGTGGATAGGCGTGTCGCTGCCGGAAACAAAGTCAATGGTGCCCTGAACGCATTAGTAAAAAGGCAAGGCGTGGTGAAGAGTGCACGCCTTGCAATACATAATGCAGTGTTGGTACCGACTTTGTTATATGGCAGCGAAACCTGGGTATGCCAGAAGAAGCATAAAAGCAAGTTGAATGCAGTGGAGATGCGATCTCTTCGTAAAATGTGTGGCGTTACCTTAGCCGACCGAAAGCGAAACGAAGAGATTAGCAATATGGCAGGATTGAAAGATGACCTTATCACAAAAATTGATAGGGGCGTACTCCAATGGTTTGGGCACGTTGAACGAATGAGTGAAGACCGAATGGTGAAGAAAATATATAGAGCGAAAGTAAATATTAAAAGGTGTCGAGGTAGACCGAGACTAACTTTCGAAGACCATGTGAGCAAATTGCTCGAAGAGGGGAGGGTCAAGAGTACTCGGATACCTAGACGTACATGTATGAAGAAGTTAATGAACCTGAAGGAAGCTAAAGAGGTATGTAAGGATCGTGACACTTGGCGATCTGTTCTCTCTGGCTACACCGTTAGGGATTGTGCGTGAAGATAAGTAAGTAAGTAAGTAAGTACATAGTACTTCTCTCTGACGATGTCCACATTTAAAAAGAAATTTGAAATTTGTCATATTTAAATAATACTGCAAATTAAATATAGTGTTAGTTTTCAAAGAGTAGTCAAATTTTATAAATAATAATATACCGTTATTGCAGTTTTTTAAATTACGAGTAAACAAAGCTTTTATTTGAAAATATATCAAATTGATTGTGATTTACGGGCAACAAAGTTTTTGCGTCGACCAAATTGGCGACCTACTGATAAGGCCAAATTAAGAGTACCCTTAACCGACGAGCTTGTATGAGTAGGTATATGAATGTGGAAGAGGCGAGAAAGATGTGTCAGGATCGTGCCAAATGGAAGGCTGTAGTCTCTGCCTACCCGTCTGGGTGGTAGGCGTGAGTGCTTAAGCTATGTTATGTTTTATTTATGTCGATCACCTTTTATGTTATGCACTACTTATACGAAGTAATAAAAAATAATTAGCAATAACAATATTAAAAGTCGATATTTAAAATCAAACTTAGTTTAAATTTGTTTACAACATACCAGATGCAAGTATGAATTTGGATGGAACCTGTGATTTCACCCGCGACGGCTTTTATTACAAGTAAATTAGTGAAGTGACATATATCTTACGCTCTCCGAATGTATACGGTGCGCCGAGTTACAAATTAAAAATACAAATACAAAAATATTTATTCATTTATTCATAACACAGTTGACTCGGTAACTCGAGTGCAAGCGGACTCGGGAAAAATTTATATTAGAAAAATTTATAGAGATTACCTAGTTGGACAAATTCACCTAATTCACTCGAGTGTAAGCGCATCGCATCAGTATTGTAAGAATAAAGTCTGTTATTACTGGTTAATGGTTATTACACTTTTAGATGGTATCAAAATTAAAAAATATATATACTTGATATTTGTTTGTTTACGATACAATAAATATAAAAGTATTTAAGAGATTAAGAATATTATCATGCAGGTTGGCCAAATATTAAAATTTCTCTTTTTGTTTTTTGTGGTTAATTCCAATGACTTTCGAAAATGACAACTGACGAGTTAAGGTTAATTAATATAAGAGTATGTATGTAATACAAGACTTTACTTTTCCACCTATAGTTGTGAAAATCTATTATTTACTGCGTTAAATTACCTAAAACAAATGACAAAACAGGTCTTAGACCCTTATTAGTATGTTAAAAGTGACAAAAACGTCTATGTTTTTTTGTAAAATCTAAATTTAATAACAGACAGAATAAATACACAAACGTAGGTTTTGTGTATATCAAAAGAAAATAAGAACCTTTGTGATGAGGTATTTAAGGAAGTTTCTCTATTTGTTGCAGCTTCATCGACTTTGAAAAGTGATTAATTTAACTACATAATTTATGTACAAACTGCTACCTTGTATATTCAGCAAGTTGTTTACTACCAAATGGTTTATTTGGTAGGCCAGCCATGGATCCGGGATTTATACCAGGCATAGTAGACAGACAATATAGATGATTCATAAATATGTGTGTAAAAAAGTAGTAATTACTTGTACCAGAAGTAAATATACAGTTTGAATAATAATATATTAGTGTATAAGTTTGCATAATAATACAGTGTAATGGTTATATCCTTGATGTTTTGGGACCATACCCTGTGATAGAATCAGATGCTTCTAACTTTTTTGGGCAGGACAATTACACTAGTCTGTTTTTTTTAAATTTAAATAACAAATAGGTATTATACGCAAAGCAAAAAATCACAAACATTGTGCCATATATGAAAAATCAAAAAACAAAAAAGGCTCAAGTATAGATCCCTAAGGGACGCTCACTTTTATCACACACCCCGATGACACTACATCGTTGATTGCAACCCTTTGATATAATGATTAGACAAGATTAAGCGCGGCTTTTTGAATACTGTAGTTTTGAGATTAAGATTGATACAATCAAACTTCTTTTTACATATTTTTAAGAATGATAATATAAATTTATAATTTTCATATTGTTGTCGTTAACGTTAATGAACTGTGTGAACTGTGTGCCAAAATAAAGTGTTTTTTTCCTCTTTGTTAATTTCAAATGTACGCGCAAAACCAACGGCACTTTTACCCGTACTCTAAGTACATAAGGCTCACGTGAGAAATACAGTGGTAGTCTAGGATTTATTGGGTATTTAAGACACGGGTTACTCGAGTGATTGCCTACAGGCAAAAGACACCCTGCTGACTGACGCACAAGGCTTTGTCGTCTGTACCGTATACCGTAACCGTATAATGTGGAAAAATCAAATAAAATATAAAGGTAAAAAGTTGGCCTCCTCTCATACCTAAGAGGATTATGTCATTATAAAATTATTTCTGAGCTTACTAACTCACTTATCCAGCGTGGTGAACTTCTAAGTAAAGATTGCTAGCTGGAGTTAGACTGATGGCGCCTATAATTTACGGATGTAAACCAATTATCTGAATGTGAACCAAATATTTTGAAATCCATAGCTGATGATGAACAATTCACTTGATTGTAGGTCAGCGGTTAGTAAATCGTGGACACTTGCAGCTAACTTCAAACAAAAAAGGCTACAAATGCATGCCATCGCTGAATGCATCTAAGTCTCCAATCATATTGTGTCCCTATGATCTTCAGACTAAGCAGTTTGTTTATTTCTGCTTAGTGACAGAAATAAACACTGGTTATGGATTTATGGTTAGGACAAAAGTCCTACCTCTAGTAATTAGTAAAGGAATAAAGCAAATAATGGCACGTATTTACAAAACAAGAAAACGCATGAAATATAAGCATATACTGAAATTGTATTTGTAGCTATGGCATAGCTATAACTTTGATCTTCTCTCTTTTTACAATATTGCTGTTACAAACAAACTTACAGTTCATCTGTTATTAAGTGACAACTACAGCCCGTGGACATTTGTAACCAACTTTAAACTAAGAAGTCTACTGATGCGTTATCCCCTCTAAGGGTTAAGATATAATACCTGTTACAGCCTGTAATTACCCTAAAGATCAAAAAAAATATTTGCCTATATCTGCTTAATAAAATAAAATGATGAATCTAACCAAGTTAAAAGAGCACCTCGCGCCCTTTCTCAATTGCGTGCAGTATCCCCGTCACCACTAATCCCAGTTCCACTACTACTCCAAACACCATTACAAGAGTTTTTAAGACCTTTAATATAATAGATTTCCGCAAAGTAACGCCTGATTGATACTATGATACACTTCCTAAATACGTTCAGAACACAAGACAAGAACATATCAGTACTCAATGCTGCTTGATGACAGAAATAGGTAAGAGAGTGGTTTCTACCCCGACTGAATCGGCAAAGAATGAGTCCTACAACCCAATTATAGATAGAAATTGAGTCTTACCATTTATTGAAAGCTAATAAAGCCTTTCCCCACTATTATTCAAATGGGGAAATTGACTTTTAAGAAAGCGATTTTGTATTCATTTACGTACTGTGCTCAATTACTATTGCTTAGTGTCGTTCTTCTACAAAACCTGTTAAAGAGAAAATTTTCCTTAATCGTGACATTTAGCAGGTGTATTGACGATCTTGTCAACTTGATTTATTCCGATATAAAATTTTATTGATTATAATATAAATTAGAATCAATTATTTGTGTATAATTTTAAAGAAAAAAAAAGTAAAATCACTTAGTTTATATTTTGTCTGATATACAAAATATATTTTAGGAAGTAAAATCCCGAATCTCGGTTAATCGAATCCTACGAGGATTTATAAAGTATTTTTCCCTGAGTTGTTAACAATAGGGCACTGCTAGCGATTCCCTAGTGCATCCCCTGTCGTCTGCATTATTGAAATGCAGAGCCAAATCCGCCGAGTTTTGGCAACTGGACTTGACTCTATTGAAACGTCTAAAAGACATTACATAATGATTTATTAAAATGGTCAGAATGTCGGTGGCAAATAATCACACAGTACACTTGATGTTAAGTTTATGTTGTAGCCCATAGACATATATACTTGCGATTAAGAATCGAAATGCAGATTCGTTGTCATCACTGATAACTAAGATGGAATTCCATGGTTCCAGTAAAACACGTTTCCAGTTCCCAAAATTCACTATACGAAACACAACAACATTAAACTGCTATTTTACACTGGTATTCCGTGAATGCGAAGTTCCTCCTCAATCGGCCGAACCATTAGCGCTACAACCATAATATAGCTATAATAGATGACAATCACCACCACGTGTAGATGTAAAATTAATGAATTCAATACCAATAAAAGCAAAATATGAAATTTTAATTGCTCAGAATCTCCGATGGAGGTTCGGTTGCCATCTACGACGACTCGACCTGGCAACGTATAACACACGCACCCTGAGGACTGACGAGAAGATACTGGAGCTGGAAGAAGAGGTAGACAAGTTGCGCTGGCATATTAATGGATTTTCTGACGTCCGAAGAGAGGGGGAGGACACGGTAATCCTCGAGTCCGGCAACTTGTTCTATCACCGGGAGGGCGACCATCTGTCCCAAGGAGGTGTTGGATTTATAGTCCACAAGTCTCTCGTAAACAACGTTGTAAAGATTGGGAATGTGTTGACGAGGGTCGCGTACTTGATACTCAGAATCACCAAACGGTATTCGCTGAAGGTCATACAGGTATACGCACCAACCTCGGCACATTCCGATGAGGAGTTGAAGAAAATGTATGAGGATAATTCTAGAGCCATGCATTCCTCCAAAACCCACTACACGGTGTTGATGGGAGATAACGCAAAAGCACAAGAGAAGGCGGTGAGCTGAAGTTAGGGAAATTTGGGGTAGGGCAACGGAACAGTAGGGGCCAGCAGCTGGCTGACTTTATGGAGAAAGAGGGACTCTTTATGATGAACTCTTTTTTCCAGAAGGAGCCCCACAGGAAGTGGACCTGGTCGAGCCCCGACGGGTCGACAAAAAATGAGATTGACTTCATTATGACGATCAGACGCCAACTTTTCAGTGATGTTTCAGTGATCGCAAGGGTGAAAACCGGCAGCGATCACCGAATGGTTAGAGGCACACTGAACCTAAACGTTAAGTTGGAGAGGTCTCGTCTAATGAAGTCAACGCTCTGTCCCCCTCGTGCTCTAATCCAGAATCCCGAAACCTTTCAGCTCGAGTTACGCAACCGCCTTCAGTGCCTAGAAGATTGCAACACAGTGGACGATATGAACGACAAGCTCGTGGAAACTGTCCATGCGGTCGGAGCTAAGTTCTGCAAGACCCGCCGCAGAAGAACACAAAAACTCACAGATCACACTCTTAATCTCATGGCTGTTAGACGGAAGATGAGGCTGCAATCGTCAACAGATTTGACAGCATACAGGAAACTGAACAGACAGATCTCCAAATGCATGCAGCGAGACTTACGCAACTTTAATACTGCTCGTATTAAAGAAGCGATCAAGAGGAACCAGGGCTCCAAAGTCTTTGCCAGAGATCTGTCTTTCAGTAAGAGTCAACTGTCAAAGCTGAAGACTGAGTGTGGCAGCATCGTTTCCGGGACACCTGAGATTTTGAGTGAGACTGAGAGGTTCTATGGGTAGCTGTACACATCATCGTTGGAGCCACACGCAAGTGTGAGTAACGATCCAAGAGCAAGTCTTACCCGTCACTATTCCGATGATATCCCGGACGTTAGTCTGTGCGAGATTAGAATGGCTCTCCAGCACTAAAAACGGCAGGGCCCCAGGCGAGGATGGAATTACAGCGGAACTTCTGAAAGCGGGTGGAACACCGGTACTTGAAGTCCTTCAGAAGCTCTTCAGTTCCGTCCTCTATGGTGGCACTACTCCGGGGCGTGGAGCAGAATTGCGGTGGTCTTGTTCTTTAAGTAAGGCGACAACGCTCTCTTGAAGAACTACAGACCGATTTTCCTTCTGAGCCGCGTCTACGTGCTGTTTTCGAGAGTCATTACGAATCGTCTCGCACGCAGACTTGACGACTTCCAGCCTCCCGAACAAGCTGGTTTCCGAAAAGGCTTCAGTACCATAGACCACATTTATACCCTGCGGCAGATTGTACAGAAGACCGAGGAATACAATCTGCCACTTTGCCTGGCGTATGTGGACTATGAGAAAGACTTTGATTCCGTCGAAATTTGGGCGGTGATACAGTCCCTTCAGCGGTGCCAAGTTGACTGTCGGTATATTGAAGTGCTGAAGTGTTTGTACAGTAGGGCTACGATGGCTATCCGAGTACAGAACCAGAGTTTGAAACCTATCCAACTGCAGAGAGGTGTAAGACAGGGTGACGTTATATCCCCGAAACTCTTCACCGCTGCGTTGGAAGACGTTTTCAAGCTACTGAACTGAAAAAGATACGGTATTAACATCAATGGCGAGTACATCACTCACCTTCGATTTGCCGACGATATAGTCCTTATGGTAGAATCGCTGGAGGACTTTAGCACTATGCTCAATGACCTCAATAGTGTCTCCCAACGGATAGGTCTTAAGATAAACATGGACAAAACAAAGATCATGTTTAATGTCCATGTCACACCTATGCCGGTAGTTGTTGGGAGCACTATGCTCGAAGTTGTTGACGAGTACGTTTACCTGGGACAAATAGTCCGACTAGGTAAGTCCAACTTGGACCGAGATGTAAATCGACGGATTCAACTCGGCTGGGCAGCGTTCGAGAAATTACGACACATCTTCTCGTCAGGTATACCTCAATCGCTGAAAACTAAAGTGTACAACCATTGCGTGTTGCCAGTGATGACTTACGTATCTGAGACGTGGTCCTTCACTGCTGGCCATATGAGGACGCTCAAGGTCGCTCAGCGAGCTATGGAAAGGGCTATGCTCGGAGTTTCTCTGCGTGATAGACTCAGAAATGAGGATATCCGCAGTAAAACCAGAGTAACTGATATAGCCCAACGGATTAGTAAGCTGAAGTGGCAATGGGCCGGCCATATAGCTCGAATAACCGATAACCGATGGGGAGGAACGGTTCTCGAGTGGCTGCCTCTTACCGGTAGGCGTGTAGTACGACTCCCTACTACGAGTAGTGTAGGGCGACTCCCCACTAGATGGAGTGACGACCTGGTAAGAAATGCAGGAAGGCTGCAGATAGATGCAGGTAGCTCAGGACCGTGCTTTGTGGCGTTACTTGGGGGAGGCCTACGTTCAGCAGTGGACTTTTGAAGGGCTGTAATGATGATGATGATGAAATTGTATGCAAAAACACATAAAGATAAAAAATAATTTCCGTAGACAGGAAAAATTCAACTCCTATATCCATGCATTGAATTAAAAGCCATGATAAGAAAAAGTGATATGAGCACATACGTGCAACGATATTGTATTATCATAACATTGCTAAACTCAAATCTTTATGAGACGACTGAAGTCAGAGTCTCGTTCTGCTCGTTCCATGAACGACTTCGTCGGCTTAATGTTCCAACTCGGTCCCAGGATGATAGCAGTATTTGTGCTGTTGGAAACTTTATACGATATTGCAGGGAATAGTGCAGATTATTAAGTGATAAATAGCCACTAGTGTTTAAACTTTTTACGTTTTTCTTTCTTGGCTCAGGTAATATTCAATATTAACAATATATTGTTGTGTTACACATCTTTTAAAATGTTGTTATTACGATAGCTAAACCCGTATTTCAAAATTCTTAAATATGAACTACTGAATTACGAATTAGTATTTTTTATAGAATAATGGTGATAAACGGGCACACAATCCACCTTACGGTAATAGGAAGCTGTTGCCAATAAGCATCTTCATATATCCTCTTTTACTAAGATTCAAACTGCAGATATGTTGTCAAGATAACTAAGATGGAATGCCTCGTTGTCAGCGAAAAGGGTCTCCGGTTCTCTACACCCGCCACACGAAATGCAGCGAAATTTTATATTACAAAAATAATAGTGCAAGTTAACTTCCCTTGACATTATTTATATGTTTATTTGACCCTAGTAGACATGCGCAATGTAACGACTGGGATATGGTCTAATTAGCTACATAAATTTGTACTATATTTCTACCTGAAGAAAAAATAACTGATTTTGGTTCGACTCAGGATTGGAACCGAAAATCACATAACCAGCAGTCGGCACTGACGACAACTTGAGCAACGAGACAGTCAAAATATAAAAATATAGTCATAGTATTTCGTGAAAATATTTGGAGAAAACTTGTTCATAACCGTCTCTTTCAAATTTTATATTACGAGTATGGCTTAACAATTATAAACGTCAGCAATATGTAGGTTAGCGACGGCGTTTGTTATTTTGAGCGAAAAGTGTTTTTTTTCTTTTTTATAGAAGAGGGGGCAAACGAGCATGCGGCTCACCTGATGTGTGAGTGACTACCGCCGCCCATGATCAACCGCAACACCACCGGAATTGCAGGTGCGTTGCCAGCCCTCCAGAAAGGAGTACGTTCTTTTCTTGAAGGTCCCCAGGTCGTATCGGTCCGGAAAAATCGCTGCTGGTAAAGTATTCCACAGAGAGGTTGTACGCGGAAGAAAACTCCTCTTGAAACGTACAGTGGTGGACCGCCAAGCATCCAGATGGTGTGGATGGTATCGGGACATTTGCCGCGTAGTGCGTTCACGAAATTTGGCGGCTGGGATTAATCCGAACAATTCCTCAGAGCACTCTCCATGGTATATGCGGAAGACAATGCAAAGAGATGCAACATCTCTTCGCAGTGTCAGTGAATCGAGCCGATCGGAAAGCACTCGGTCGTCGACGATTCGAGCCGCTCTGCGCTGGATGCGGTCAAGTGGAAGGAGCTGGTACTGGGGAGCCCCAGCCCAGAGATGGGAACAGTATTCCATGTGCGGCCGAACCTGCGCCTTGTAAAATTGCAGGCGGTGTGCCGGCATGAAATACTGTCCCGCTCTACTGAGCACGCCAAGCTTTTTAGAGGCCAATTTGGCCTTCTCTTCCAAGTGATCACGAAACTGCACGTCACTTGATATGTCAACGCCGAGGATTCCGATACTGGCTGAGGCAACAAGGGGAGTGCCTTGAAACTGAGGAGATACGACAAATGGGTTCTTTTTGGCGGTTAACGCGCTAACTTGTGTCTTCTGGGGGTTAAACTGGACTAGATTTAGTCGCCCCTAATCCGAGACTCTGTTCAGCTGTTCAAGACTCGACTTCAGACACAAGTTTGTCCCGGCATTCGGAGACGTTTTCCCGAGAAATATTGGCTCGGCCGGTGTAAAGAGCATCACCAGTGCTTTCATCTGCATAGCAATGAATGTTACGGGTTTGCAACATATCATTGATATGCAGAAGAAACAGCGTTGGCGATAGCACGCAGTCTTGTGGAACACCAGCATTATTAGGCTTGCAATCGGAGCCTGCACCGTCTACAACGACCTTGATGCCCCGATCTGCAAGAAAGCTGGTGATCGAATCGCACAATTTCTCGGGAAGTCCATAGAATGAGAGCTTCGAAAGAAGCGCTTTGTGCCAAACCCGATCGAAGGCCTTCGCAATGTCCAAACTAACGCCAATGCCTCCCCGTTGGACTCTACTGCCTCCGCCCATCTGTGAGTTAGGTAGACCAGAAGATAACCAGCTGACCGACCACGGCGAAAACCGTATTGGCGGTCACTAATCAGCTGGTGATCCTCAAGGTACCTCATGAGCTGGCAGTTTACAATGGACGCCATTGTTTTGGAGAATAAGGAGGTGATGGCGATAGGCCGGTATTTGGACGGGTCTGAGCGGTCGCCTTTTTTAGGGATCGGGTGGACGAAAGCTGTCTTCCATGATTTTGGGACTACGCCTAGGGAGTAGGAGTACCGGAAAAGACGCGTTAAAACCGGTGCCAACTCTGGAGCACACGTCCTCAGCACAATTGGGGGGATTCCGTCAGGCCCACTCGACTTGTCGATGTCCAGGGAGAGGAGTGCTTTGCGAACCGAGCGCTGTGTGAATTGCACTTCCGGCATGGAGCACTCACACCTCGGGATGGTCGGCGGCGTACTCCCCCCGTCATCGAGAGTCGAGTTGGACGCAAAGAAAGAGCCTAGAAGATCGGCTTTCTCCTTTGCGGTATGGGCCATGGAGTCGTCCTCCCTGTGCAGAGATGGAAGAGATGGCTGACAGAAATTCCCATGGACAGCCTTGGCGAGAGACCAGAATGCAGGGGTTCCAGAAGGAAGGCGAACTAGTTTCTCGCCAATTCTGCCTATGTGCTCTGACTTTGCCTTGGCAATCACTCTTTTGAATGACCTAGAGGCGGAATTATACTTCTTTTTTTAGAGCACTGGTATTTACACCCCGGGACACTGATGTGTCAACCCAGGCTTGGTAGCACTCCTGCTTATACCATGATGCTATTTTACAGGAGCGACCAAACCATGGCTGAGATTTGCCTCCAATGGGCATCACAGAGGAAGGAATAAAACGTTCCATACCCTGAAGTACCACATCAGCGACAGAATCCGCAACAACGTAGGGATTGTCCGACGAGAAGCAAACGCGCCCCCCAAGGGTAGGATGCAAACAAAGACCGCATCCCATCCCAATCGGCTGACCTATAGTGCCAAACACGGCGGCAGCCTGCAGAATGCAACTGCGATTTCAGCGTGAGTGGCACCACACTCCGAACAAGATAATGGTCCGAGGAGCCTAAAGGGGCGTTGACGGAAATCTGATATCCGTCCGGATAAGAGGTCAGCAGAAGGTCCAATAGGGAAGGTGCATGATTGTCCACATCTGGAATCCGCGTAGGCGAAGTAACCAGTTATGTCGGACCATATGCCAAGGCAAAATCATGAACAGATCTCCCCGCACGAAACACCAACCTTCCATGGACTAAAGTCGCCGAGACACTTATCCCCAATACCAGGACACCCCCCCCCAAAAACCCCGGAGAGATACGAGACATCAGTGAAGTGTGAAATGGCCGTCGTGTTAATTGAAACGTGTTTACAGTATCAGTTTAAATATGATCTAAGGGAACTCTACGCTGGATATTTTTATTCGAAACGACAACGAAAATCCACGCCAATTTATTAATTTAATATTTTTTTTTTACATAAGTTTAACATAAGGGCACACAATCACCAAATAATCAGTCGATGATCTTAATTTAGCATATTTAAATAGCATTAAATAAACTTATGTTTTTATTTTTCTACGAATTATCGGAACTGAAAAAAAAATCTAAACGTAAACATTGTCACAACAAAGTCGTCTATTTTTGTTTAAATTATTGAAAAGAGACGTTTTAATGAACTGAATGTCTTTTTGTGCCATTAAAGTATTTTTAAATACACAAACAAATAAATAGTTTTGACTGTTGAAAACTGAATTACTGCACAAATATTAAAATGAAACCTTTCCTCTGCTCTTGTTTGTCTTTAAAAGAGCTTGAAGCTTTACCCACGATTTATATTTGCTTCATATTTATGTAAACCGTGTGAGAATATCCACTGCCCTCGTATCGTCTCGTGGGTGTTGTAAGAGTTGACAGAGTGAAATTGAAACAAGAGAAAGGTAGCACCATCTTCCTGATAACAACTGAGATAATAAAAAACTGTGGTTGCCAATCTTAAAGAAAACAAACGACAACAATATTTAATATGTAGGTTAACGTCGTTAACGACGGCATTTGTCAATTAGAGCGAAAAGTGTGAAGCAGGCGTGTTGCTAATTGCAACATATTTATAATATCAGGTTAAATATTATCTAAGAAAATATACTCTACGCTGCATATTTTCAGTCAAGATGCCAATTTGCTAAAATCCGTATGAATTAATTAATTCAATATTTTTATAGAATGAAGGTGAGAAAGGAATACACAATCCACCTCATGGCTAGTCGATGCTGTCACCCATAGACATCTACATCAATCCTCGATTAAGAATCAAGATGCAGATGCATTGCCTTCCCTGAGGACTAAGGTGGAATGTCGCTTTTAAAAGTGCAGTAAAATACTTTGTGTCCTCGTCAAAAATCAAAATACAGATATGTTGTCGCTTCTAAGGATTAAGATTGAATATAGGAAACGAGCAGTAAAAACAGTCTCAGGTGCTCTACAATCAATATACAAAATACACCATTAAGCTGCAATTTAACGCTGGAATTCTGTGAAAGCGTGCGTAGCTATTCGCTGATATATTATAGTCACCCAAATATATTTTTAATTTCTCCTTTATCCCCCCTCTGTTATCTGTTCACCGCCAAATATGTAGTAAATTAGTGCTTAAAATAGCAACTATTAATATCTGTAGTGCCGACGAGGATTGAACCTTGGTTGCTCACGTTCTGATAAATACAGGGAGCACTTAGCGCCCACAGCTCTTAATGAGAAAAAAAATTAGTGTTAAACTTATTTAATGAATTTGTTTAGGAATTTCTGTTCCGTTACAGCCTATTGAAATTCACTGCTGAAAATAATCCTCCCCCATTGATTACCTGATGAGGGGACATTTGTCGTAGATGTTAAGCTTGGCAAGCGGGTTGGGTTACCGTGTAGTGGCGGTGTCAGAATACCCACTACCCCATATCATTTCATTGGTGTCGTAAGACGCTGCTGCACGTCTCTTGATTTTTCTTCTAAATCAGGATATGGGCATCAGTATCTTCCTTTAACGACTAATAATTTAGGAAACTATTTGAGCTCTAATAGAGTATCAGAAAACCCTCATACCAAAAGATTTCCATATATTTGTGTTCGCATATACATCGATGTGCCCCTATTTATCCTGAGAAATGTCTATCAAAAATACTCATAAAACAGAAAAGTGCCACACCTCATAGTACTACCATATCTGTATAAATCACGCAGTGTCCTGTTACAGCCTCAATGGCTTTTTTGTGAGACGTTCCAAAACGATAAGGCAGCAATTGTGCAACACCGTTGCTTTACCGCTATTACGTGACACACACAGGATTTACGTTACGGATTTTGTTAGAAAAAAAATTAAAGGCAGTGTAAGCTGTTAAGCCACATATAGAATAAAACAGAATATTTTTTTTCAATATAGATTACAAGAATGCTTATGGAAAGTAATTTTAGTTTTAGCATTGGTTCAGAACAAAAAAGCGCTGTCCTGGGAAGCACCAACAAACAACCAAGCGGGAGTTTTTATACAATAATTTACAATAAAATATTCTTTACAATAAAGTGTGAAAACATTTAGAAACAGTCAGACATTCCCAGGGGTTATTATTAATCAGATACCCTTTATAATATAATAATCTTTATTAAACAAATTTTGCATTTTTTTAAATCGTGCTTGTTCCCAGTACTCACATAATGTATATCGCTTTTTTATTAAATTATTTTTGTTTTTGTATGAAGACATTAAATTTTCATAAATATACTCAGAGAACAAAGTTGATATATTTATTTCTGTAAGGGATTCCTTCGGAACTAGGTTATAAATTGCTCTTATGGCTCCTTATGAAAAACAAAAATAGTTTCAATATCTGTCGCATTACCCCATAACATTATGCTATGTAAATAACTTAAAATAATCTAGCTGTTTCAATAGCATATAGCTGAAAAACTAAGTTTACTAACCAGTTTAGAAAGAATTTTTTATTTTATTTAGATTTGATTTAGCCATTGAAGCTTCGCGTCAACGGTAATTCCAAGTAAACCAGTGGATTCAACAAAACTCAGGTCCTCCCCATAGGAAATGGGGAGTATTTAAGGGTTTAAAATTTGTTAACAAATTATTAACTTTTAACCAGTGTAATGCTTATGACATAGCAATATTAACTTTGTCATATTTTATTAATTGTCGTTAAAGTCGGAAAATCAACGAAATAAGATTATATGACATAATTAAAATCCCTACCAAGTAAGGTACTCGTAAGTCGTAAATAAAACTAGAAATATAAATTGCCAACAATTGAGCGTGGAATTGAACTCACTCACTGTTACTGTAATACCTGATTACGTTATCACCTAATTTTCTTACCTCTGCCAAAATAACTCGGTTAGTAAAGTCTTCGCATTGAGTGCCGAAAAGAACTATACTATTTAAAGAATAGTATATACGCAATGGTACCTAAAACATATAACATAATATCTTAGTGCATAAGAGACTGTAAAACATTTCTATTTATAAACTTAAATTAAATCAATGGTTCTATAGATAAATTTCTTAATGATAAACTTTCACATTAGGATATCCCTTAAATAATGACGTTGGATTTATATATTTAAAATATTATATTATTAGAGATATGTGCCAATCAATACTAGATTACGAGTACAATACGAGAAAATATTGACAATAATTGTATTTACATTATTCCTATATCTTAATATTTACCCTGTTAATATATACATATTATATAATTAAACCCACGAGCTCTCTCAAAACTTGGCATCTGAAGAGTAAAAATTAATGAATTTGATTATTAATATTATATTTTGTATACCTACTGGCGGGACATAGAGAAACTGAAAAATACAAACTAAAAATGACAAAGAGGACCTGAGTCTGGTCGAATCCATTGTGTTTCTTGGAATTACCGCTAACGCGAAGCTTTAAAGACTATCTAAATCTAAATAAAAAATCTAATAAAATGCTATCTAAACTAGTTAGCAAACTTAGTTCTTCAGCCATAAGCTGTTGAAATAGCTCGACTACTTTATTTATGTTATTTCCATAGCAAAATGTTATGGGGTAATGCGACAGATATTAAAACTATTTTTGTTTTTCAGAAGGTTATTATATTACTAAAGAGTACCTGATTGATAATAATAACTAATGGAAATGAGGTGATCGCTACCATATTGTCTCAAAATATTTTCGCACTTAATTTTACAAAATATTATATTGTAAATAAATGTTTAAAAAAAACTCCCGTTCGGTTCTTACTGGTGATTCCCAAGAGAGAGTTTTTTTTCTGAACCAATGGTTAAACTAAAATGACTTTTCATAAGTATTCATAATAAAAATGATTATGTTCTGTTCTATTCAATTCTATGTTCTACTCTATTTTTGGCTTAACAACTCACACTGTGTGTGCCAGGTAATAGTGGAAAAGCAACGGTGTTGCACAACTGCTGCCTTATCGTCTTGGATCCTCTTATAAAAAAGCCATTGATGCTGTGACAGGACAATGCGTGATATACGCAGATATGGTAGTACTATGGGGTGTGCCACTTTCCTGTTTTCTGAGTAGTTTTGATAGACGTTTTTTACGGTAAATAGGGGCACATCGATTAATATGCAGATATATTGAATTTTTTGGTACAACGGCTTTCTGATACTCTATTAGAGCTCAGACAGTTTCCTAAAATTTTAGTCGTTATAAGGAAGACGCTGATGCCCATCTCCTGATTTGGAAGACAAATCGAGAGATGTGCAGCGGAGTCTTACGACACAAATGAGATGATATGGGGTAGTGGATATTCTTACACCGACACCACACGGTAACCCAACGCTTGCCAAGCTTGGCATCTACGGCAAATCCTTATCACGCAATCTATGGGGGAGGCCTATGTACAGCAGTGGACTTTAGTAGGCAATAACGGAACATAGATTCCTAACAAATTCATCAAATTATTTTAATACTCAATCTTTTCTTCGTGACGTATAGCTTATACAACGTGTGTAATGAGAACCTTTCCATACAGCACAAAGAGAATGTTTTTTTCTTGGCTTTGTGAGTGGACGTTTGTAATACCCAGGAACGACCAAGTCAATACACTGAATACAAACATTTTACCAGAAAGTTGATGAAATGAATTGTCCTCTAAAATTTGTGATTTTTTGCCACTGATCATTTAGTGCACAATATTTTGCTGATGATTGGAACACATCATGAAACAGAAACATTAAATTTTTATTCAATACAGGTTATAAATAATACCTATTAAAATCATTCATATGTTTATTTTATCACTGGTTCGGAAAATACCTTTGTCCTGGTAAAGATCTAGCAAGAAACCCAGCGGAACATCCATTTAAAAAAAAACCAAAAAAGTTCACAATCATACATGTTATATAAATAAGAAGACAACACAAAATCGAAATAGCTTGGTAACAATTACCTCCTGCGTAACCTGCCGTCATTAAAGATTTGCAATGAAAACCTGGAATTTATATTGAAGCAGTTTTTGTCAAGTTGTGCAAGTGTTGAAAGAGTTTATAGCCCACATATTTATGCCCAATAATTTCCTGTACCAATTTAAGTGAAACCAATTTTCAATAAGTCTTTGCTTGGCGACCATAAATAAATCTCAAAGACGGATACCGAAAACAGCTGGCATAAATCTACGAATAAGTAACTTTTCAAATGATCGCTTAAACGTGATGTAATTACGAGTAAGCAATTAAAAATAACTTACATATATTATGTGAAGATGCCATTACAGTTTTGCCACCATCGCATAAAATATGTATGTTAGTTTCAGTTTTTTAAATTTCCGGTTTTTAAATCTGTCAATGAAGAAATACTGTAACCACATGTACAACACTTTTTATCTTTTATCGGATTCGTTATCATTATTCTAAAACAGAAAATTTTTTAAATATTTTACGGAAATTATTTTTTCACGTTACACCAAGCAAATAAACAAAAAATTTTGAAAGTGTCGTCACAATTCTACCTTTAGATAAAGTAACTGCATTTTTAGACCATCTTAACTCTATAAATTCTAAAATTCAGTTCACAATGGAGTTAGAGGCAAACAATTCCTTAGCTTTTCTAGATGTGTTAGTAATTCGGAATCCTGATAACACCTTGAGCCATACTGTGTATAGAAAAAAGACCCATACAGATAGATAATTAAACGGTGATTCTCACCACCATCCTTCACAGTTAGCTACCGTGGGTAAATCTTTGTTTCAGAGAGCACGAGGGATCTGTGACAGTAAACACCTGGCTGCCGAGCTTCACCATGTCAAGCAAGTTTTGCATGACAACAAGCTTCGAGTCCCGCGCCTACGTCACAGTGAAAACCCCCCCCGGCACTACATATAATCCCGCTCATCACTCACCATCATTTTTACCATCATCAAGTATTCCCTCTCAAGATGCAGGAGTGTACAAGCTATTGTGAATGTGGTCTCTCCTACATAGGACAAACTAAAAGATCAATAAAAACCCGCGTTAAAGAACATATAGCTGATGTGAAGAATCGACGCTCCGGGAAGTCTGCAGTCTGTGAACACGTACAGGATCACCCCCATCACTACATCAGATTTGATAGACCGCAAATCCTCGCTAAAGAACACCGATTCCTTCCAAGGATGATTCGCGAGGCTACTAAAATCAAAAACATCCTAATTTCAACAGAGAAGATGGCTGGGTGCTACCATCTGCTTGGGATCCTATAATAAATAAAATTAAATCCCAACCCAAGCATACAACTGCAAGACTTCAAGATACCATAAGTTCATACTGTATAGATCGGAACAAAAGTTAAATTTTAATCTATGGTAACCGCGGTTAACTATGACATATGGACATTGTACATCTCAGTCCCGCCCGTGACCATGAGTGCTGTAAAGCGTTCGAAACGTTGGGTATTTAAAAAGTTAAATATACGCGATAAATTCCATAAAAACTAGTATTATTTCAATGTGTAGTGTTCGCGTAAATATAAGAAATCATAATTTATGTTACTTTGACGAGGGAATGTAAAAGGTTGCTACCATAGAGCTTCAAAAATTTCATTTAGTTCCAAAGAAGAAAGCTAGTTGAACATTCACAATCACAGTATGTTATTTTTAACAATACCCTTTTAGAGTCATGCTAACATGAGAAAACTGTGAATTTTTAGAAATAGAAATAGAATCTTTTTTATTCAATATAGATTATAAATAATATTTCTTAAATTCAGTCTTATTTTTAATTTACCACTGGTTTTGAAAATAACTCTGTCTTGGCAAGGACTGACAAGAAACCCAGTGGGACATATAAAAGAAAACATTAGTTTATAGTGATTTAATATGTTACACAATTAACAACATAAATTAAATTAGAAATAGCTTGGTAGCGATTACCTCATTCCCAGGGGCTATTATCATCCATAATACTATATATATATATATATATATATATATATATATATATATATATATATATAGAGAGAGAGAGAGAGAGAGAGAGAGAGAGCTGCTGTTGCTGTAGCCCATACAGACATCTACATCTATCCTCGAATACAAATCAAACTGCAGATACATTATCATCCGTGAGGATTAAGATGGAATGTCTCGTTTCCAGTGAAAAGGGTCTCCGCTTTTTTTACGCTGGTATCATGCGATAGCTTAGTCCTTGCCTGGTTAAGTAGGCCCAATCATACTAAAACTATAATATCGTGTAGCATGGCTCCACCAAGTTTTTCCACAATAATATATTTTAACTAGGTAAAACAATTAAGCTGCCGCCCCGCTTACAGTTTCAATCTGTACCTTGCCTATAGTTTAAGCAATCCTTACGAACACAGCTCGACCTCCCATACAATATTCAGAGTTAATCGCTCTGGGAGTTTAATCAATCTCAAATAAGACGGCACCTGTCTCGTTCTATTGTGCTCGTTGTGGATGCTTGTTAGTGCTTCTGACGTGAATACTTATACATAACCAGCCTCTAAATTTCCTTTTAATGCGCTGTCATTCAGTAGAAATAGAAACCTTTTTATTCAAAATAGATTATATACGATACTTATTGAGTCACTATTATATATAATTTACAACTGGTTCTGAAAATACCTGTGTTCTGGGAAGAACCTGCAAGAAACCGAGCGGAACAATTTTTTTTTGATTAAAGAACACTAAAGGAATTAGAAATAGCTTGTCAGTGGTCACCTTCTTCCCAGCGGTTATTATTTCTCCTTTAATTCCTTAATATTATTATTACCCTTAACTTCTTAGGGTATGTCTTATTGCCATGTGTGAAAAAAGGATAAACAAATCAAGATATTTTGTTTTTATTTATACGTACATACATAAACACTCACGTCTGTCACCCAGAGGGGTAGGCAGAGACTACGGACTTCCATTTGGCACGATCCTGACATACCTCTTTCGCCTCCTTTACATCCATATATCTACGCATACATGCTCGTCGGTTAAGGGTACTTCTAACGTGGCCCCTTTTCAAAATATCGCCAATTTGGTCGATAAACTTTTTTCTAGGGCGTCCCTTCCCGACTCGGCCGTTCACATCTGCCATATAAATTTGCTTTGTCACTCTTTCCTCATTCATTCTTTCTACATGACCAAACCACCGAAGCATTCCTTTCTTAATCCTGGTCACAACATCATCTTACAACCATATTTATCTCTTATCACGCAATTTCTCACCCTGTCATTCAGATTCAACCCTGGCATACTCCTTAAAGACCGCATTTCTACAGCATTTATTCTATTTTCGTGCTTCTTCTGCCACACCCAGCTTTCACTACCATACATTAAAGTAGGGACTAACACAGCATTATGAATTACCATACGTGCCTTTTTTGACACATTCTGTTTCTTCATAATAGAGTGTAGTGCCCCATTCACTCTATTCCCTGCATTTACTCGTCGTTCTATATCCCCCTCATATCTACCAACCCTGCTAAATACACATCCCAAATACACAAACTCATCCACTTGCTCAATTAACTCTCCTTCTATTTTCATTTCACATACCATTTTGCTTTCTTCTCTTTCAAAAACCATCACTTTCGTCTTACTTGCGTTCACTTTCACTCCCCTTTCCTTTAATTGCCAGTTCATTAATGTAACCTTCATTTGCAACTCAGACGCCGATGACGCAAATATGACTTGATCATCGGCATACAAAAAGCATTTGACGGTTAACTCGCCCATTCTTAACCCACATTCTTCATCTTTCAAAGTTTGCAAACATCTGTCCATAAATAGGTTTAACAGCCAAGAGGAAGATACACAGCCCTGTCTGACACCTTTTTGGTTGCCAAACCAGTCCGAGTAGACCCCATTGATCCTGACACAAGCACAAGAGTCCCTATAAAGAGACCTTAATGCCTGTATCAAAACAGCGCTCAACCTATATGAGTTCAGTGTTTGCCATAACACATTCCTGTCCACTGTATCATAAGCCTTTTCCAAGTCCATGAACGCACAAAAAACTTTCTGGTTTTTGGCCAAAAACTTCTCCGCAATCATGCGCATGGAAAAGACTTGATCTGTACACCCCATTCCCTTTCTAAAACTCGCTTGCACATCCCAAATTTTTCCATCAGTTTCTTTCATAACTCTTTCAATTAACACCTTAGCATACAGTTTACCCACAATACTAAACAAGCTGATTCCACGGTAGTTTTTGCAGTCCTGCTGTGACCCTTTTCCTTTATATATTGGTACTATAACTACTTTACACCAGTCATCCGGTACCCGTTTTAATTCCCAACATAAATTAAACAAGGTGTACAGCAGGTCTGCCACCACTCCCTCTCCAGCCCTTAGCATCTCGAGTGATACTCTATCATATCCAGCTGCCTTACTCATATGCCGTATTTCATCTACACGTATCTCCATACCCCTTTCCACTTCTTTCGGAATTTCTAGTTCATTTAATTCAGACGACTCTTCACTCATAAACACGCTTTCAAAGTATTCCTTCCATCTGTTTAAATTCGAAGCTTCATCATTCAGAATACATCCATTCTCGTCTCTTATAGCATTCATTAGAGGCTGTTTTGTATTTCCCCTGGCAGTTCCTACGAGTTTTCAGAACATTTTTATGTTAGCCTGGAAATTATCAGATATCCTTCTATCATTCTTATCCGTTCTTTCTTTCTTTTTCCTTACAACACATTCTTTTACTCTCTTATTTAGACGTCTAAATTCTGCCTTTTTCTCTTTCAATCTCATCATTCATACCAGAAGAATTACCATCTTTGGTTGCTAGTAAATCTAACCATGCTTTCTTCTTTGATTCAACTTCCACCTGTACCTCATCATCTCACCACAACGTATTACTTTTCCTTTCATTTGTTCTCTTACTTACACCACATACTTCGGTGGCGGCATCCACCAAACCTTTCTTAATATTATCCCACACAGTATTCAAGTCTAAATCATTCATACACAACTCATTCAAACATCTAATATTTCCTCTCAGTCTACATCTATACTTCTCTTTCACATCTTCATCTTGCAACTTCTCTATTCATATACGCTGTAACGCAGTGGTAGACACAGATGTCCGATGCCGCCAACGCTTGAAAAGAACATTAATTCGACATAAGACCAAGTAATGATCCGTCCCTACGTTGGACCCCCTTAAAACCCTTGTATCTACGACTGCGCTCCTCATTCTTTCATCCACAATTACGAAATCTATCATGCTTCTATCATCACCTCTTTCCCATGTATACATGTGAATCTTCTTATGACGAAAAAAAAGTGTTCGTCACAAAAAGATTCTTTTCCACACATGCGGTGAGGAGGTCTTCACCATTCTCATTTATACTTTCATCACTAAACGTTCCCAATATCCTTTCATAACCAGACCTCTTCACCCCAACCCTTCCATTTTTTTATTTTTTTTATTTAATAACATATAAAATTTTATAGTGAAAGAAGTTCTTAAAGCAAATTTATTGCTTCTAAATTATTATTGAGGAATATTTATATAAGCATAAAATATGTTAAAATATTTCATTTTATAAATAAAAACCAATGTCTGCAAAATATATAAGTGAGTGAGTTTGAATATCACGCCTACGTATTATCCCTTTATTTCTAGTTTATCTTCTACCCTTAAATTTTATGAAGTCTTCTTTTGTTTTTAGGAGACTTCCATAAAGAAGTTTTTTTCAATTCGACTGTATCTTAGACCTTAGAGTATTTATGCTCATTTATACATTAGGATAAAAAACGCCGCGCAAAAAATAACAGAACGCGAGTAACCCGGGTTCGATTCCTGCCGGCCATTGTTAATTGCAATTTTGAGTGCTGATTTACAACGTGCTCGGCGGTGAAGGAAAACATCGTGAGGAAACTTGCATGTCTGAGGAATAAAAAAATATTTCGAAGATATGTGAAGTTCGCCAACAGGCATTGGGGCAGCGCGGCAGACGCTTCCTTGCCCTAAAAGCCTCTCTGAAATAAGGGAGGCCCGTGCCCAGCAGTGGGACGTATATAGGCTGTAACTTTACTTTTATACATTAGGACTGTATGTTTTTTGCTGTTACCGATTAAAATATGTCTATTTTATACAGTAAATTACAATTGTGGATTTATTAAAAAAATATTTTTTTTAATAAATTAAGTTATATTTTAGCGATGGTTTTATATAAATTTGGAAAAATATTTTCACCCTTTTCCATCCATTCTAGTTTTATGCCATTCCAATGTTATCATCGTAGAGGATGAAGTTTTTGTTAAATATATGATGATAATGAGGTTGCTATAGTCCATTCAAATATGTATTGATTTCAAGAAGCTATAAATTATTAAAATATATTTTTTATATATTACAATACACTGTAGCAGATTTACTCCTATAGAATTTCTTGGAATGAAAGCAAGAAATGATATTTGTTCGTAACTAAACCGCAATACAGCACACGAAACAAAAGAAACAAAATTCTTATAGTGAATATTGGATTGCAGGAAGCAAACCGTCACCAAGTCAGCTTAAGCTACAGCAATATTGTCGTTACCCTGTTTCTGCCTGTATCTTGGGCAACATTCACGAATATTCTTATACCATATCTACGTTTTTAAAACTGGCAGAAAAACTTTGATCAGTCAGGTTTTTATTACAAACTTCTTTATCGACGTAGTGAAGGAACTTAGTACAGTATTAAAAAAATAAAATGTCACGTTTCCTTGTAACGTTGCATCGCCGGGACTGTATGAGTGTACTATTATTTAAACTCCTTAGGTAAAATATAAAATAAATACAAAACGATATGTCGTAAAGAAGTTACACTTCGTATGCGTGTACGAGTACACAGTTACACGCAAAGTTTTTTTTACAGCCGGTGTTATAGAAATATATCATTCGTAATAATTCTCTTTTCCTTAAAAACTCCATAAAATTTAACTATTGGAATCTACTTGCATTGTTCAATAATTTTAAATTTTACCTTTGCATGATATCTACTGTTTTTTTACTCACCATGATTTTTTAATAAAAAGATAATTTTCCTGCACCGCTATTACGACTTCCTTTGTTAATAAAGATCGTAGAGAATATCACTTTTTAATAGATGAAAAGGCTGCCTTTTATACCCTTTCTAATAAAGCTCAATCCATTTGAATCGCAAATGAATGGATTAAGAAAGAGAATTATTTATTTTTAATTAACATGTCAAAAGGTTTTTTTTCAGTAATTAATTATATCTTATCAAAAAAACCTACTGCTGAATATGGACCTCTTTCATAGATTGCCTAATAGATATGGCAAATATTCCTTATGTTTCCCATACTTACCACGCTTAGCTACAGAGTTGGCAACCGTGGCAACTTTAACTTTTTTTGTTAAAGATTTTTTTTAAACGTTACCTCACTACACTAGGATTTTCTACTGTACAATTCTATAATTCTAATTCCACAATTTACATACATAAATTCCACAAGGACAAACATCCAAATCCGGAACAATACTTTGTAGGCCATACAAATACTTGTTCCGTGCGGGATTCGAACCCGCGCCCCATAGCTCTGCAACTCATTGCTAAGCCACTACGCCACGGGGCTGTCAAAGTTTCATCTTTGTTAGCAGGTAGATGTTACTGACCATCTCCTGTTTCAGTTTTCCACTGCCGCCTCTTACGAGGCCCAGAGGATGAATGTGGTTATGAGGAATGGTGTACTAATGGTTTGGATGTTGGTTACTTATGAAAAAGAAAAAATTTCCCTCGTCAGCCCATAAACTGGCCGCAGCCAAATTTGCAATGAATACTCCCAAATATAGATGCCACAAGATCTGACCTCTTGCAAACATGGCAAGTATGGCCAAAATCCCCCCAAAAGAATCCTTATATCGGGGAGGCGTATTTTCAGCAGTGGATTTTTGATAGACTGTGTCGCTCATAAGGCCGTCTTTAATCGTTGTACATAATATAGCGTTTATCAAATGGTTCAAATTAACCTCACTAATACTAATTAATATCAATTTAAATAAGCATTGTACACGTAACGCTGAATAGGCTAATTAATTTCACGCGTCACTCTGGGATTACATTAGCCTAAGTGCAAGCAGTCGTGTATGTATGTGTTACACATACTTTATGAATATAAAAATATTAGAAATATATTTTTTTAAATATAGAATGGGGCTGAATGGGTCCCTCCTTTTTCATAGGATAGGGTGATAAACTAGCACACAGCCCACCTGATGGTAAGTGGTTGCCCATAGACATCTACTTCTGTCCTCGATTACAATTCAAAATGCAGATGCGTTGTCGCCCGTTGAGGACTAAGATGGAATACCTCGTGTCCAGTAAAAAGGGTCTCTAGTAGTCTGCACTCACCATACGAAACACAGCAGCATTAAGCTACTATTTTACACCGGTATTCTGTGAGGGCGTGGTCCTTCCCCGGTCGAGCCGACCCATTTGTGCTACAACTATACTACTAATGTAACTGCAGCATGGCTCTAGAACGTATAAAATCCTCTATTTATCTCTTGCTCACACACTGTCGCTATCTATACTCACACCCACCAGTAGAGACTAAAAAAAGATGTTGCGATATGCGTTTTTCGTGGTTGACTTGTCATTGGTATAAATGGTAACCAAATACCATAAAATAAAAAATATCCCGGTTTCGTAAATTTGTGAGCTAGACACCTTCTGAGAGTATTTACAGAACTATTGTTGATTTTGTTAATACTTTTGCTAAGTAGCTGTTATTGTTTTTGATTATTATTTATTGTAAAGCGTTGTTCAGTTATTTCGTTTTTGTAGACTATTTTGTTATTTGTATTTTTCTTTTATTACATTATCTACATTCTGTTTACAATGGAGAATAAATGCGGGAAAATAATACCTATAATAGTGCTACTCGTAAAATTGATATACGACTAATGTCATAAAGTATTTTGAGGATGTGAAAGGTCTAGTAATTTATTATCCATTGCAATATAGGTATATCTAGTTGCATTTAGTAGTATGCAATGATTATGTACCATTTAATAGTAAAGTACCTGGTTGACCGAGCTTTGCTCGGTGTTTTTCGCTCGGTTTTTTTTTAATTCGTGTGTTTTGGAAATTATATTTAGATATAAATTACATACTGATGAAATACGAATAATATATTTTGATCTTAGCGACATAATAGAAAAAACTGAACTGGTTATTTGAATAAAAAATCATGAGTGCAATTAGTTTAATTTAAATTTTCGTGTTTTAAAAAAATACTAAAAAAAGGGCTTGAAATAATAGATTTTCTCAAAAAAGAAAGGAACTTGAAAAAAAATTTAAAAAAAAAGTCGGTCGGTCGGTCTGGACTCGAACCACGGTATTACGATTTTGTGACCGCCCAATATACCAATTAAACTATTTATAATAATTATCAAACTGAATAAAACTATTATTTGCGGATTTTATCGCGTTTAATTACTTTAATTTATTTCTATTATTATCCCGACGTTTCGGGTGCTTTACAGCACCCTTGGCCACGGGGGGGACTGAGATGTTTGACGTCCCAATGTCATAGTTAGTCCGGCTACCTTCAGTTTTTTTAATATTAATTTTTGGTCTGATTTACGCAAAACGAGCTTATAGTATCATGAAGTCTTGCAGTGGTATGCTTGGGTTTGGGTTTAATTTTGTTAATTATAGGATCCCAAGCAGATTGTAGCATCCAACCATCTTCTCTATTGAAATTCGGATGTTTTTTAATTTCAATAGCCTCGCGTATCATCCTTGGTAGGAATCGGTGTTCTTGTGGTTTATCAAATCTAATGTAATGGTGGGGACGATCTTGAACATGTTCGCAGACTGCAGACTTCCCGGAGCGTCGGTGCTTCACATCAGCTATATGTTCCTTCGCGCGGGTTTTTATAGATCTCTTTGTTTGACCCATGTAAGAGAGACCACATTCACAATCTAGCTTGTACACACCTGCATCTTGTGGAGGAATATTACATTTGATGGATGGTAAAAATAATAGTTTTATTCAATGTGTAGTGTTCGCGTAAATTTAAGAAATCATCATTATCAAACTGTCAAAATTTACCTTCTTATTCTAACGATATTTTAGCTGTTTTTCATTGCCTAAAACACGGAAAAAAAATACATTTTCTAAAAATAAATCCTAGCTAGATCGATTTATTGCCCCCGAAACTCCCTGGACACAAAATTTTATGAAAATCGTTGAAGCCGTTTCCGAGATTTCGATTATATATACAAGAATTGCTCGTTTAAAGGTATAGGATGATTAATATTGTATTCGATACGTGGTGATATGGAGTAGTAGATATTCTTACACCGCCACTACCTGACGGAGTGCCCAACGGAACCCTATTACTGAGTCTATCTATATTATTGTCGCAGGGCTGTAAATTTTTAGTTATTAGTTACTATAATGGACACTTTATTCGCAAATAATGAAACGAATAAAAAGTTAAAGCCCAAGGGGTGTCTTTATATAAGAAATTTCGAAAAAAGTTTATTTTCCAACGATTTTTTATTCTTCTTCTGGTTGTATCTTTGAAATAGTAATACCATCATTGAATTTATCTATTTTTTTATTTTTTTTTATAGGATACGATGACAAACGAGCACAGAGTCCACCTGATGTTAAGTGGTTGCTGTGGCCCATAGACGTCTACATCTATCCTCGATTACGAATCAAAATGCAGATGCGTTGTCATCCGTGAGGACTTAGGTGAAATGCCTGCCTGGTCTCTGGTTCTCTAAACTCACCATATGAAATACAGCAGTATTAAGCTACTATTTGACGCTGGTATTCTGTGAGAGCGTGGTCCTTCCCCGGTCGAACCGATCCCTTCGTGCTACAACTATACTACTAATATAACTGCAACATGGCTCTACCACGTAAATTTTTGTTCTAAATATCACTATAATAACACTAAATACCATAGACTTAATAACAAATAATGAAACCATGATAAACAGTGATATACTTGGTAGCACAGGACCCAAGGAGGCGGATTTTGTGCATGCAGGTTCAGAAAATGGATTTTTGAAGGATGCTGAGTTGATTTTTAAGGCCAAAACCATGATGATGTGTGTACCATGATGAAATGAAGAGGCAATTTCACTAAATATATTGAGGAAAAATTAACGGACGAGGAAGGTAACGAATGAAAATGGTATTGAAGAGTTTATAATTAACTAGCTTGCCAGGCAGACGTTGTTCTGCCCTTTTTGACGACCCTGTCATGTCTTATCAAAAATACTTTAATAAAAAATCTTCGCAAAATAAAAAATTGTGCGTTACTCATGGACAAAAAAAACTATCTTATCTCTCAAGTTGGACCAAACTGCACACGGTGTCCATATTTGATTAAAATCGGTTAAGTAGTTTAGGAGTCAATCGCGGACAAACTACATGACACGTAATTTATATATGTTAAGATATTGGGCTGAACAGCGGGTGTGAAAGCGATAACTGCTCCGATTCTAACAATTATCAGATCAAGAAGATAACGATAGGATATCCGGAATCAAAGTTTCTCAGACGATTCGATAAGTACGTAAAAAAATAAACGACTATAGAGTTTCTTGCCTGTCTGTCCTATTTGAAATATTTTCTTACTGTTATTTAAATTAATATAAACTTAATTTTAGAAATACGTTGTTTTATTTTATACTCTTCGTGAATAATTTGCTAATTTATACTTATAAATAATTCAATTTTATCCAAGCGAAGCCAATGCGCGTCACTGATTATAATGTTATTTTAAAATTAATGTGTCTACTTGTGTATAAGATTATATTTAAATATTTTCGCATTTATACAAAATTTACAATTAACCGAATAATATACCTAATATTTTTGTTACGATAATAACGGTATAGCGTTATTAGCGGGTTTTTGTTGTTTGTATTATGCATGTTGACGGTACGGGCTCGATGAGCCGTCATATAATATAATCCCATTCTTTATCCGTACGGGCTATATATTATAATACTTTTTTTGCAAGTCACTTTTTATTTACCACTGGTTCACCAAAAAACCAGCACCAAAAACACCGGAGTTATATGTTTTTAAACATATATAACTTTACAATAATTTTGTGAAATTTTCTTTCTTAAAACTTTGGTAAGAACTCATTCCCATGAATTATTTTAATTCGTGTATTTCCTAATATTCAAAGAACTCTGTTTGTAAATACTAGCTATATTTCTATATATTATTCACATATTAAACGCGACTAATGACTATGAAATGGTTCAATTTACCTCGTTCTACAATAGCGAAAGTTGCATTAAATTTTGTTGCCACACTTTTATATAAAAATGAAAGAAAAATTCATTAAAAATTCATTGTTAAATATCTTTTTATTAACGATTCCACTTTTTTAAGTAATTATTATTAAAAATAGTTAAATTTCTGTTTGTTGTTAAAATATAAAAACACATGTAAAGTAATATTAACGAAAGTAAGTTAATTGGACCACCCCAAACTGCGGACATTTACTAGCTGTTCCCCGCGACTTCGTCTGTGTAGAATTTATTACGCTTCAATTTCATAGATTTTAATTTTTTTGCGCGGACCCTTATTATTTTTCTAAAATAAAAGTAGTCTAAGTTACTCCTTATAACAGTAGCAATCTGGCAATGAAAATCCCGTTTAAATCGGTTTATCCATTTCTGAGATTGGCCGGAACAAACAGAGAAATATACAAAAATATTAAAAAAATTGTTATAAGTACTTGCCATGGTAGTTCAGATGGTTAGTGCTCGCTGTAACTTTCACAATACGCAAGCTACGCGATTTCGATCTCCACCGCCACCAACGAAATTGTTAATTGCAATTTTAAGTGGCGATTGACCACTTGCTCGGCGGTGAAGGAAGACAACGTGAGGAAACTTGCATGTACAAGAAATAAGAAAGAAAATGAGAATGAAGACATGTGAAGTTCACCAACACGCATTGGGGCAGCGCAACATACACTTCTTTTCCCTAAAACCCTCTTAGCCTGGCAGTCGAACATATATACTGTAACTTTTACTTTAACGTTATATTTTCATATGCATTTAGTACTGTTAAGCTGTTATTTTGACATTACAAAAAGATACATTAATTTCATCTATTTGAATAAATATAGGACAAACCTTAGTTGAACCAACGGCAAAGGGCTAGACTGAGTTGTAGCCACTTTATCCTAGTTGTATCCACACTTCGGCTTTTAACAATAACATTATATTAATCTTATAGGAGCCGTTCATATGGTTTTACCATTTAAAGTTAAAAAGTTAAGTTACAGCTTATACACGGCCCACTGCTGGGCACAGGCCTCCGCTCATTTCTTAGAGGGCTTTAGGGCAAGGAAATGTCTGCCACGCTGCCCCAATGCGTGTTAGCGAATCACGTATTCGAAAAAGTTTTTTTTTTCTTATTACTCAGACATGCAGGTTTTCCCACGATGTTTTCCTTCGCCGCCGAGCAGGTGGGAAATGGTAATAAGTTCTACCATTTATTTACTTTTAATTATATTCGCTTCATTTTCATTCTTAGGACAGATATTTTCAGAATCCGTGGTATATTGAACATAAAAATGAGTTTTATTAAGAATTTCTTATAATCTATATTGAATAAAAAGTTTGTATTTGTATTTCTATTGATAAATAATACACGTTAAGATAAATGTGTAAACAATAAATAGAATATTATTCCAAGCTAAATGTCATGTGAAATATTTGGAATAAGATTATACCAGAATGAGTCATAATTTAATTTTCGTCATCTTAGGCGTTAAAATCATATTTGTGAGCAAATGTAAGTAAAGTAAGTCACTATTATTTATTTACCTAAATTCTACTTTTTTTTGAATCTTAGTTTAATTTAATATTTTTTTATTTCATCGTTTGTATATTGGTAAAAATCTTTTTTTATAGGATAAAGGTGACAAACAAGTACACACTCCTCCTGATGGCTGCAGCTATATTATGGTTACGTAGGTAATATGTAACACGAATGGATTGGCTCGACCGGGAAAAGACTAAGTTCTCACCAATACCAGCTTAAAATAGAAGCTTAAAGTTCTGTGTTTCATACGGTGAGCCTATAATAATAATAATATAACCCTTTTTTACTGGAAAAGAGGCATTCCATCTTAGTCCTCAATGGTGACAACGCATCTGTATTTTAATTCTTAATCGAGGATAAATAAAGATGTTTATAGGCCACAGCATCCACTTACTATCAGGTGGACTGTGTGCTCGTTTGTCACCCTTATTCTATTTAAGTGGTTGCTGTGGCCTATAGACATCTACATATATCCTAGATTCGAGTCAAAATGCAGATGTGTTATCACATGTGGTCAAAGATGGAATGCTTTGTTTTCAGTGGAAAAGGTCTCTGGTTCTCTACACTCGGTATTCTGTGAGAGCGTGTCCTTCCCGATCGAGCCGACCTATTCTTTTTAATCGTGCTGGATGTAATATAGCTGAAGAATGGCTCTAACACGTTAAAAAAGTATTTTATTAATTGTAAATATTTGTAACGAAACGATATATATCTCATAAAGCAATTAATGATAGAATTAGGTGGGTGAACTCAAAGAAGTAAGAAATAACTGACGGGATTTAACATTTTATTATACTAACGGTTTATAAAAAACCAACCGCTGACGAGAAAAAATATTTATCATATAAACTTTTCTTTTTTATATGTCACCATTGGATAACTCTCCAAGAAAGATATGGAACTTGGCCAATTTTTTACCGATTTTAAGGTTCTGTTTTTATTTTAGGCTTGACTCTAGGGTGGTCTCTTAAAATCTAAAAAATAAATTCTAACACAAAGTTATGAAAAATAGGAGACATTATTAATGTGATGACGGGATAATGATCTCTTTACGCATAACCTACAAATTGAATAAAACCACTTATTTTTATTTCCCGACATTTCGGGTGCTTTACATCACCCATGATTGCGGGGTGACTGAGATGTTTAACGTCCCAAGGTCACCGTTAGCCTGACTACCTTAAGTTTTCGAATATTATCTTTTTTATTTGCATAGATCGGACCAAAAAATGGGAGGATATTTGGTCCGATCTGGCAATCGATACGAATACGATATCGGGAGGGCTGTGTTCAGCAATGCACTTAAATTGACGGTTTTATGAAGTCGGTTTTTACTTAGAAACAGAAACATTACTTTCTTATTAACTTATTGAAAGTCACTTTTTAATTTTACAACTGGTTCCGAAAATAACCTCTGTCCTGACAAAAATCAGTAAGAAACCCAGCGGAACTTTAAAAAAAGTAACAGCTTACAATCATGTATGTTACAATTAACAGCATAATATAACAAATTAGAAGTAGCTTGGTAGCGATCACCTTTCCCAGGGGTTATTATCTTCCATAAATTCCTTAATATTATAATAACACTTTTTACACAAACTTAGTAGAATAAAGTTTTTAAAATTTGTGCAGGTCATATTTTGTATATTTTCTGTAATTTTGTTGAAAAACGGGTACACCGCCCCAAGAATGAATTACTGACTAGGTGGAGTCGAGTAACTCGTGCTACTAGCTTGTGTCTGTTCCTATTTTTTACATAGTGAATATCACTTAGTTTTATAAAACCACTTTTATTTTTGTCGTACATTATCTTTTCATAAATGTATTGAGTAGCCAAAGTTAATTTATTAATTTATTTAAATTTTTGTCTGTGCGACTCTTCAGGTTTTAAATCATAGATTGCTCTAATAGCCCTTTTTCTTAAAAATTTAAATGTTAAAATATTCAAAATGTATATAAATTTATTTTTATTAAAACTTTCCTAAATCGTCTTACTTAACGTCTGTAAGAATTTCGGTGGGATTTTTTCCGGATTTTTAAATTAAACCCTAATGAATAAATTTATAAACTTATTCTCTTTTAATATAAAAAATAAGTCTACACAGAGCTAGTACGTTTTTGATTTCCAGCGTGTTGTTTTTTAAGAAATTTATAAAAAAAGAAGAATAGGAAGATAGTTATGGACATAGACATATAACAAAATGTGATAAGATAATCAATCAATTTAAATAATACTGGTTTTTACGGATTTTATCGCGTATAATAACTTTTTTATATACCCGACGTTTCGAACACTTTACAGTACCCATTGTCACGGGGTGGGGGGGGACTGGGAATATACGCAATAAACTTCGTGAAACTAGTGTAAGTTAGTGTTAGTGCAATCATAATTAATCAATGTTACTAAATTTAAAAAAAAAATTATAAATTGTCTCGTAATGAATAAATTTAAAAACCTATTTCCTTTATATAAATAATTAAGTCTACACACCAAGTCTGGTGCGTTATTTTCACAATCTGTATTATTATTTTGTGTATCTAATCTCTTTAAAAAATATTTATTATTCCTATCTAACAAATAACTTAAAAATTCACAGACGTTTTAAAAGCGAAATAGTTAATTAATTATTAGATTAAACTTTTTTTCTTACTATAAAAAGCGTACTTAATTTAAACAAGCTTTATTCTAATATTTAAAAATCTCACCTTATCGTAAGTGTATTTGTGCAGAGAAATATTTCAAAACGCACTAAAAATATCCTTAAGCAATTTTACTACTAAAATTAATTTTAAATAAACGTCCGCGTTCTCAGTGTAAGCGCGCTGTCGATAACTTTGCAAAGTTTTTCCGGGCAACGGAAAGTCGGACTCTACGGTAGATTTCCACACGCGCAGGCCACGGCGACCGAAGTGCCACTGACGAACCACCGTACAGCCACCGAGCTCCGGTACATTCAAAAGAATCCAGTACGTTACATGGTAAGATCGAAATTTGATCGTAGCTAGAAACAACGCGCACTAAGACAGCTCGTTGGCTGTTTAACCAGAAAAGAGGGATGTTCCGCGCATGCGTTGGGTCGTTCAACCCTTGCAGTGGATGCTGCATCGTACTTCATTAGGATTTTCGGAGTTGTATAGATGAAGATGTTGACGTATGCAATTAATTTTTACCTATCCCGTCTCTGCCAAAGGCTAAGGCATTTCCTTATCTAAATAGGTTCTTTAGCTAGTTTTGTGTCCCGCTGTCTCCGTAATATATAAAAATGTTCTACTTAGACAAAAAAGCGTCAGAGATGTTAAAAATTAATTATCTAAGACCTTCGTAGTAAAAATAATATTACTCCCAAGACCACTGTTGGGATTAGTGGCGACGGGGACAGAGTACTCAATTTAGGGAGGGCGAACATACATTATTAGGTTTTATTACGAGAATGTTACCTATTTAGCTTTTCTCATCTTTAATGTAATGAATTTTTGCAAGTAACGCCTGATTATATGAATTAAAAATAAAAGCGTAGTAGTTGCTGTAGCATGCAAGCCCTGTTGTCCATGTCATCATTTTTGGTCCGCACCGTGCGTACCATTTTTGGAAGCGTAGTTTAGCTAAAAGTTACCTTGACATGTTATAAGAAAATTTATATTTCTAAAATGTGAAAAAAATTGATCTAAAATAAATTATTAATTAACAAGAAATTATGTTATTTTTTAAACCATAATTATTCAAGGAAGACCCACACTAAAGGTAAAATTAAATGCCCAAATTAGGTTTACCTCAAAATTTGAAGACAAGAGTATAATCGGTGAGTGCTGGGAGTGATGACCTAATACAAATCTGACATGTGGTCCTTCATCGCTGGCCTAATAAGGAAACACAAACTCGCTCAGCCAGCAATGTTCTTATGATAACTTCGTTAAGATTATAACCGTAGTAGAACCTTAGCAACAAATAAAGCCCTACAGATATGTAGCCGAAGAAGCAATGGGGCTGCAACATAGCTCGAAGAGTCGACAACCGATGATTGAAAAATTTCTCGCATGGCAGCCCCGCGGCGTACCCCACTAGCTGAAGTGACTAGTTGGTAAGATATAGAGAAAGTCAATGGAATTCAGGTTGCTAAGAAACGTGAACCTGTGAGGCCTTTTCTGGGGAAGCCTTTGTTCAACAGTGTAATTTTCATGATAAATATTATGATTATGATAATGTGGAAGCGTTTTACGTAGATAACTTTCAAATAGACAAACTACCAGACACATCTACTTGTTGGATACACAAACACATACACATCTGAAGATACTCCGGGTTAACTCAGACATCGGGACGTCAAACTCCTAAGTCGTTGGTGAACATGGGTGCTAGAAAGCAACCAAAATGGCATGTATTTAAATTAAGCAAATTAAGCGCTATCAAATCCGTATAACTACATTTATTCGATGAGTAGTGTTCGCAGAAATATAAGAAATCATTATACACAAACACATAGTGACCGGCAATATGAATTTTCCTCAAATCGGTCAGCTGGGCACCTTCTACCACCACACACGTGTGTGGCGAGACACTGGAGAATAGTGGGGAAGTACTTGCTGTATCCCTTGATGCCACGAAGGTTTTTGACAGAGATTGGCACGCAAGCCTTTTGTGTAAGCTTCTAGCGTACGGCTTAACTACTGGTATGACTGACTGGGTAAAGGACATTCTGAGCAAACAGTCTTTCTGGGATTTCGTCGATGACTGTTCATCTATAGGTACGAAGATGACAGCACAGTTGAGGAGATATACGAACTAAGTTCTTGAGGCCAATCGGGATCAAATCCAGTCCGAAAGAGAAGCTATGGTTGAGCATGTGAACCTAACACTACAGGCAGTCTCGGAATGGGGAATACCAATCCTGTAAAATTCAACTCCTGCAAAACACAAGCGTCTCTTTATTGCAAAAAGGAGCCAGGTCATCTAGGCTCCTTCTTTCCGAAATTTATCACTGGAATACACCCACCACCTTTAGTTGTTGGGATTTGAGATATAGTCAAATGTAAACTTTGAGCGGTTCATTGAGTCCAAGTCCAAAGCAACTGCTAGGAAGGTAGGATTCCTTCTAAAGGTTTGGCTGTACTTCACGCCGGTAGAGCTGCTTACTTTATATAAAGCACAAGTCCAGTCGTGCATATAATATTATTACCATGTATGGGCTGGTGCTGCAAAATGACACCTAGCAGCTTTGGACTCATTAGAAAGGTGTGCTAAGAGGCTTATTGATGACCCAAATTTGGTTATAAACAATCTTACTAGCCTCGAACACAGGCGCCAGCCTTTCGGTTTTCTGCAGAATGCATTTCGGAGATTGTGCGCAGGAATTGCATAACTTAATTAGTCCCTCTGCCTTCCACCATTGGGACCCATAATCAGGCCCATAACCAGACGTTAGGCCAGTTTCCATCCTTTTGTTATTGACTTACCACGCAATCGAACCAAACTGTTTGCTACATCGTTCATCATTCGTACAGCAAAGGAGTAGAATAAGTTGCCAGATTTGTGTTTCCATCCGATTACAATGTAACCCACAAGGTAAGCTTCTTCATTTCGCTTCACCATCTTAGGCTACATCATCACTTACCAACGGATGGGATTGTGCTTTAGCGCTGGTTTAGAATAATAAAAAATAAATTGGTTGACCCCGCAGGCCATCCCTGGAACTTACCGCTAATTTCATTTCAATTTAAAATGCAAAGCGCTCCAAATTTCACTAAATAATAACGTTAAATATGAAATTGTAATAATTAAAAAAATCAAGCGGACTGGCGGCAATCGACGTGGTTTTAAAGGTGACTAGTTTTTGCAATCGATCGGTAATCGGTCAAGTTTTTGAGCGCAAAGAGGACAACCATATATGTGTGATTTTGTGATAACATTAGTCTGTATGGTTTCAGTTTTGTTGTCTGCCGCCAAGTGAAGTCTGTATTTGGAAAAAAGAATTGAAGTAAATGACATTTCACTTATTCACTTCTTGTATTTAAAACCTTTTCATTTACGAGAGGAAGCCTATGCCCAGAAGTGGGAATTATATAGGCTCTAACATTACTTCTTCACATTGCATTATTTTATATTAAAACCTTTATACCATGTAGTGTCCATGTAAGAATATCACTTCCCCGTATCATTCCGTGGTTGTTATAAGAGATGAAAAAGGGAAACAAACGAGGAGATAGGTAGCAACGTATCCCAATAACAATGCGAATTAATAAAAAACCTGTGGTTGCCAAACGCCTGCCACGCATGGCAACAATGACATAACCCCCCACCTCCCATGAGGCTATAAATGGAGGAGGCCTATATTCAGAAGTTGAGTAGGCTGTAATTGAAACGGTAAAGTTAGCTATCATATTTCTGAAGAATATTACTTTTACAGATCAATAAACTTTAGTACTTGAGCAAATATAATATATTTATATTTATTTAGCTATATACATACTAAACTTTAAGTATAATTTAAGAAACATTTTGAAAAACTACGAATCAATCAAATTTCTAAAAGTGTTAACAGCTAATTAATATAATAATAATTTTATATTTAAAAAATGAAATGAAAACATACATAATTTATATAAAATAATTGCATTAAAAACCGTAGTAAAAATCTAATAATATCAAAAAATTAAAACTATAGATGATTGAAGAACAATGAAAGGATTGAATATTGCTAAACTAGAGATAATTAAATGTTTCACAATAAACTTAGTAAAGTCACCTATATCATTCTATTTTTATTGTTTTATAAAATAATCGTTCTCTGTGTCAATATTTAGGAAGGTAATTTCTGTTCGTGCATAAAATGAAAATGTATGGATCGGACAGTTAATTAGACGTGTTTTATGCGTGAAACAATATCAAGCTCGGTCAAAACTAAACAAACGATTTCGTTGCAAACAATAAAGGTAATTTATCGAAGTATAAAATTAAATACTTTACGGTTTGCAATAATCGAAATTCCCAGAAATAATATTGTAAAGGGAGAGCGTGTGACTGTAACGGTATATTTTTATAACGTTAATTATACGAAGGTAGAACTGGTGATCTTATCGCTTAGAAGCGATCTCTACCAGACAACCAAATTACAAGGGATATTATGAACAATGAGAAAGATTGATTTATATAAAAGTATAATAACTAAATATTTATATACATAAATGGCGCATTTATAAAAATGAAAGGAAAAAATACGCCAGATGTAGATACTAGTTTAGATAGATTCTTATGTGCACGAATATTTTTATAAAAAAATATAACCTATTTTTTTTGGCTGAACAACACACACTAAAATCAAATGAAATCCATTAGAAAGATATAGTTACAAAGTATAGACCTATCTCGAAATTATGTATCTTGGGGAAGGTCCTTGGGAAAATTATTACTACTTACTTATTGCTCTCTGCTCGTCAATATATATCCCAACAACAACATGGATTCTTCAAGGGCAGAAGTGTTGATACGAATATGATAACTTTTACGGAATATTTGCGAAGAGCCATGGATGACAATCTACAAGTGGATGTCGTGTACACTCATTTCTCTAAAGCCTTTGACAAAATTAACCATAGTTTATTAATAGCAAAGCTCGCAAAGGCAGGTAAACATGACAACCTTCTTAGATGGATTGAATCGTACATAAAAATAGAAGCCAAACTGTATGTATTAAGGGATTCATTTCAAAATTTCTAGCTGTACCTTCAGGTTTTCCTCAAGGATCTCATCTTGGCCCGCTCCTGTTTTCCTTATATATTAACGATATTGGACTAACATTAAATGAGAGTCAACATCTTCTTTACGCTGATGATGCCACAATAATAAAATTGTTAAGTCAAGAGACGCCTCACTGCAACAGGATTTGCTTGCTTTAGAAAAATATTGTGTTACTAATCAATTATATCTTAATACTGACAAATGTCATGTGCTATCTTTTTCACGTAAAGTCAAGCAAATAAATTTTGAATATTGTCTGAATGGCATCATTCTAAAAAGGTAGACTCAAAATTATGTTTTAATCTCATATAGACCATATTATAAGTAACGCTTTTCGAGGTTTGAGTTTTATTTAAAGATTAACAAAACCAATTAATAAGAGTATAACTCTCAAACTGTTATGCTTTTCTTTTGTACGTTCAATTCTTGATTTTTGCAGCACGGTATGGAGCCCCTCTTATCAAATACATATTGAGAGGATAAAAAAAATACAAAAAAAAGTTTTTGAAATCCCTTAACTATCGTTACGGTATTGAGAACGAATCATATAATGAGGCTTTGTGCAGACACAAAATGCTAAGTCTTTTTAACAGACGCAAAATATTTGACATTATTTTTCTATATCAAATTCTAAATTCAATAATAGATTCACCGACTCTTTTGTCTATGTTTTCACTTCCAGCAAGCGTTCGTCTTCCAGTGCGCTCCTCACGTTCGTTATCACTATTCATTCCTCCACGGTTTCATAAAAACTATACACGTAACTCTTATATATGTCGTTTCTCCAACATGTGTAACAAACATTTTTCAGAAAAAGATCTTTTTAGCACTAGTTTTAATCTTCTTAATACAAACTTTAAAAAGTTCTTGCAATAAAATTTGTTGCCCGACTATGTTGTCTCAAAATGTAAATAATATGGTTTATTAATGTATATTTATTGGCACTACTTGGTCCTTTTTTGTCACGTGTAAATGTAAAATGTAAACTATATATTAAAAAATGTGACTGTTTGTTGCCAAAATAAATGAAAAACAAAATTTATCAAAAATACTAATTAAATGTCTCACTATTTATAGATTAGCACAGCATGTACCAATACATTAGTAACTTATAACTACGAAAAAAACAAAATCAACAATTTAACAACTATAGAATATCGAACAACACAAGGCAAGATTTTTTCACTTCTTACTATCCCCTCTTTAATATAAATAAATTGAAAGTATTAGTTACAAAAATTGTATAGTAAATTTATATAAAAAAAGATTTTGTACGTTAATTCTTTCATCATATTCTTTAATGTAATCAAAAATCCACTGCTGAACATAATAATATATGTCTCCCCTTGCCTAATTGCCTCGTTTCTCTATTTTTCCATAGTTACCATTCTTGACAAGTGGGTTGACAATCGCAGACTTTTGTTATTTTCAGATTTCCCCAGGAAAATGCTTACCGTTCTTTTTGCTTTTCCAGTTTCCCTTTGCCATCTCTAATGACACCTACAGTGTGATATCGAGTAATTAATATTCCTACCAATTACAATATATAGCATAATATGTACTTTATTCAGTACAGCCTATAAAAGTCTACTGCTAGACGTGGGGATTTTATATAGACTGCCTCTTAGAGGGAATTTTGCCATGCTTACCTCCTGTTTCAATTTCCCTTTATCGTCTCTTTCGACGACCACGGAACGATATGGGGTAGTGCATATACCTACGCTGCCAATACGCAGTACAATATACCAAATAAGATATAATTATTGTAAGTTTATAGTTTTCTACACAAATACAGAGAAGTTGTACGTTTTAGAGTACATACTACTGCATTAACAGTAATTTCCTTTGATTAGATCGTTGGTGTGATGAAGGCGCTAAAATGACCTATATAATGTTGTTAGGGCATGAGCAAGGCATAACTGAGTAAAATTCCGATTAAAACGATGTTTATCCCACACAAATTCTACAAATATTTCGTCAAAATACTTTCCTTAAAACTCGCACAAGTCACAAATTGCTCGCTATGAATAGTTTCCAAAGTATTGTACACTGTTGCGTTCCTGATAATAAATTTCACAGTTGCTTCTTGGCCGATCTGGTTTATTTCTATATTTTTTTTATTGATACGAAAATTTGGGAACATTTGTGATCATGAATTTAATTTAACTTTTGTTTATCGTAGGTACTATTTTGGCGACCACAAAATTTTACTTTAAAAACTTTTTGATTCTTATATCTTATTGTTAAAGATCGAATTTGTACGAATTTCTGATTTTCATTTTAGTGTGTTCGTAAATAAATAAGTTTCTTTCTTCTTTCCTTCTATATTTCCTTTCTCACTTTCGTGCTATCCTTCTTGATTGCTTTCTTTCTTAACTTAAATCAGACGGTAGTAGCAATTATTTTTAAGCAGATTTTTACTATAGCTCATATTTTTTATTTCCAAGTCTAAGTAGAGAAAACATTGTTATTATAAACGTGAGTAAAATGTGCCTGGGAGCATAGCCTATTCAATCAAAAATTATTAAAATAAGTTCTCAATTGTCAAAGATTTGCGTAATATGCAAGGAAAAAATTTAATTCCTTTTTTAAAAATATAAGCGAAATATAAGCGACTTTCATTGACGAATTCGATTAATTCGAAATATTAACGTTGCGAGGGTGAGTTAAATTGCCCGATTGCTCGTGTCAAGTGCATACCGATGTATCAATAATCGCCGGTGGATTGAAATACCCACGGCATATTTTGAATTTTTGTTAAACAATACCCGAGGAATTTGTGAAAGCTAGTAATAACTGAATGCGATATCTATCTCTTTTTATATCTATAAAAGAAACAAACGAATCGATACGTTAATGTAGTAAATAGTAAGTTGGCATAAACTCTGCTACGATAGGACAAAAATCAACTATTTATAAGATATTAATAAATTCATAGATTTCGATTCGATTAAACAATTTTGGGATAAGAAATCGAAGGGCGTATATATATGTAGCTACGTAGTTATTTTTAGCTATTTTAGTGTCAGTATTATTGGACTTATACGGTCGGAATTTTTGGCGGTTAATGTCTCAATACTTATAGGTAATGTTATATATCTTGTACGTGTGAATATTTATTTCATTTGATACGAAACCAGCCATGTCAAATTTTATGTTACTCATAGCATATAGAAGTGAACGACGCTTGCAGCGATACTTTGTTTGTCAAATTAGGACAAGCAGTTTAGGAGACTTGAGGACATACTTCATACATATAATAATCTGCCAAAATCATGCCTTTTTTCCTTTGCAGTAGTTAGGTAAAAAAATATCGCGTTAAGCGTTGTTTCCCAAGTATCATTGTTTTACTTTAACTGTTTAGAAAACGATGAATTTAAATAGGAAAACTTACAGAGCATTTATGTCTGTGTTCGAATTTTAAAGAAAACTTATGAGAGTACTAAAAAAGATGTCATGTATACTACTTCAAAGGAGTTCCTAGTTTTCTAGTTTAAAAAAAACTCATCAATTTTTTAGAACTGGCGACTGACGAGAGAAACATAAACAACAACAGTGCCCCAAAACTACATTTATTGAAGTAAAACTTCTTTACGCACGCTTGACTTGAAGAGTAATTTAGTGAACGCGTTACGAAAAGTGTGATCGGGCGAGGCGAACGGGAATTGAGTGGGTGAGAGAGAAGGCGGGCACACATTTTCTTTTTCTCTTTCTCTCATAGCCGGTTATTTTTCATAATTTTATTTCATTTTGAACATTTTATGAATTAATATTTGGTTCAATACGTTAAATATTAAACGTTTAAAGTGAGTAAAATTGTAAATTTAATTCAAACTTCATATTTTGTGAATTTTCGGGTGAATAATAACAAATTGTTAAAGGATCCCGATAGTATATATATACTAGCTTGCCAGGCATACGTTGTTCTGCGCTTTGTCATTTCCTATTGAAAATCCTTAAATTCGCAAAAACAATCATGGGCAAAAAACTAATCTATCTCTCAAGGTGGATCAAACTGCACATGATATTAAAATCGGCATATTTGATTAAAATCGGTTAAGTAGTTCAGAGTCCATCGCGGACAAACAACGTGGCACGTAATTTATATATATATATATATATATATATATATATATATATATATATATATATATATATGTATATATATGTATGAAAATATATATATATATATATATATACGTACAGATGGAGCTAGGTAGGTGCGGTGTGTAAGCGCAACACAGCCACACCAAACACAATGCGAGTTTACCGATAAAAATATATAAGATAGTTTACAGTAAAAAGGGTATCCGGATCTCTACACTCACCAACCGAAACACAGCAGTATTAAGCTGCTATTTTACGCTGGTATTCTGTGAGAGCGTGGTACTTCTTCGGTCGAGCCAACCCATTCGTGATACAACAATAATATAGCAGCAGCGTGGCTCTACCACATATAAAAATATAGCTCGAAGAACCTACAACCGATGAGGAAAAATTTTCTCGTGTGGCAGTCTCTTGAAGTGTAGGGCGGCCTGCCAATAGAGTGGCGACCTGGTAAGATATGCAGGAAGTCGATGGATGTAAGTGGCTCAGGCCAGTGCTTTCCTTGGGAGAGGCCTATATTCAGGAATGGACTTATTAAGGGCAGTATTGATGATGATGATGATGGTAGGATGATTGGTGGTCCACCACTGCGCTATTTACAAGAAGTTTTTTCCTCGTGGGCAACTTTATGGTGGAATCGACTACCATCAGAGATTTTTCCAGACCGATCCGACTTAGGAACATTCAAGAAAAGAGCTTATTGTTTTTCAAAAACCTGCCTGCAATTTCCCTGGTGTTGTAGTTATTCATGGGCGGCGGTCGACACTTATCAACCATCAAGATAGTCGCATACCCGCTTGCCCCTCTTCTATATAAAGAAAAGAACCTTTGGCACAATGTAAACAGAGATACAGAATAATAAATTATAATTATTATAATTACAGAATTGTAAGAAATATAAGTTGATAACAAATAGGTGTCCAACTCAGCATAAGGCTGTGAAGGCAGTGCTCATTTTTAGTTAGAATCTTGTTACTTTACTAACAAGTCGGTGTTTGACCCTTCAACTACGAGTTACAGAATATTAATTACGAGTTAGAAAATAGTGCTAACTTATATTGGTAATACAAATACACACTGAGACAAACGTAGCTAACATACAAATGTATCAATTTTAAATAGTATATATTTATAATACTCATACATTTGCTTGTATTATGTAGAAAACTGTTTTAATATTATTTTATTAAATTTTGGAAACACTAAAATTATATCCAAACAGTTGAATAAGTAGAAACGTTAATGAAACAAAACAACGCCTGAATACGTCTGCGATTCAAGGTTAGGCTTATATGAGTATCATGATATGTAACATAATATAAAATAATTTTATTTAATAATAAATTTATCACCTAGACTTAATAATATAATCTATTTTTTACTATAATAAAACTTTAAACCGACGATTTCTGTACATTGAATTTTTTTTAATTTCAATTGGGGTATACATGTTATAACATGATACAGATGACATGATGTCTGGACACGCATCACACAAAAACTGGATTAGGATGGGACTTTCACTATTGTATTACGAAGAGATTGAACCGTTGGAATAATTACAATTCTCTTATTTAGCCACAAAACGTTTTAAATTTTACATTGTCGTGAGATTGAAATATTACATTATCCGATTTTGAGTTGTTTTCATGTTATGCCTACCCTTTTTTACAAAATATCATAGTTTTTGTTTTACTGTAATAATATTTTTTGCCTAGATGGCTCTATAGAAACTTTAACAATTTCCCTGTCCGCGAAATAGGCACAATAGTTTATCAATCTAAATGTTCATTATGTGATCCATAGGACAGAAAAAGGATTAGAGCATGATATGGTTTTATTGTACTCGAGTTATGATATAAAAACATCTGGTAAATAGATGACGTGATCAACGCAATGTTTTTAGTAGATCACACACTATCCGATTACGACAATGAAAATAAGCGGGTTGTATTTTATATAGGGTTATTATATACAGCCAGCTCTCGGCTTGGTATTGGTTTTCTCATATTTCTTTATCCTGGCGCATTTTTTATTCAAAATTTTTAAATTTGATTTAGTTATAAAGGGAATGTTATTAATTTTTATTTTTATTTGCTAAGGAAATTCTTAAAATTAGACAAAATTCTTATCTATATCTATCTATAATCTGTCAAAACATACACTGGACGAACCAACAATAAAGGTGTTAGCGAAGGGAATGAATTTCGAATTAACACCGCGAAAAATCCCGTACGAAGAAATTATCTGCAGCGTTGAGGATTTTCTGTTTAAAAATAATATTGGTAAGGAAGATTTGGAGGCTATAAGTCAAGATATTTCGTCCTTGTTACGTCGTAGTTCAGTGCCGAAACCAAACCTTCCTAAAGACGAATTTACAGCGTTGATTAACTTACGGAACAGACCAGATCTAACGATTCTCCGCGCGGATAAAGGAAATGCTACGGTAATAATGGACACGTCAGAGTATAATTTTAAAATACTACAGCTTTTATCAGACGAAAGTACATACAAAAAGGTCAAAACAGAACCCACAACTAACACGCTTAAAGCAACTAGCGATTTAATAAAGAAACACTCCGAAAAATTAAATCTCGACGTGAATTCGCTAATACCATCATGTACCAAACCACCGAGGTTGTATGGGTTACCAAAGATACACAAACCAAACGCTCCACTACGTCCTATAGTGAGCCAGATCGATTCACCAACATATAAGCTGGTACAACACTTGGCAAAAGTATTGTCACCACTGAGAGGACATACCAGAGCACACACAAAGGATTCATACCATTTTGTTAGTGAGATAAAAGACCTACATCTCGCTGACAATGAAACTATGGTCAGTTTTGATGTTCAGTCACTATTCACATGCCTACCTATTGAAGACTGCATATCAATTGTAACTAGGAAGCTAGAATATAATAACATGCCTGCTGAATATGCAGTATTACTCAAACACTGCCTCACATCTGGCTATCTATTGTGGAAGGAAGAGTTCTACAAGCAAGTAGATGGTGTGGCGATGGGCTCACCTGTATCTCCCATAGTCGCCGACATACTCATGGAGGACTTCGAGGAGAAAGCCCTTCTTACTGCTCCTGTAAATCCAAGGTTCTACAAGCGGTACGTAGACGACACTTTCACAATTTTACCATCTGACAAAGTAACTGCATTTTTAAACCACCTTAACTCTATAAACTCTAAAATACAATTCACAATGGAGTTAGAGGCAAATAATTCTTTAGCTTTCTTAGATGTTTTAGTCATTCGAAATCCTAATAATACAATTGGTCATACTGTGTATAGAAAAAGGACCCATACCAACCGATATTTAAATGGTGAATCTCACCATCATCCTTCACAGTTAGCTACCGTGGGTAAATCTTTGTTTCAGAGAGCACGAGGGATCTGTGACAGAAAACATCTGGCCGCCGAACTTCAGCACGTCAAGCAAGTATTGCAAGACAACAAGCTTCGGATCCCGCGCCTACGTCACAGTGACCGAGTGAAGCCGGCCACAGTCGAGCGTGTACCTGCTGTACTACCATATGTCAGAGGAGTCACAGACAAGGTTGGCTACATCTTGTAGTATGTAATAGAAGCGAGCTTCTATTAAAACATACTACAAGCCGCCGAAGAAGATTAGTCAATTTTTACCATCCGTCAAGTGTAATATCCCTCTACAAGATGCAGGAGTGTACAAGTTAGATTGTGAATGTGGTCTCTCTTACATAGGTCAAACAAAAAAGATCCATAAAAACCCGCGTGAAAGAACATATAGCTGACGTAAAGCACCGACGCTCCGGGAAGTCTGCAGTCTGCGATCATGTTCAAGATCGTCCCCACCATTACATTCGTTTTGATAAACCACAAATTCTCGCATAAGAACACCGATTCCTACCAAGGATGATACGCTAGGCTATTGAAATTAAAAAAACATCCAAATTTCAATAGAGAAGATGGATGGGTGCTGCTACCTGCTTGGGATCCTATAATTAACAAAATTAAACCCAAACCTAAGCATACCACTGCAAGACTTCATGATACTATAAGCTCGTTTTGCGTAAATCGGACCAAAAATTAATATTCAAAAACTGAAGGTAGCCGGACTAACTAGGACATTGGGACGTCAAACATCTCAGTCCCCCCCGTGACCATGGTTGCTGTAAAGCACCCGAAACGTCGGGAATTAAAAATAAGTAAAAGTAGTGAAATAAACGCGATAAAATCCGTAAATTTAGTTTTATTCAATTTTATTCAAAATTCTTATCATTATAACAGAAGTATTTTTTATTTCGCATTTGCAAATAGCGTTTATAAAATTTAATTAATATCGGACATAGTTAAAACGAACAGAAAATAATGTAATTTGTACTTATATTTAGTTTTGCCATTTACCGACAGATGTCACTTTTCACCGTATATATATATACGTACGTAACTGCGTCGTTGGTCTAGCGGTAGTATTAGTGCGACTGCTGATCATGAGGTCCTGGGCCAAAAAATCAATTATTGAGTTTTTCTGTCAAGAAATTCTCAGTAGCTGCCCGGAGTCACGAAGTTGGCGGTATCTCACCCCCCGTGCCTCGGAAAGTACGTAAAGCCGTTGGTCATGCGCCTGATCTCTCTCCGGTCGTGTCGGTTTACCGTCCCATCGGATTATGAGAGTGAGGGAATAGAGAGTGCACCTGTGCTTGCGCATACACTTGGGCACTATAATCCTATCCTGCGCCGATGGCTAGCCTCCGTTGAGGCAGGCCGCCGTGGCCGAAATTCGGTCTGGAGGACATTATTATTATTATATACGTACGTCATAGATATACGGTGAAAGGTGACATCTGTCGATAAATGGCAAAACTAAATATAGGTACAAATTACATTCTTTTCTGTTCATTTTAACTATGTCCAATATAAATAAAATTTCATAAACGCTATTCCAATTTTTAGTATGAGTGACTGATTTTTCAAAAAAAAAACAACTTTATAATTAAATTTAACCTTATTATTTTAAAACAAGGGTCAAATTGTTTATAAAAATATTGTATTTAAACGCACAGCTGGACGTAGGAGGGTGAAAATGAGACATTAATTTCTTTTTATTGCATAGGAATCCAGTATTGTAGGATTTTGAAATATTTAAACCCTTTGATGGTGAAATATGGTGCTACAGGTTTTAAGAAATCGTTTTACAGGGCGATTTCATATTTATGTGGAGGAAAATTATGAATGATTGTTTTTGACTCAAGAAACACAGAAAGGGTAGACTCCCTCTATGATAGCCCTATTGCCAGGGTTAAAGAGGTGAAATACCTGGGGGAATTCGCCTCGCCGACGACAAAATCGTTATACTCAATAGCTCGTGGATCCTCACGAGTCTATTTTCGATGAAGCTGTAAAGACCGCCGGAGGCAATAGCATACACTTTCAGAAAAAAAAGTAAAGTTAAGCGATCTCGGTGACTCGCAATGAAGAAGTAACTTGTTTTGCTTTCTTTCTAGATGTTTTTTGCCAGTTGCCTCTAACGAATAATGTTTAAAAATTACAAATGTACTTCTCCAGTTTATGCCATTTCATTTATTTCATGGCAATTGATTTATTTGTTTTCTTTTGGTGGAACTGTTTTATTTTTATAATCATTGAATTACATTTTTTTAATATTTCTATGTACAATGAACGTAAAAATATAATATGTTATAAAAATAACCAAGTTAACTTTAAATTTGTTTCTTTAATATCCCTTATAAGTCTTATTTTTCGTTCTTATTCTGATGTTCTGATTAGTTTCAACGTTTTGTATTGTCAACTAATGGTGGTTCAAGTAACTACTTAACAAAATTATTTAGTTATTTAGGTCACCTGCCACTAATTTCTCACCACGCCATGGGTTGACTGGCAGAATATGCTAATTGGCATTAAGTCCGCCCTTTGTAACCTTGTTGTTAGAAAAATAAAATCTTTAAATAAATAAAATAATGGCCTTTAGGATGAATTTTGGTCATAGAGAGGCCTGCCGTATCGGATAATGACCATCTATGCAGAATAAATAGGTTTTGTCCTTAATATAATCCTTTTAACCTGTCGGTAAAGAGTAGTATCAAGAGATTACATACATTATACTTTAATGACGCAGTAGCGTCCACACTTGTGTTCGATAATCCTGTCCACTCTTGCACAGGCGCACTTTCAATTAACCCACTCTCATAGCCCGATGTTATACTAATTCGACACAAATATAGTGAGATCAGATGCTTTATACCAATGGCTTTACATGATTTTAGAGGCACAAGGATGAACACCGCTAAAACCTTGTCTCCAGGCTGCTACTGAAAATTTCTTAATAGAAAACCAAACTGAATTTGGGTCCGATTATACCTATTACACAGAGGTCAAAAGACTTTCCTTGGATGAGTTTAGTTTTATTTTTAATTTGTTTGCAGCATGAGAAATAGTGGGTATAGATACTTACGTAATTTCATTCACTTTGTTAGGGTGATTAGGTACTTAATTTTAGATAGGCATTGGATTATAGTTTCAATTTTTATTTTAATAATAATGGCAGTATAGGCACTTCATACAATAGTATCAATAATTAGTGACGGTGCTTGCTTATTCAGGGCAATCTCTTTTCTGTTGTATGGGAAACAAGTGTTGGCTAGAAAAGAAATTGAGGAGCAAATTGTATATTACGTTATTGCGGTCATTTGTTGTTTATTTACAATATGCAAAATAAGTGTATAGTTTGCCCAATTCTTCTATTGTTTCGTTTGAGGAGCCGTCTATTTGTTCGTTCGTTAGTTTGTGTAATTAACCTTTCAATCCCCATAAAAATTCACGTCGTCAAAAAGTCACGTGCGACCGTACCCACCCGCAGCACTTAAAACCATTGTAAGTTTTAATGGTTTAAAGTGCTGTAGGTGTGCGCAGTCGAATCCGACCGCTTGAATTTTGACGGAATAGCGGCGTGGTTGAATTCGACCGATAAGATATTGAAGGGTTAACTGCCCAACTGATTTTTTTTACCCACATTTATATCTTTCTAGATCTTGGCGCTATTAAAAAGTACAAATAAATCTTGATCAGTATCATAACAAAAGTACAAATTCCACGGGAACAAAGTCAGCTACAGCTAGTATATAATTAAAGGAGATTTCATTAGGGTTTCTCACACTATAGCTTTGTAGTCACGACAGAAATATTATAATTATAAATTACTTGTTGTTAACGTGGTAGAGCCACGCTGCAGCATTATTATCCGGGAAGGGCAACGCTCTCAGAAAATACCAGCGTAAAATAGCAGCTTAATGATGCTGCGTTTCGTATGGTAAGTGTAGAAAACTGCAGGCTCTTTTTACTGGAAAAGAGGCATTCCATCTAAGTCTTCACAAACGGGCAAACGAGGATTTGTACGTGGAAGAGCCACGCTGCGTAGCATGAATGGGTCGGCTCGACGGGGGAAGGACCACGCTCTCACAGAACACCGGCGTAAAATAGTAAATAAAAAAAGTAAATAGTAATTTTGTACAGTGAGTGTAGAGATACAGATACCCTTTTTTAATGAAAACGAGGTGTTCCATCTTAGTCCTCAGGGGTGACAGCGCATCTGCGTTTTGATTCTTAATTGAGGATAAATTTAGATGCCTATGGGCCACAGCATCCACTTACCATCAGATTGACTGTGCGCTCGTTCGTCACCCTCATTCTATTTAAAAAAAAACATGCGTACAGCTCACATGCGACAGAAGTGAAATATAAAATACGAAGACTTTAAATGATTTATTTAATGTTATAATTTAAACTACAAGTTCAACATAAAATACAGGTAAATGAAATTTTATATATATATATATATATATATATATATATATATATATATATATATATTAGACACAGATATTCTATTAATCTTTTCAATATACCTTATATAGTTCTCACTAATTACAAAAAGATTTATATCAATTTTTCCTATTACGAAGTTGAGTTTGACCGTCTTGTTTAATCAATAGTACGTAGTGCCACTATTTATTATACTGTGGTAGTACTATTATTAATTCTGTGTCCATAGGCACACGACACCTTCGTACCTTGTTGAAGAAAATGCGTAAGCAACGCCGTTTAGGCGGCGTTTACGACTTTTTTCTCGTGAGCATTGAGCTATAATGCTTCCTATCTCTTTTTCTCTAACCTTTCTTTCTCTCAGACCTTTTATGCCTAGAAGTCCGTCTGAGTAGGTACCACACGGTTTTATGTTTCCCCCACTATAAAACAGTGCTTTGGTCGATACACAATAGATAACAACCCAAAGTTATAAAAAACTGCGGTTGCCAAACGTGGCAACAATGGCAAAATTCCGCTTACGAGACAGTCTTTGGGGGAAGCTGATTTTCAGCAGTGGACTTATGATAAGCTGTAACGCAATGAATATTACACCAATACAGTGCACCTGACTTAGATATGGTGAAAACAAAACGACAACAAAAGGCCAAGAAAATTATAAAATACACTTTTTTTAAACTTTGTATAGAAACAAGAAATATTATAATATTTCAGAATTAGATAAAATACGGCTTAGTGTAGCCGTTAAATTACCATTAATTGTTTTAAAAAAGTATTCGAGTCACGTTTTACCGAACTGCAGCTCACTTAAGTAAACATACATACGAGGGATTAGTGTAGTCATCATTCATTCACAAATCATTAATGACGTCAGTCCATAAATTGCACACAATCTCGAAGGTTCGATTATCGCAATGCCGAACTAATTATTTATATACATAAGAGTTTTTCTTATCTGGTATAAGAACAAGTCGGTTCAACTGACTTCTATCCATAACTAGACCTTCCTGCTATGTTTAGTCTTTTTCTACGTCCAGCGGCATTCCCAAGATAAGATGATAAATAGCTACCCTATTATAATAAATAAATAACTGAAGTTAAAAATGGATTATTAAAATTATACTTCTATAGAAGAGAATCTTGATATACATTTTTTTTAATAGTGAAGCTATTATGAGGCTGTATTATGGCCTCAGCACACATGGCTTGAACAAGTGCACGCTCTCACATAATACTAGTGTAAATAGCAACATAACGCTGTTCTGTTTCGCAAGATTTGTGTTCTAAAATCGATAAACCCCTTTTACTAGTAACAAATAATATATAAGTCATTAGTAACAAATCAATCCAGTTTAATTATCGTAGTTGACAAGGCATCTGCATTTTGAACTTAATCAACTATAGATAAAGATGTCTATATGCCGTAGCATCCATTTACGATAAGGTGGGCTATGCGTTTGCTTATTAACCTTACTTCTATAAAAACCTATTAGATATCCTTTCAAAGTGTTAAAACCAAATCTTTTCATATCTTAGTAATGATTTGGGCGTAACCTACACTACTATATTTTTATATTATTTATATTTTGCTTATTACCTCTGCTGCTGATAAGTGAGGTTCATTGCATATCTATTGATAATACTCAGTCGTGCTACACACGCGTACATATGCTTTTCCGTCCGCTTTCATTCATCCTCTTATCCAGATGCATGTTATGAAAATGACTGGGGTGTATGTAATGAAGACGGAACTTAAAAGAATTTATGAAATTTTCTTAGTGCTGTATACCATAGACTATAAATCTATCGATACGCCGAAGTTTCGTTTTTAAATTAATTTTTACTACTGGCAAAAGACTGAAAATTACGGCCAGTTAGGCTGTGGCATAAATCATTAAGAAGATCATCACCATCCAATGAATTGTTCACAGCTGCATATTTGTTACATTTGGTAGGAAAATAAGCGATCGCAGTATCAAAACTCTCACTACTTAGTCGCTATATATAAACTAGGTAGATTTAGAAACGACAGTAGTCTATATAGCAAAGTATACGTGGTAAAGCCATGCTGCATTTATACTATTAGTATAGTTGTAGCACAAATGGGTCGGTTCGACCGGGGAAGGACCCCGCTCTCACAGAATACCAGCGTAAAATAGTAGCTTAATGCTGCTGTGTTCGTATGGTGAGTGCAGACTACCGGAGACCCTTTTTACTAGAAACGAGGCATTCCATCTTACTCCTCACGGGTGGCAACGCATCTGCAATTTGATCGTGATCGAGGATAGACGTAGAGGTCTATGAGCCACAGCAAATATATACCATCAGGTGGACTATGTGCTCGTTTGTTACTCTATCCTATAATAAATTGTTATTATGTGGGCCGCGAACTTAAAAGGTCGTCTGTTCGAATCCGCCATTCAAATACTGTCATGAACCACTCGTACACTAGCATTTTAAGCTTACCAGAAGTGGTTAAAGGGAATATCAGTAATCGAATAAAACTTTTGATTTTTCATTAACTTATTTTGATTTACTTTTAATTCCCGACGTTTCGGATGCTTTATATCACCCATGGTCACGGTAGGACTGAGATGTTTGACGTCCCAATGCCATAGTTAGCCCGGCTACCTTCAGTTTTTGAATAATAATTTTTGGTCCGATCTACGCAGAACGAGCTTACAATAACTTGAAGTCTTGCAGTGGTATGTTTGGGTTTGTATTTAATTTTGTTGATTATAGAATTCCAAACAGATGGCAGCACCTATTCAGATGAATAATCAGATGAATTATTCTAATTTCTAGAAGATTCTCTAATGAAATTAGAATGTTTTTTTAAATTTCAATAGCCCCGCGTAATGTAATGGTGGGGACGATTTAGAACATGTTCAGAAACTGCAGATTTCAGAATAATTAACAAAATTAAATCCAAAGCCAAGCATACCACTGCAAGAGTTTCAAGATTAGGACTTCAAACATCTCAGCCCCCCCCCCCCCGTGACTATGGGGACTGTAAAGCACCTGAAACATCGAGAATTGAAATTTAGTTAAATTTAATTAATTAAAAGCGATAAAATCCGTATATATAGTTTAATTCAATATGTACTGTTCGTGTAAATCTAGGTAATCAATATCAGTAATGTAATGGCTTAACTAGTGTTAAAAAAACTTATAAGTAATGCCGGTGCTTTCGAAGCGATATCATAAAATAATTTTCAGGTAAACATATCAAAATGTCATTACAATACTAAGAACAAGCATTGATTAAAATTATGTCGAAAATTTATTTCTTACACAAACTACACAAAGCAACTGAAGCTAGTGCATGCAAAGAGAAAAGTCAGTTTGCTACTTCTCTTCTTATCGTGCGCAGACACTTCTGCAATCTATCGACTTAAATTGATTCTTAAGAAGTCCACAATATAGAACAGTATGCTAGACGAGGCAAAAATAATTTGCCAAGCTATATCATATGCGCGAATCCGAGGTTTAGGTTTAGTGTTTTGAAGACCTTAGCGAAATCATAGTCTGCTGTATAAAAAATGATTAAATTATGTGAAAATTATTAAATTATGTGTGTGTGTGTGTGTGTGTGTGTGTGTGTGTGTGTGTGTGTGTGTGTGTGTGTGTGTGTGTGTGTGCTACAAAGTTTAACAACCTATATATATCTAAAAAGATGCAATCAAGTGTAAATTTTAGTCTATAAAACATCGAGTTATATGTTAATCGTACCTCTACCCGTAATATATATGTTGAGCTGAATGAAATTATAAATTCTAGGAGTATACCACAACGTATTCATAAATAGTCCGTCTATTCATTTATCCTCATTAAAATTTCCGCGATTCTGAATCATAACATAACGCGTCTATGCAACCGTGGTCGTAAATGAGACCATTAGGCTATCTCTCAAATGCAGGTAGGTGATAATATGTATCGTACATTAAATAATATTAGAGTTATTAGGGTTAGTAAAACTTAAGCAACACTCATTTAATATATATATATATATATATATATATATATATATATATATATATATATATATATATATATATTGTTCTTAATATTTAATCTGTAGGGTAGCGAAGAAAATTATTGTTATCGGCTCTTTTTACACCTACATAATTTTAGATTATTCTGACTCTGGAAGCGGCTGAAAACTGTACTATAAACTAAGATGTTTTTTCCTTTTTTATACGTTTTTGACTATAAAATTGCAATATTATTTTTTACGTGGTAGAGCCATGCTGCAATTATATTAGTAGTATAGTTGTAGCACGAATGGGTCGGCTCGACCGGAGGACCACGCTCTCACAGAATACCAGCGTGAAATAGTAGCTTAATGCTGCTGTATTTCGTATGGTGAGTGTAGAGAACCGGAGACCCTTTTTTACTGGAAATGAGGCATTCCATCTCAGTCCTCACGGGTGACAACGCATCTGCATTTTGATTTGTAATGGAAGATATATGTAGATGTCTATGGGCCGCAGCAACCACTTACCATCAGGTGGACTGTGTGCTCGTTTGTCACCCTATCCTATAAAAAAAAAATACGATAAAATTTAAATTTTTTGTATAACGTGTATATGCCGATAGATAAAAGTACTCCATTAATTTTGCTAATTTTTTAGCTAAAATGATTGAACTAAATGAGCGAGGTGTCATATCATGTCGCGCGGCAGAGACGCGTGATATACGCGGGTGAAACCGCGGGGTACAGCTAGTTCCTTAAGAAGCAGCCGCGTCCCATAGCACATGCTTGGGGGCTTAAATTTCTCAGAAGCATGATTGGCGTTCCGATTTTTAATGTTAATTCGTGTGGTGGCAGTCCAGAAGGGTTTAGTGAATTTAAAAATTCTTGTGGGTAATGGACTGCGTTTTAGATATTAGTCACGGTGTCAATCGATTTGTAATTTTTTATTTGGCCGGGGACTTTTTGAATAATCAGATTGTTTATTTCGTTGACAGTATAATTCCTAGGCGACACTATTGCTCTAGAACACAACCAATAAAAGTCCTTTTCGTTCAAATTCTCGATGTCAGGGTATACTGCATCCATTAAAATTTCTAAATTATGGACTATTTGGCCTAGAGACTCATCCAGAAGGACGTCCCAATTTCTGCTTAAATTTGGAGTGGGAAAAATTCCTTCCCCAAGTTTTAGCAGTTGTTGTGGGAAATCATTGTCTGTGATTCCATGAAGATGAGCCTTCATATTCGTCCGTAATTTTAAATTTTCAATCGAAGTCCATAAGGGAGACGATTTCAAGCATGCTTTGATGATATCTGCTCGCGTACTTCTATTAATGATGGGAAGTGTCTGTCGGAAATCTCCAGCAAATACAAAAGTAACCCCGCCCATGAGAGCAGAAGAGTTTCTAAGATCTTTTAAGGTTCTGTCCACAGCATCTATATGTGCTCTATGGCTCATGGTGTATTCATCCCACATAATTAATGAGGCGTCTTGTGGTAATTTACCAAGAGGCCCATTTTTGCGGATAGAACATGTAGAATGTTGCGCAAGAGTTACAGATAGCGGAAGCATAAAAGTAAAGTGAGCAGTTTTTCCATCATTTAAGAGAGTTGCAGCAATTCCTGACGAAGCAACTGCTATTCCCCGATTGTCGTATCTTAGCAAGTATCAAATTTGCAAGAAACGTCTTTCCAGTGCCACCTGGCGCATTCAAAAAAAAAATTCCTTTGTCATTATTCACGCTATCGACTATAGTCTCAAAAGCATGTCTTTGATCTAGGACTAATTTTGGCAGGTTTTCATTGACAAAAGTGGTCAAATTGTTTGTATTATAGAGATGTGCCATTTTATCTGTAGAATTGTTTTCTGTACGAACTGAAGAAGGTAATCCAAAATGACTTATGCTTTTATCATTTAATTGCAACAGTTTATTTTCTACGTGTATCAAACCTTCGTTATAAATTTCCTCAGTGTATGGTAAGGCGAAGTCTTGCTTTTGCTGTCTGATTTTGTGTCTAATATGACATGATGGAGAAAACGTTTCTAAAGGATGAACCGCTCTCTGAAGTGCTAGGTACGTTGATGACATGTAATAGAAAACATGTTTTGTAGGCGTTCACAGCTTCTTGAGGTGATGAAAATCTCTGTCCACGCAATTTATTCTTTATTTTAGGGAAATTATAGAAATAATTAAGGTTTAGGTCGGGTTTTAATGGATGCAGTATACCCTGACATCGAGAATTTGAACGAAAAGGACTTTTATTGGTTGTGTTCCAGAGCAATAGTGTCGCCTAGGAATTATACTGTCAACGAAATAAACAATCTGATTATTCAAAAAGTCCCCGGCCAAATAAAAAATTACAAATCGATTGACACCGTGACTAATATCTAAAACGCAGTCCATTACCCACAAGAATTTTTAAATTCACTAAACCCTTCTGGACTGCCACCACACGAATTAACATTAAAAATCGGAACGCCAATCATGCTTCTGAGAAATTTAAGCCCCCCAAGCATGTGCTATGGGACGCGGCTGCTTCTTAAGGAACTAGCTGTACCCCGCGGTTTCACCCGCGTATATCACGCGTCTCTGCCGCGCGACATGATATGACACCTCGCTCATTTAGTTCAATCATTTTAGCTAAAAAATTAGCAAAATTAATGGAGTACTTTTATCTATCGGCATATACACGTTATACAAAAAATTTAAATTTTATCGTATTTTTTTTTTATAGGATAGGGTGACAAACGAGCACACAGTCCACCTGATGGTAAGTGGTTGCTGCGGCCCATAGACATCTACATATATCTTCCATTACAAATCAAAATGCAGATGCGTTGTCACCCGTGAGGACTGAGATGGAATGCCTCATTTCCAGTAAAAAGGGTCTCCGGTTCTCTACACTCACCATACGAAATACAGCAGCATTAAGCTACTATTTCACGCTGGTATTCTGTGAGAGCGTGGTCCTTCCCCGGTCGAGCCGACCCATTCGTGCTACAACTATACTACTAATATAATTGCAGCATGGCTCTACCACGTAAAAAATAATATTGCAATTTTATAGTCAAAAACGTATAAAAAAAGGAAAAAACATCTTAGTTTATAGTACAGTTTTCAGCCGCTTCCAGAGTCAGAATAATCTAAAATTATGTAGGTGTAAAAAAAACCGATAACAATAATTTTCTTCGCTACCCTACAGATTCAATATTAAGAACAATATATATTAAATGAGTGTTGCTTAAGTTTTATTAACCCTAATAACTCTAATATTATTTAATTTACGATACATATTATCACCTATCTGCATTTGAGAGATAGCCTAATGGTCTCATTTACGACCACGGTTGCATAGACGCGTTATGTTATGATTCAGAATCGCGGAAATTTTAATGAGGATAAATGAATAGACGGACTATTTATGAATACGTTGTGGTATACTCCTAGAATTTATAATTTCATTCAGCTCAACATATATATTACGGGTAGAGGTACGATTAACATATAACTCGATGTTTTATAGACTAAAATTTACACTTGATTGCATCTTTTTAGATATATATAGGTTGTTAAACTTTGTAGCACACACACACACACACACACACACACACACACACACACACACACACACACATAATTTAATAATTTTCACATAATTTAATCATTTTTTATACAGCGGACTATGATTTCGCTAAGGTCTTCAAAACACTAAACCTAAACCTCGGATTCGCGCATATGATATAGCTTGGCAAATTATTTTTGCCTCGTCTAGCATACTGTTCTATATTGTGGACTTCTTAAGAATCAATTTAAGTCGATAGATTGCAGAAGTGTCTGCGCACGATAAGAAGAGAAGTAGCAAACTGACTTTTCTCTTTGCATGCACTAGCTTCAGTTGCTTTGTTAGTTTGTGTGAAGAAATAAATTTTCGACATAATTTTAATCAATGCTTGTTCTTAGTATTGTAATGACATTTTGATATGTTTACCTGAAAATTATTTTATGATATCGCTTCGAAAGCACCGGCATTACTTATAAGTTTTTTTAACACTAGTTAAGCCATTACATTACTGATATTGATTACCTAGATTTACACGAACAGTACATATTGAATTAAACTATATATACGGATTTTATCGCTTTTAATTAATTAATTTTAACTAAATTTCAATTCTCGATGTTTCAGGTGCTTTACAGTCCCCATAGTCACGGGGGGGGGGTAGAGATGTTTGAAGTCCTAATCTTGAACTCTTGCAGTTGCTTGGCTTTGGATTTAATTTTGTTAATTATTCTGAAATCTGCAGTTTCTGAACATGTTCTAAATCGTCCCCACCATTACATTACGCGGGGCTATTGAAATTTTAAAAAAACATTCTAATTTCATTAGAGAATCTTCTAGAAATTAGAATAATTCATCTGATTATTCATCTGAATAGGTGCTGCCATCTGTTTGGAATTCTATAATCAACAAAATTAAATACAAACCCAAACATACCACTGCAAGACTTCAAGTTATTGTAAGCTCGTTCTGCGTAGATCGGACCAAAAATTATTATTCAAAAACTGAAGGTAGCCGGGCTAACTATGGCATTGGGACGTCAAACATCTCAGTCCTACCGTGACCATGGGTGATATAAAGCATCCGAAACGTCGGGAATTAAAAGTAAATCAAAATAAGTTAATGAAAAATCAAAAGTTTTATTCGATTACTAATATTCCCTTAAACCACTTCTGGTAAGCTTAAAATGCTAGTGTACGAGTGGTTCATGACAGTATTTGAATGGCGGATTCGAACAGACGACCTTTTAAGTTCGCGGCCCACATAATAACAATTTATTATAGGATAGAGTAACAAACGAACACATAGTCCACCTGATGGTATATATTTGCTGTGGCTCATAGACCTCTACGTCTATCCTCGATCACGATCAAATTGCAGATGCGTTGCCACCCGTGAGGAGTAAGATGGAATGCCTCGTTTCTAGTAAAAAGGGTCTCCGGTAGTCTGCACTCACCATACGAACACAGCAGCATTAAGCTACTATTTTACGCTGGTATTCTGTGAGAGCGGGGTCCTTCCCCGGTCGAACCGACCCATTTGTGCTACAACTATACTAATAGTATAAATGCAGCATGGCTTTACCACGTATACTTTGCTATATAGACTACTGTCGTTTCTAAATCTACCTAGTTTATATATAGCGACTAAGTAGTGAGAGTTTTGATACTGCGATCGCTTATTTTCCTACCAAATGTAACAAATATGCAGCTGTGAACAATTCATTGGATGGTGATGATCTTCTTAATGATTTATGCCACAGCCTAACTGGCCGTAATTTTCAGTCTTTTGCCAGTAGTAAAAATTAATTTAAAAACGAAACTTCGGCGTATCGATAGATTTATAGTCTATGGTATACAGCACTAAGAAAATTTCATAAATTCTTTTAAGTTCCGTCTTCATTACATACACCCCAGTCATTTTCATAACATGCATCTGGATAAGAGGATGAATAAAAGCGGACGGAAAAGCATATGTACGCGTGTGTAGCACGACTGAGTATTATCAATAGATATGCAATGAACCTTACTTATCAGCAGCAGAGGTAATAAGCAAAATATAAATAATATAAAAATATATTAGTGTAGGTTACGCCCAAATCATTACTAAGATATGAAAAGATTTGGTTTTAACACTTTGAAAGGATATCTAATAGGTTTTTATAGAAGTAAGGTTAATAAGCAAACGCATAGCCCACCTTATCGTAAATGGATGCTACGGCATATAGACATCTTTATCTATAGTTGATTAAGTTCAAAATGCAGATGCCTTGTCAACTACGATAATTAAACTGGATTGATTTGTTACTAATGACTTATATATTATTTGTTACTAGTAAAAGAGGTTTATCGATTTTAGAACACAAATCTTGCGAAACAGAACAGCGTTATGTTGCTATTTACACTAGTATTATGTGAGAGCGTGCACTTGTTCAAGCCATGTGTGCTGAGGCCATAATACAGCCTCATAATAGCTTCACTATTAAAAAAAATGTATATCAAGATTCTCTTCTATAGAAGTATAATTTTAATAATCCATTTTTAACTTCAGTTATTTATTTATTATAATAGGGTAGCTATTTATCATCTTATCTTGGGAATGCCGCTGGACGTAGAAAAAGACTAAACATAGCAGGAAGGTCTAGTTATGGATAGAAGTCAGTTGAACCGACTTGTTCTTATACCAGATAAGAAAAACTCTTATGTATATAAATAATTAGTTCGGCATTGCGATAATCGAACCTTCGAGATTGTGTGCAATTTATGGACTGACGTCATTAATGATTTGTGAATGAATGATGACTACACTAATCCCTCGTATGTATGTTTACTTAAGTGAGCTGCAGTTCGGTAAAACGTGACTCGAATACTTTTTTAAAACAATTAATGGTAATTTAACGGCTACACTAAGCCGTATTTTATCTAATTCTGAAATATTATAATATTTCTTGTTTCTATACAAAGTTTAAAAAAAAGTTTATTTTATAATTTTCTTGGCCTTTTGTTGTCGTTTTGTTTTCACCATATCTAAGTCAGGTGCACTGTATTGGTGTAATATTCATTGCGTTACAGCTTATCATAAGTCCACTGCTGAAAATCAGCTTCCCCCAAAGACTGTCTCGTAAGCGGAATTTTGCCATTGTTGCCACGTTTGGCAACCGCAGTTTTTTATAACTTTGGGTTGTTATCTATTGTGTATCGACCAAAGCACTGTTTTATAGTGGGGGAAACATAAAACCGTGTGGTACCTACTCAGACGGACTTCTAGGCATAAAAGGTCTGAGAGAAAGAAAGGTTAGAGAAAAAGAGATAGGAAGCATTATAGCTCAATGCTCACGAGAAAAAAGTCGTAAACGCCGCCTAAACGGCGTTGCTTACGCATTTTCTTCAACAAGGTACGAAGGTGTCGTGTGCCTATGGACACAGAATTAATAATAGTACTACCACAGTATAATAAATAGTGGCACTACGTACTATTGATTAAACAAGACGGTCAAACTCAACTTCGTAATAGGAAAAATTGATATAAATCTTTTTGTAATTAGTGAGAACTATATAAGGTATATTGAAAAGATTAATAGAATATCTGTGTCTAATATATATATATATATATATATATATATATATATATATATATATATATATATATATATAAAATTTCATTTACCTGTATTTTATGTTGAACTTGTAGTTTAAATTATAACATTAAATAAATCATTTAAAGTCTTCGTATTTTATATTTCACTTCTGTCGCATGTGAGCTGTACGCATGTTTTTTTTTAAATAGAATGAGGGTGACGAACGAGCGCACAATCACTCTGATGGTAAGTGGATGCTGTGGCCCATAGGCATCTAAATTTATCCTCAATTAAGAATCAAAACGCAGATGCGTTGTCACCCCTGAGGACTAAGATGGAACACCTCGTTTTCATTAAAAAAAGGGTATCTGTATCTCTACACTCACTGTACAAAATTACTATTTACTTTTTTTATTTACTATTTTACGCCGGTGTTCTGTGAGAGCGTGGTCCTTCCCCCGTCGAGCCGACCCATTCATGCTACGCAGCGTGGCTCTTCCTCGTCATTACAGCTCTTCCACAAAGTTACAGCCGACTATCCTGTGGGAGATTACACGGGTATAAGTTATTTTCATTAATACGGCTTAATGCGAATTATATCAAGTACGGCAATTTTACACTTTAACACTTAACACATTCTAATAAATATGTATGTAATAGACTTGGAGTTTATTTAATCTTCAATATAGTCTTCATTTAATATTACTTATTAAAAATAATGCTTGTGAGTAAAGTCGTTTTTAATTTCCTATGTTTACGCGAACACTAAATATATCAATGAATCTAAAAATAACGGATTTTATCGCGTATATTAACTGATAGCGTTTCAATAATTACAAGCCACAGTAGCCTAATGGCAGGGCGCGGACCGCGAACTCAAAAAGGTCGTGGGTTCCAATCCGCCATTCGACTACTGGCGTGAACCACTCGTAACACAAGCAATTTAAGCTTACCACGAGTGGTTAAGGGGAATATTAGTAATGTTTATAGCATTGTTAATATTCTTTAAAAAAAAATATTTAAAAATGAAAGTAGCCTTGGTGAAGTATAATATTTGGACGTCAAACACCTCAGTCCTCCCGGTGCCCATGGAGGCTGTAAAGTACTCGAAATATCGATAATTTAAAATAAGTTAATGTACGCGATAAAATCCAAACTTAGTTTTATTTAAAGTAATTTTGATTTCTGCTAAATAGCAGTTCCTGAACCGCTCTGCTCTGGTCTGAAGTGTATAGAGAATCACGGTCATTCCATTTCAAAGGTAACAGCGCATCTGCAGACTTCTTTGTGTAAAGCTGGTCTGGGGCTGTGAGATATTTCATCATAGTCCTTAAACATAGAAGTTTTCTTTTTTCTTTTTTCCCTCTTCTATAAAAAAAATCATAGCAACTGCTGCGTACTAAGATGATACCTTATTAGCAGTAAAAATAATATCCGTTTCTCTGCACTCACCGTACAAAACACAGCAGCGTTATTCTGCACTATTACACTGAGAGCGTGTTCGTTCCCCTTTCAAGCTGACCCGGATAAAAAAACTAATATAAAAATAACGAATGTGAATAAAAATAACTCACAATAACTTAAATGCAATAAAAATGCCGTGAAATAAAAATAACTCACAATAACTTAAATGCAAAATCCAATATTCAAAACTGAAATCAGCTTCCAAAAACTAGTTTCGAATAATATTTATACACTATCAGCGAAATCAAAGTAAACGAATGTGAACTTTACAATCCTCCCATAGTTATAATCTCTACTGCATTGAGAACAAATACAAAACAAAACCTTATTTTAAAATGAAATTGTTCAAAATTGAAACACATGTATTATTTACTGCTCGTGGCTCAATGTAAACAAATAGATAAACTAATTTTTTAGTTCTGTTTTCATTTTAAAATTAAGCGTCCAATTTTGCCCTGATTATATATTGTAAGTGGTACAATAGGTTGTTTATTCGACTAGTTACTAATAAGTACTTTGAAGCAAAAGTTCTGAATATTCCGACGACAAAAACTAGAAAGGTACGTAAGGGTACCTAATATGGTCGTCTTAAGCTTTGCCACCCTAAAAACTAAAACTAGGAGAAGTTCAGAGACAAAAAACAAAGTCGTATACTTTATCTAACATATTAAGAAAAAAATAGCAAAGAAACTTTGGCAATAATTAGGAATACTTGGAAAAAACTACTCAAAAAAACTAACTACACTACACCATACTAAAATTGACTAAAATATTTACTAAAATGTCAACCGTCAAAATGGCGTCGATAAAGCAGCACCCTTTTGTCCCTACAAAGCCATATATGCAAACAAGGCTGTAGTTTTTGAGTTATAAGACCGCATAGATAAGAGTAGTATTAGTATATACGGAATTAGATAAGAATCTCTAACGTAAACAATTGCCGCGACAACAGCGCCGCCTGGAAGCTAGTTTATAAACTACTACTTCAACTATACATAACTATAGAGTTTCCCTTTTTAATTAGCTCGCGGCCTTGCAGGCCGCGAGCCCTGTGACAAGATGAAGCTGTAAGAGTCGTATAGACTAACAGCGTTAACAACAAGATAATAATAACTATAGATATTATAATATATATATTATTATATACCTCTATACTACTCCTTTCATATTGTTATATTTATTAAGTATTTTGTCGATTTCTAAATAACAAACATTTGTTACTTATAAATCGGCATAAATACATATATATAATAAATTGTAGGACTTAGACAAAAAGAAAGATTTTCAGTATTGTTAACATATTTATTTCACAATTTTAAACAAGATTATAAAATAACACCAAAACGTGACTTGTTATAAAATTCCATGTTGTCTGCACATAACGTAGAAAGTAACTTAATACAAACCACCATAAAAATTACAGGGTTGAAATCTACACTAATATTATAAAGAGGAAAGATTTGTTTGTTTGTTTGAATTGAATAGGCTCTGAAACTACTGAACTGAAATTCTTTCACCATTAGAATCCTATATTATTCCTGATGAACATAGGCGATAGAACGTTTTCAAAAAATTTAGGGATTCGTATGAAAACTTCGTTAATGTAACCCAAAAGTAAAGTAAAAGTTAAGTTACAGCCTATATACGTCCCACTGCTGGGCACAGGCCTCCTCTCATTTCTGAGAGGATTTAAGGGGCAAGGAATAGTCCGCCGCGCTGCCCTAATGCGTGTTGGCGAACTTCACATGCCTTCGAAATATTTTTTTATTCTTATTTCTCAGACATGCAGGTTTCCTCACGATGTTTTCCTTCACCGCCGAGCACGTGGTGAATGTAACCCAAGGTGTGAAAAAATACCAAAAAAAACCTTATATCGCGTACGCTGCGGAAACTATTGACAATAGAGCAAAGTGATGTGCTACAGTTTTATGGAGGACATCAATATCTACATAAAAGTCTGCAATACCATATATCTAACTATTATAGTTATCTCACAATAACTACTTTTCCATGTTAAAATATTCAATAGTAACGTCGAAAAATCCTTATATCGCGTACACTGCCAGCACCATGCGATGCGGGTGTCACTGGGGTGTGGGAGGGGAATCTATGTCAAAAAATAAATTGCCGCGCGGCCCACTCGCGCGGTCGGCCCCCTACGCAGCGGTTGTGTGCGGAATCCAATAAATTTAATATTTTGAATTCGCTTTAAATTCATTTAGTAGGTGTTGATTAAATTTAAACCCAACTAAAAAGTTATTTTTAAAACCAAACAAAAGTTATTTTCAGTTCTAAACCCATTTTTTATGTTATATTCAGTAGGTACTAATTGATAAATAAATATTTTGTACATTTAACTATCCAAACATCTTAGTAACTTAGTAGTTCTTATAATTTTTCAATTACATTTTTATATAGGTAATTCATGTTCAACAGTTGAGCATATAAATTTAGTACAAGGGCACTTTAAATTTTTTTTATCATTTTTGTCTTTACCTGCTGATAATTAAATAATGAAAAATGCCCTAAAGATCAAGATCTCAACTTTCCAGAAATAGTTCCCAGGCGAGGGCATTAAAAATACGTCGTACAGGAGAATCTTCATCAGCAACTGACAATCGTCTTGCAAATCAGAGAGCCGCGTGCCAGAGAGTTGAGTATCGAGCGTTCTCAGCGGCTTGCTGAACAAAATTTGACATAAATTGTCTTTGAAATTGTGCCATAATGGTTCCGATAGCTGTCAAAATGAAAGTATGACTACAAACAATTCTCTCAGTTGTGTGGACATTGCGAAAGCTATGCTTCTCTCAGAGTATTTTCCCAATGGTCATCGTTTTGTAGCAAACCTCTGTCACGGCAAGATGCTTGATAGGTCTCCTTGAGAACTCCATTAACAGTTTTTAAGTAGTCGAATGAGGTTGGACCGCGTACGTGATGTAGCAACATCCTAAGATAAAAACACTCTGAGAAGGATGTACACCGTAGACTCTTCCTAAAGCGGCATCTTTTTTTATGCCTGGATGGCCAACTACGTCCAAACCACGCCTCCTTCTTGTGAATTTATTATTGGCCCATGTGTAGTATTGCGGGACTTCGTGGTATAGAAGTGTCTTTGCGAATTCATCTTCATTACAGAGCTCAAAGAAAGCCAGCAAAGTAGTTTTACGTGGGTATTGGGCCACTTGTTCAGCCGTTTCTGCGGTAAAATACACCCTTTGGCCATTTTCTAAGTGGAAGGCTAACTGCACGACTATAGGATGTTGCTCGTGGATCGAAAATTCTAATATTCGCCAGACAGCTTCGGATGTACTTTTGTACCGGCCATTCACGTAGTTTTCCACTTCATCATTTGGGTTTTTTACGCTAAAAGTAACTTGGTCAGAACTTTTATTAATATATTTACAAATGTATTTGATGGCTTGAACTGAGTGGCAGTACTCCACATTTATGTGAGCGTTAAACGTCCTACACAATAGTGGAGAATAAGGGACAATCCATCTATTATCTATATTGACCCTACTTCCTCTGATATTTAGCGTAGCGCTTTGTCCTCCATTTTCGGCGTCACGACGACGATAAACTGGATATCTGTCCTCTCCGGTTTTTTATACAGAGACCATTTTTCATACATGGTGCTGTTAGGTTATGCTCTCCGCATGGTCCTTGCACCATATTTTTAGTTACGATATCGTACAATATCGGGTCGTTTTGTTTGTAGGGCAGTTCTGCAACTATGACACTACCAATTTCGTCTGGCTGGATTTTTCTTTATAGCCAAAACAGCAAATGACAGTTTGGTAAACCTCGCTTCTGCCACTCCACACTTGCCATGTAACATTTCACTTTGCCGAATATTTCATCTTTGGTGAATAATTTTATGAATTTCCTCATCTTTAAATGAAATAACCTTGAAATTATATCACGACGATCGAAAGACCGCTGACCAGATAATAGTTCCGCTTTAATTTCAGGCCATTCGGAGTTACACGTAAAAGTCACAAATAAGTCTGGCCTTCCGCGGACAAACCGCATCCCGGGTTTTTCATGCAAATAACGCGGAGAACCTGTGAATGAAGATGGTAAGATTACGTGTTGATCGATATTTGATGGGTCAACATATGCGTCTTGATTTAAAGCGTCTCTGAGATGAATGTATTCATCAGCCCTCAGTCTTTGTTGATTATGACTTATGTAATTCAATCTTTCTGATATCATTTTTGTTATCATATCGACGATATATTGACAAAATAAGTCCCTGTAATAATGTAGTAGATTAAAACAATTAGCTCTAACCATCAATCTAAATGCATAAAATTGCATGCACGTCACGGTTTTGATACGTACTGTATCTTGCTGAGGAATGGTCAAATAATAACCGTCTTCTCCCATCACGAACATTAAGGGATACTGTAGTGGATCATAGGATCGGTGTAACTTAGAGACCCTTTTAAGTTGGCCGTCTCTACCGTGCAGTACTATATCTCTGGGACCTTTTTCTTCTTCAACCAAGAGAACGGCTACCTAGTTTACAGCTGGAGCATTATATCTACCCGGGTATGCTGTCTGTGGTGGGCGGTCGGAGTGAATAATTAACTTTAAATTATCCGAAGAGTTACGTTCTAAGTTTTGTTTAAAACTTCGTATGTATACATTGTGGCTATTCAGTGCGGTCTGCAGTTCGTTAATTAAATCAATTTTTAGCGTTGGAGCTATATTTGACCGCAACGATAGCTGATCTGAGTCTGAAGTGAAATATATCTGCAAGTATTGTGGATTTTGGCCTGATGGTGGTAAAAGGCTACCTATAAGATGATATAATTGTCCCTCTATTTTAAAAGTAGGCATAAAATTTCCTTCTCTAATTTATTTCGCGCCAAACAAAGTCATTTGAAATAGGCTATTGTACCTACGTATGGTGCTTAAAAATTGTCCAGATAGTGAATGATTATTTGTTAAAAGATTTTTTATTGGCTGTGGCGGCTCCTGAATGTTAGGGAGACTAACTTTTCCAGAAGTACAGCACATACCATTAGGTTTATCGGCCCATTTTTTGGCAGAACACTTAGAGCAGATCTTATTCATGGCTCCGATTTAGATGGAGGACTGTTGAGCATAATCAATCAGTGGACCGTATCTGAAAGCCGATCTATTACTGTGAGCTAAAACTCGATTGAGAACTCTAGTCGTTGACGTCTGTTGTCTTTCTCTTTGATCTCGAAGGCGCTGCAAACGCTCGACACTCGATTCTCGCGCGCGTAGTTGCGAGGTTCTCAAATTTTGTTCCTCAAGCCGCTGAGAACGCTCGACACTCGACTCTCGCGCGCATACTTGAGAGGTTCTCAAATTTTGTTCCTCAAGCCGCTGAGAACGCTCAAAACTCGACTCTCGCGCGCATACTTGAGAAGTTCTCAAATTTTGTTCAGCAAGCCACTGGGAACGCTCGACACTCGACTATCGAGCGCGTACTTGAGAGGTTCTCAAATTTTGTTCAGCAAGCCGCTGAGAACGCTCGATACTCAACTCTCTGGCACGCGGCTCTCTGATTTGCAAGACGATTGTCAGTTGCTGATGAAGATTCTCCTATACGACGTATTTTTAATGCCCTCGCCTGGGAACTATTTCTGGAAAGTTGAGATCTTGATCTTTTGGGCATTTTTCATTATTTAATTATCAGCAGGTAAAGACAAAAATGATAAAAAAAATTTAAAGTGCCCTTGTACTAAATTTATATGCTCAACTGTTGAACATGAATTACCTATATAAAAATGTAATTGAAAAATTATAAGAACTACTAAGTTACTAAGATGTTTGGATAGTTAAATGTACAAAATATTTATTTATCAATTAGTACCTACTGAATATAACATAAAAAATGGGTTTAGAACTGAAAATAACTTTTGTTTGGTTTTAAAAATAACTTTTTAGTTGGGTTTAAATTTAATCAACACCTACTAAATGAATTTAAAGCGAATTCAAAATATTAAATTTATTGGATTCCGCACACAACCGCTGCGTAGGGGCCGACCGCGCGAGTGGGCCGCGCGGCAATTTATTTCTTGACATAGATTCCCCTCCCACACCCCAGTGACACCCGCATCGCATGGTGCTGGCAGTGTACGCGATATAAGGATTTTTCGACGTTACTATTGAATATTTTAACATGGAAAAGTAGTTATTGTGAGATAACTATAATAGTTAGATATATGGTATTGCAGACTTTTATGTAGATATTGATGTCCTCCATAAAACTGTAGCACATCACTTTGCTCTATTGTCAATAGTTTCCGCAGCGTACGCGATATAAGGTTTTTTTTGGTATTTTTTCACACCCTGGGTTACATTTACCACGTGCTCGGCGGTGAAGGAAAACATCGTGAGGAAACCTGCATGTCTGAGAAATAAGAATAAAAAAATATTTCGAAGGCATGTGAAGTTCGCCAACACGCATTAGGGCAGCGCGGCGGACTATTCCTTGCCCTTTAAATCCTCTCAGAAATGAGAGGAGGCCTGTGCCCAGCAGTGGGACGTATACAGGCTGTAACTTAACTTTTACTTTACTTTTGGGTTACATTAACGAAGTTTTCATACGGATCCCTAAATTTTTTGAAAACGTTCTATCGCCTATGTTCATCAGGAATAATATAGGATTCTAATGGTGAAAGAATTTCAGTTCAGTAGTTTCAGAGCCTATTCAATTCAAACAAACAAACAAATCTTTCCTCTTTATAATATTAGTGTAGATTTCAACCCTGTAATTTTTATGGTGGTTTGTATTAAGTTACTTTCTACGTTATGTGCAGACAACATGGAATTTTATAACAAGTCACGTTTTGGTGTTATTTTATAATCTTGTTTAAAATTGTGAAATAAATATGTTAACAATACTGAAAATCTTTCTTTTTGTCTAAGTCCTACAATTTATTATATATATGTATTTATGCCGATTTATAAGTAACAAATGTTTGTTATTTAGAAATCGACAAAATACTTAATAAATATAACAATATGAAAGGAGTAGTATAGAGGTATATAATAATATATATATTATAATATCTATAGTTATGTATAGTTGAAGTAGTTGTTTATAAACTAGCTTCCAGGCGGCGCTGTTGTCGCGGCAATTGTTTACGTTAGAGATTCTTATCTAATTCCGTATATACACTCTTATCTATGCGGTCTTATAACTCAAAAACTACAGCCTTGTTTGCATATATGGCTTTGTAGGGACAAAAGGGTGCTGCTTTATCGACGCCATTTTGACGGTTGACATTTTAGTAAATATTTTAGTCAATTTTAGTATGGTGTAGTGTAGTTAGTTTTTTTGAGTAGTTTTTTCCAAGTATTCCTAATTATTGCCAAAGTTTCTTTGCTATTTTTTTCTTAATATGTTAGATAAAGTATACGACTTTGTTTTTTTGTCTCTGTCCTTCTCCTAGTTTTAGTTTTTAGGGTGGCAAAGCTTAAGACGACCATATTAGGTACCCTTACGTACCTTTCTAGTTTTTGTCGTCGGAATATTCAGAACTTTTGCTTCAAAGTACTTATTAGTAACTAGTCGAATAAACAACCTATTGTACCACTTACAATATATAATCAGGGCAAAATTGGACGCTTAATTTTAAAATGAAAACAGAACTAAAAAATTAGTTTATCTATTTGTTTACATTGAGCCACGAGCAGTAAATAATACATGTGTTTCAATTTTGAACAATTTCATTTTAAAATAAGGTTTTGTTTTGTATTTGTTCTCAATGCAGTAGAGATTATAACTATGGGAGGATTGTAAAGTTCACATTCGTTTACTTTGATTTCGCTGATAGTGTATAAATATTATTCGAAACTAGTTTTTGGAAGCTGATTTCAGTTTTGAATATTGGATTTTGCATTTAAGTTATTGTGAGTTATTTTTATTTCACGGCATTTTTATTGCATTTAAGTTATTGTGAGTTATTTTTATTCACATTCGTTATTTTTATATTAGTTTTTTATCCGGGTCAGCTTGAAAGGGGAACGAACACGCTCTCAGTGTAATAGTGCAGAATAACGCTGCTGTGTTTTGTACGGTGAGTGCAGAGAAACGGATATTATTTTTACTGCTAATAAGGTATCATCTTAGTACGCAGCAGTTGCTATGATTTTTTTATAGAAGAGGGAAAAAAGAAAAAAGAAAACTTCTATGTTTAAGGACTATGATGAAATATCTCACAGCCCCAGACCAGCTTTACACAAAGAAATCTGCAGATGCGCTGTTACCTTTGAAATGGAATGACCGTGAGTCTCTATACACTTCAGACCAGAGCAGAGCGGTGCAGGAACTATTTAGCAGAAATCAAAATTACTTTAAATAAAACTAAGTTTGGATTTTATCGCGTACATTAACTTATTTTAAATTATCGATATTTCGAGTACTTTACAGCCTCCATGGGCACCGGGAGGACTGAGGTGTTTGACGTCCAAATATTATACTTCACCAAGGCTACTTTCATTTTTAAATATTTTTTTAAAGAATATTAACAATGCTATAAACATTACTAATATTCCCCTTAACCACTCGTGGTAAGCTTAAATTGCTTGTGTTACGAGTGGTTCACGCCAGTAGTCGAATGGCGGATTGGAACCCACGACCTTTTTGAGTTCGCGGTCCGCGCCCTGCCATTAGGCTACTGTGGCTTGTAATTATTGAAACGCTATCAGTTAATATACGCGATAAAATCCGTTATTTTTAGATTCATTGATATATTTAGTGTTCGCGTAAACATAGGAAATTAAAAACGACTTTACTCACAAGCATTATTTTTAATAAGTAATATTAAATGAAGACTATATTGAAGATTAAATAAACTCCAAGTCTATTACATACATATTTATTAGAATGTGTTAAGTGTTAAAGTGTAAAATTGCCGTACTTGATATAATTCGCATTAAGCCGTATTAATGAAAATAACTTATACCCGTGTAATCTCCCACAGGATAGTCGGCTGTAACTTTGTGGAAGAGCTGTAATGACGTGGAAGAGCCACGCTGCGTAGCATGAATGGGTCGGCTCGACGGGGGAAGGACCACGCTCTCACAGAACACCGGCGTAAAATAGTAAATAAAAAAAGTAAATAGTAATTTTGTACAGTGAGTGTAGAGATACAGATACCCCTTTTTTAATGAAAACGAGGTGTTCCATCTTAGTCCTCAGGGGTGACAGCGCATCTGCGTTTTGATTCTTAATTGAGGATAAATTTAGATGCCTATGGGCCACAGCATCCACTTACCATCAGAGTGATTGTGCGCTCGTTCGTCACCCTCATTCTATTTAAAAAAAAACATGCGTACAGCTCACATGCGACAGAAGTGAAATATAAAATACGAAGACTTTAAATGATTTATTTAATGTTATAATTTAAACTACAAGTTCAACATAAAATACAGGTAAATGAAATTTATATATATATATATATATATATATATATATATATATATATATATATATATATATATATATATATATATTAGACACAGATATTCTATTAATCTTTTCAATATACCTTATATAGTTACTCACTAATTACAAAAAGATTTATATCAATTTCTCCTATTACGAAGTTGAGTTTGACCGTTTCACTCTTGTTTAATCCATAGTACGTAGAGCCACTATTTATTATACTGTGGTAGTACTATTATTAATTCTGTGTCCATAGGCACACGACACCTTCGTACCTTGTTGAAGAAAATGCGTAAGCAACGCCGTTTAGGCGGCGTTTACGACTTTTTTCTCGTGAGCATTGAGCTATAATGCTTCCTATCTCTTTTTCTCTAACCTTTCTTTCTCTCAGACCTTTTATGCCTAGAAGTCCGTCTGGGTAGGTACCACACGGTTTTATGTTTCCCCGGCTATAAAACAGTGCTTTGGTCGATACACAATAGATAACAACCCAAAGTTATAAAAAACTGCGGTTGCCAAACGTGGCAACAATGGCAAAATTCCGCTTACGAGACAGTCTTTGGGGGAAGCTGATTTTCAGCAGTGGACTTATGATAAGCTGTAACGCAATGAATATTACACCAATACAGTGCACCTGACTTAGATATGGTGAAAACAAAACGACAACAAAAGGCCAAGAAAATTATAAAATACACTTTTTTTAAACTTTGTATAGAAACAAGAAATATTATAATATTTCAGAATTAGATAAAATACGGCTTAGTGTAGCCGTTAAATTACCATTAATTGTTTTAAAAAAGTATTCGAGTCACGTTTTACCGAACTGCAGCTCACTTAAGTAAACATACATACGAGGGATTAGTGTAGTCATCATTCATTCACAAATCATTAATGACGTCAGTCCATAAATTGCACACAATCTCGAAGGTTCGATTATCGCAATGCCGAACTAATTATTTATATACATAAGAGTTTTTCTTATCTGGTATAAGAACAAGTCGGTTCAACTGACTTCTATCCATAACTAGACCTTCCTGCTATGTTTAGTCTTTTTCTACGTCCAGCGGCATTCCCAAGATAAGATGATAAATAGCTACCCTATTATAATAAATAAATTAACTGAAGTTAAAAATGGATTATTAAAATTATACTTCTATAGAAGAGAATCTTGATATACATTTTTTTTTAATAGTGAAGCTATTATGAGGCTGTATTATGGCCTCAGCACACATGGCTTGAACAAGTGCACGCTCTCACATAATACTAGTGTAAATAGCAACATAACGCTGTTCTGTTTCGCAAGATTTGTGTTCTAAAATCGATAAACCCCTTTTACTAGTAACAAATAATATATAAGTCATTAGTAACAAATCAATCCAGTTTAATTATCGTAGTTGACAAGGCATCTGCATTTTGAACTTAATCAACTATAGATAAAGATGTCTATATGCCGTAGCATCCATTTACGATAAGGTGGGCTAAGCGTTTGCTTATTAACCTTACTTCTATAAAAACCTATTAGATATCCTTTCAAAGTGTTAAAACCAAATCTTTTCATATCTTAGTAATGATTTGGGCGTAACCTACACTACTATATTTTTATATTATTTATATTTTGCTTATTACCTCTGCTGCTGATAAGTGAGGTTCATTGCATATCTATTGATAATACTCAGTCGTGCTACACACGCGTACATATGCTTTTCCGTCCGCTTTCATTCATCCTCTTATCCAGATTGCATGTTATGAAAATGACTGGGGTGTATGTAATGAAGGCGGAACTTAAAAGAATTTATGAAATTTTCTTAGTGCTGTATACCATAGACTATAAATCTATCGATACGCCGAAGTTTCGTTTTTAAATTAATTTTTACTACTGGCAAAAGACTGAAAATTACGGCCACTGCATAAATCATTAAGAAGATCATCACCATCCAATGAATTGTTCACAGCTGCATATTTGTTACATTTGGTAGGAAAATAAGTGATTGCAGTATCAAAACTCCCACTACTTAGTCGCTACATATAAACTAGGTAGATTTAGAAACGACAGTAGTCTATATAGCAAAGTATACGTTGTAAAGCCATGCTGCATTTATACTATTAGTATAGTTGTAGCACAAATGGGTCGGCTCGACCGGGGAAGGACCCCGCTCTCACAGAATACCAGCGTAAAATAGTAGCTTAATGCTGCTGTGTTCGTATGGTGAGTGCAGACTACCGGAGACCATTCCATCTTACTCCTCACGGGTGGCAACGCATCTGCAATTTGATCGTGATCGAGGATAGACGTAGAGGTCTATGAGCCACAGCAAATACATACCATCAGGTGGACTATGTGCTCGTTTGTTACTCTATCCTATAATAAATTGTTATTATGTGGGCCGCGAACTTAAAAGGTCGTCTGTTCGAATCCGCCATTCAAATACTGTCATGAACTACTCGTACACTAGCATTTTAAGCTTACCAGAAGTGGTTAAAGGGAATATCAGTAATCGAATAAAACTTTTGATTTTTCATTAACTTATTTTGATTTACTTTTAATTCCGACGTTTCGGATGCTTTATATCACCCATGGTCACGGTAGGACTGAGATGTTTGACGTCCCAATGCCATAGTTAGCCCGGATACCTTCAGTTTTTGAATAATAATTTTTGGTCCGATCTACGCAGAACGAGCTAACCATAACTTGAAGTCTTGCAGTGGTATGCTTGGGTTTGAATTTAATTTTGTTGATTATAGAATTCCAAACAGATGGCAGGCACCTATTCAGATGAATAATCAGATGAATTATTCTAATTTCTAGAAGATTCTCTAATGAAATTAGAATATTTTTTTTAATTTCAATAGCCCCGCGTAATGTAATAGTGGGGACGATTTAGAACATGTTCAGAAACTACAGATTTCAGAATAATTAACAAAATTAAATCCAAAGCCAAGCCACTTCAAGAGTTCAAGATTAGGACTTCAAACATCTCAGCCCCCCCCCCCCCCGTGACTATGGGGACTGTAAGGCACCTGAAACATCGGGAATTGAAATTAAGTTAAAATTAATTAATTAAAAGCGATAAAATCCGTATATATAGTTTAATTCAATATGTACTGTTCGTGTAAATCTAGGTAATCAATATCAGTAATGTAATGGCTTAACTAGTGTTAAAGTGTTAAAAAAACTTATAAGTAATGCCGGTGCTTTCGAAGCGATATCATAAAATAATTTTCAGGTAAACATATCAAAATGTCATTACAATACTAAGAACAAGCATTGATTAAAATTATGTCGAAAATTTATTTCTTACACAAACGACACAAAGCAACTGAAGCTAGTGAATGCAAAGAGAAAAGTCAGTTTGCTACTTCTCTTCTTATCGTGCGCAGACACTTCTGCAATCTATTGACTTAAATTGATTCTTAAGAAGTCCACAATATAGAACAGTATGCTAGACGAGGCAAAAATAATTTGCCAAGCTATATCATATGCGCGAATCCGAGGTTTAGGTTTAGTGTTTTGAAGACCTTAGCGAAATCATAGTCTGCTGTATAAAAAATGATTAAATTATGTGAAAATTATTAAATTGTGTGTGTGTGTGTGTATGTGTGAAATGAGAAACTGTTATTGCTACAAAGTTTAACAACCTATATATATCTAAAAAAGATGCAATCAAGTGTAAATTTTAGTCTATAAAACATCGAGTTATATGTTAATCGTACCTCTACCCGTAATATATATGTTGAGCTGAATGAAATTATAAATTCTAGGAGTATACCACAACGTATTCATAAATAGTCCGTCTATTCATTTATCCTCATTAAAATTTCCGCGATTCTGAATCATAACATAACGCGTCTATGCAACCGTGGTCGTAAATGAGACCATTAAGCTATCTCTCAAATGCAGGTAGGTGATAATATGTATCTTAAATTAAATAATATTAGAGTTATTAGGGTTAATAAAACTTAAGCAACACTCATTTAAAAAAAAAAAAAAAAAAAAAAAAAAATATATATTGTTCTTAATATTGAATCTGTAGGGTAGCGAAGAAAATTATTGTTATCGGTTTTTTTTTACACCTACATAATTTTAGATTATTCTGACTCTGGAAGCGGCTGAAAACTGTACTATAAACTAAGATGTTTTTTCCTTTTTTTATACGTCTTTGACTATAAAATTGCAATACGATAAAATTTAAATTTTTTGTATAACGTGTATATGCCGATATATAAAAGTACTCCATTAATTTTTATAATTTTTTAGCTAAAATGACTGAACTAAATGAGCGAGGTGTCATATCATGTCGCGCGGCAGAGACGCGTGATATACGCGGGTGAAACCGCGGGGTACAGCTAGTTCCTTAAGAAGCAGCCGCGTCCCATTGCACATGCTTGGGGGGCTTAAATTTCTCAGAAGCATGATTGGCGTTCCGATTTTTAACGTCAATTCGTGTGGTGGCAGTCCAGAAGGGTTTAGTGAATTTAAAAATTCTTGTGGGTAATGGACTGCGTTTTAGATATTAGTCACGGTGTCTATCGATTTGTATTTTTTTATTTGGCCGGGGACTTTTTGAATAATCAGATTGTTTATTTCGTTGACAGTATAATTCCTAGGCGACACTATTGCTCTAGAACACAACCAATAAAAGTCCTTTTCGTTCAAATTCTCGATGTCAGGGTATACTGCATCCATTAAAATTTCTAAATTATGGACTATTTGGCCTAGAGACTCATCCAGAAGGACGTCCAATTTCTGCTTAAATTTGGAGTGGGAAAAGTTCCTTCCCCAAGTTTTAGCAGTTGTTGTGGGAAATCACTGTCTGTGATTCCATGAAGATGAGCCTTCATATTCGTCCGTAATTTTAAATTTTCAATCGAAGTCCATAAGGGAGACGATTTCAAGCATGCTTTGATAATATCTGCTCGCGTACCTCTATTAATGACGGGAAGTGTCTGTCGGAAATCTTCAGCAAATACAAAAGTAATCCCGCCCATGAGAGCAGAAGAGTTTCTAAGATCTTTTAAGGTTCTGTCCACAGCCTCTATATGGCCATGCTCATGGTGCATTCATCCCACATAATTAATGAGGCATCTTGTAGTAATTTACCAAGAGGCCCATTTTTGCGGATAGAACATGTAGAATGTTGCGCAAGAGTTACAGATAGCGGAAGCTTAAAAGTGGAGTGAGCAGTTTTTTCCATCCTTTAAGAGAGTTGCAGCAATTCCTGACAAAGCAACTGCTATCGCTATCTTCCCCGATTGTCGTATCTTAGCAAGTATCAAATTTGCAAGAAACGTCTTTCCAGTGCCACCTGGCGCATTCCAAAAAAAAAATTTCCTTTGTCATTATTCACGCTATCGACTATAGTCTCAAAGCATATCTTTGATCTAGGACTAATTTTGGCAGGTTTTCATTGACAAAAGTGGTCAAATTATTTGTATTATAGAGATGTGCCATTTTATCTGTAGAATTGTTTTCTGTACGAACTGAAGAAGGTAATCCAAAATGACTTATGCTTTTATCATTTAATTGCAACAGTTTATTTTCTACGTGTATCAAACCTTCGTTATAAATTTCCTCAGTGTATGGTAAGGCGAAGTCTTGCTTTTGCTGTCTGATTTTGTGTCTAATATCTTCACATAAATTGTCTTTGAAATTGTGCCATAATGGTTCCGATAGCTGTCAAAATGAAAGTATGACTACAAACAATTCTCTCAGTTGTGTGGACATTGCTAAAGCTATGCTTCTCTCAGAGTATTTTCCCAATGGTCATCGTTTTGTAGCAAACCTCTGTCACGGCAAGATGCTTGATAGGTCTCCTTGAGAACTCCATTAACAGTTTTTAAGTAGTCGAATGAGGTTGGACCGCGTACGTGATGTAGCAACATCCTAAGATAAAAACACTCTGAGAAGGATGTACACCGTAGACTCTTCCTAAAGCGGCATCTTTTTTTATGCCTGGATGGCCAACTACGTCCAAACCACGCCTCCTTCTTGTGAATTTATTACTGGCCCATGTGTAGTATTCCGGGACTTGTGGTATAGAAGTGTCTGTGCGAATTAATCTTCATTACAGAGCTCAAAGAAAGCCAGCAAAGTAGTTTTAGGTGGGTTTTGGGCCACTTGTTCAGCCGTTTCTGCGGTAAAATACACCCTTTGGCCATTTTCTAAGTGGAAGGCTTAACTGCACGACTGTAGGATGCCGCTCGTGGATCGAAAATTCAAATATTCGCCAGACAGCTTCGGATCCGTACTTTTGTACCGGCCATTCACGTAGTTTTCCACTTCATCATTTGGGTTTTTTACGCTAAAAGTAACTTGGTCAGAACTTTTATTAATATATTTACAAATGTATTTGATGGCTTGAACTGAGTGGCAGTACTCCACATTTATGTGAGCGTTAAACGTCCTACACAATAGTGATGACATACTTCCTCTGATATTTAGCGTAGCGCTTTGTCCTCCATTTTCGGCGTCACGACGACGATAAACTGGATATCTGTCCTCTCCGGTTTTTTATACAGAGACCATTTTTCATACATGGTGCTGTTAGGTTATGCTCTCCGCATGGTCCTTGCACCATATTTTTAGTTACGATATCGTACAATACATGCAATCAATTTCGTCTGGCTGGATTTTTCTTTCTAGCCAAAACAGCAAATGACAGTTTGGTAAACCTCGCTTCTGCCACTCCACACTTGCCATGTAACATTTCACTTTGCCGAATATTTCATCTTTGGTGAATAATTTTATGAATTTCCTCATCTTTAAATGAAATACCCTTGAAATTATATCATGACGATCGAAAGACCGCTGACCAGATAATAGTTCCGCTTTAATTTCAGGCCATTCGGAGTTACACGTAAAAGTCACAAATAAGTCTGGCCTCCTCCTGGGTTTTTCATGCAAATAACGCGGAGAACCTGTGAATGAAGATGGCAAGATTACGTGTTGATCGATATTTGATGGGTCAACATATGCGTCTTGATTTAAAGCGTCTCTGAGATGAATGTATTCATCAGCCCTCAGTCTTTGTTGATTATGACTTATGTAATTCAATCTTTCTGATATCATTTTTGCTATCATATCGACAATATATTGACAAAATAAGTCCCTGTAATAATGTAGTAGATTAAAACAATTAGCTCTAACCATCAATCTAAATGCATAAAATTGCATGCACGTCACGGTTTTGATACGTACTGTATCTTGCTGAGGAATGGTCAAATAATAACCGTCTTCTCCCATCACGAACATTAAGGGATACTGTAGTGGATCATAGGATCGGTGTAACTTAGAGACCCTTTTAAGTTGGCCGTCTCTACCGTGCAGTACTATATCTCTGGGACCTATTTCTTCTTCAACCAAGAGAACGGCTACCTCGTTTACAGCTGGAGCATTATATCTGCCCGGGTATGCTGTCTGTGGTGGGCGGTCGGAGTGAATAATTAACTTTAAATTATCCGAAGAGTTACGTTCTAAGTTTTGTTTAAAACTTCGTATGTATACATTGTGGCTATTCAGTGCGGTCTGCAGTTCGTTAATTAAATCAATTTTTAGCGTTGGAGCTATATTTGACCGCAACGATAGCTGATCTGAGTCTGAAGTGAAATATATCTGCAAGTATTGTGGATTTTGGCCTGATGGTGGTAAAAGGCTACCTATAAGATGATATAATTGTCCCTCTATTTTAAAAGTAGGCATAAAATTTCCTTCTCTAATTTATTTCGCGCCAAACAAAGTCATTTGAAATAGGCTATTGTACCTACGTATGTTGCTTAAAAATTGTCCAGATAGTGAATGATTATTTGTTAAAAGATTTTTTATTGGCTGTGGCGGCTCCTGAATGTTGGGGAGACTAACTTTTCCAGAAGCACAGCACATACCATTAGGTTTATCGGCCCATTTTTTGGCAGAACACTTAGAGCAGATCTTATTCATGGCTCCGATTTGGATGGAGGACTGTTGAGCATAATCAATCAGTGGATCGTATCTGAAAGCCGATCTATTACTGTGAGCTAAAACTCGATTGAGAACTCTAGTCGTTGACGTCTGTTGTCTTTCTCTTTGATCTCGAAGGCGCTGCGAACGCTCGACACTCGATTCTCGCGCGCGTAGTTGCGAGGTTCTCAAATTTTGTTCCTCAAGCCGCTGATAACGCTCGACACTCGACTCTCGCGCGCATACTTGAGAGGTTCTCAAATTTTGTTCCTCAAGCCGCTGAGAACGCTCGACACTCGACTCTCGCGCGCATACTTGAGAAGTTCTCAAATTTTGTTCAGCAAGCCACTGGGAACGCTCGCCACTCGACTATCGAGCGCGTACTTGAGAGGTTCTCAAATTTTGTTCAGCAAGCCGCTGAGAACGCTCGATACTCAACTCTCTGGCACGCGATTGCGACGCGTATTCTCTCTGATTTGCAAGACGATTGTCAGTTGCTGATGAAGATTCTCCTATACGACGTATTTTTAATGCCCTCGCCTGGGAACTATTTCTGGAAAGTTGAGATCTTGATCTTTTGGGCATTTTTCATTATTTAATTATCAGCAGGTAAAGACAAAAATGATAAAAAAAATTTAAAGTGCCCTTGTACTAAATTTATATGCTCAACTGTTGAACATGAATTACCTATATAAAAATGTAATTGAAAAATTATAAGAACTACTAAGTTACTAAGATGTTTGGATAGTTAAATGTACAAAATATTTATTTATCAATTAGTACCTACTGAATATAACATAAAAAATGGGTTTAGAACTGAAAATAATTTTTGTTTGGTTTTAAAAATAACTTTTTAGTTGGGTTTAAATTTAATCAACACCTACTAAATGAATTTAAAGCGAATTCAAAATATTAAATTTATTGGATTCCGCACACAACCGTTGCGTAGGGGCCGACCGCGCGAGTGGGCTGCGCGGCAATTTATTTTTTGACATAGACTCCCCTCCCACACCCCAGTGACACCCGCGTCGCATGGTGCTGGCAGTGTACGCGATATAAGGATTTTTCGACGTTACTATTGAATATTTTAACATGGAAAAGTAGTTATTGTGAGATAACTATAATAGTTAGATATATGGTATTGCAGACTTTTATCTAGATATTGATGTCCTCCATAAAACTGTAGCACATCACTTTGCTCTATTGTCAATAGTTTCCGCAGCGTACGCGATATAAGGTTTTTTTTGGTATTTTTTCACACCCTGGGTTACATTTACCACGTGCTCGGCGGTGAAGGAAAACATCGTGAGGAAACCTGCATATCTGAGAAATAAGAATAAAAAAAATATTTCGAAGGCATGTGAAGTTCGCCAACACGCATTAGGGCAGCGCGGCGGACTTTTTCCTTGCCCTTAAACCCTCTCAGAAATGAGAGGAGACCTGTGCCCAGCAGTGGGACGTATATAGGCTGTAACTTAACTTTTACTTTACTTTTTGGGTTACATTAACGAAGTTTTCATACGGATCCCTAAATTTTTTGAAAACGTTCTATCGCCTATGTTCATCAGGAATAATATAGGATTCTAATGGTGAAAGAATTTCAGTTCAGTAGTTTCAGAGCCTATTCAATTCAAACAAACAAACAAACAAACAAATCTTTCCTCTTTATAATATTAGTGTAGATTTCAACCCTGTAATTTTTATGGTGGTTTGTAGTAAGTTACTTTCTACGTTATGTGCAGACAACATGGAATTTTATAACAAGTCACGTTTTGGTGTTATTTTATAATCTTGTTTAAAATTGTGAAATAAATATGTTAACAATACTGAAAATCTTTCTTTTTGTCTAAGTCCTACAATTTATTATATATATGTATTTATGCCGATTTATAAGTAACAAATGTTTGTTATTTAGAAATCGACAAAATACTTAATAAATATAACAATATGAAAGGAGTAGTATAGAGGTATATAATAATATATATATTATAATATCTATAGTTATGTATAGTTGAAGTAGTAGTTAATAAACTAGCTTCCAGGCGGCGCTGTTGTCGCAGCAATTGTTTACGTTAGAGATTCTTATCTAATTCCGTATATACTAATACACTCTTATCTATGCGGTCTTATAACTCAAAAACTACAGACTTCTTTGCATATATGGCTTTATAGGGACAAAAGGGTGCTGCTTTATCGACGCCATTTTGACGGTTGACATTTTAGTAAATATTTTAGTCAATTTTAGTATGGTGTAGTGTAGTTAGTTTTTTTGAGTAGTTTTTTCCAAGTATTCCTAATTATTGCCAAAATTTGTTTGCTATTTTTTTCTTAATATGTTAGATAAAGTATACGACTTTGTTTTTTTGTCTCTGAACTTCTCCTAGTTTTAGTTTTTAGGGTGGCAAAGCTTAAGACGACCATATTAGGTACCCTTACGTACCTTTCTAGTTTTTGTCGTCGGAATATTCAGAACTTTTGCTTCAAAGTACTTATTAGTAACTAGTCGAATAAACTACACTTACAATATATAATCAGGGCAAAATTGGACGCTTAATTTTAAAATGAAAACAGAACTAAAAAATTAGTTTATCTATTTGTTTACATTGAGCCACGAGCAGTAAATAATGCATGTGTTTAAATTTTGAACAATTTCATTTTAAAATAAGGTTTTGTTTTGTATTTGTTCTCAATGCAGTAGAGATTATAACTATGGTAGGATTGTAAAGTTCACATTCGTTTACTTTGATTTCGTTGATAGTGTATAAATATTATTCGAAACTAGTTTTTGGAAGCTGATTTCAGTTTTGAATATTGGATTTTGCATTTAAGTTATTGTGAGTTATTTTTATTTCACGGCATTTTTATTGCATTTAAGTTATTGTGAGTTATATTTATTCACATTCGTTATTTTTATATTAGTCTTTTATCCGGGTCAGCTTGAAAAGGGGAACGAACACGCTCTCAGTGTAATAGTGCAGAATAACGCTGCTGTGTTTTGTACGGTGAGTGCAGAGAAACGGATATGATTTTTACTGCTAATAAGGTATCATCTTAGTACGCAGCAGTTGCTATGATTTTTTTATAGAAGAGGGAAAAAAGAAAAAAGAAAACTTCTAAGTTTAAGGACTATGATGAAATATCTCACAGCCCCAGACCAGCTTTACACAAAGAAGTCTGCAGATGCGCTGTTACCTTTGAAATGGAATGACCGTGAGTCTCTATACACTTCAGACCCAGAGCGGTGCAGGAACTGCTATTTAGCAGAAATAAAAATTACTTTAAATGAAACTAAGTTCGGATTTTATCGCGTACATTAACTTATTTTAAATTATCGACATTTCGAGTACTTTACAGCCTCCATGGGCACCAGGAGGACTGAGGTGTTTGACGTCCAAATATTATACTTCACCAAGGCTACTTTCATTTTTAAATATTTTTTTAAAGAATATTAACAATGCTATAAACATTACTAATATTCCCCTTAACCACTCGTGGTAAGCTTAAATTGCTTGTGTTACGAGTGGTTCACGCCAGTAGTCGATTGGCGGATTGGAACCCACGACCTTTTTGAGTTCGCGGTCCGCGCCCTGCCATTAGGCTACTGTGGCTTGTAATTATTGAAACGCTATCAGTTAATATACGCGATAAAATCCGTTATTTTTAGATTCATTGAAATATTTAGTGTTCGCGTAAACATAGGAAATTAAAAACGACTTTACTCACAAGCATTATTTTTAATAAGTAATATTAAATGAAGACTATATTGAAGATTAAATAAACTCCAAGTCTATTACATACATATTTATTAGAATGTGTTAAGTGTTAAAGTGCAAAATTGCCGTACTTGATATAATTCGCATTAAGCCGTATTAATGAAAATAACTTATACCCGTGTAATCTCCCACAGGATAGTCGGCTGTAATTTTGCACACGAGTTGTATTATGTAGCCTTACTTAAACCGTAACATAGGAGTTTATTTAATTACGCCATCTTGGCTTGTCACTTACCTTAATAATTTGTTTTGCTTATAAATATTCAATGTACGCTGTTTAGCAGTTCCTGAAGTCAATTTTTGATAAAAGTCTTAGAATTATTTGGACTAATGTTTTAAACAATAACTTCAGAGATTTTTCATGATGTCTTATGTTTCATTGAATAAAACTACTTTTACGGATTTTATAGTGTTTAATTGTGCTTAATTTTAAAGTCACGGGGACTGACCATGTGTGCTGCAAAGCACCCAATCACCGGGTATTAAATGAAGAATTAAGTGGGATAAATTCCGTAAAATTAGTTTTATTCAATATTTTTCAGGCTCAAGGATTTTATGAGTCGGGTAGAACTTTTATAAATTCAGCAAATGGTTTCTGATCAAAGTTTTTTTGACATTTTCCGTTCAAATTTTTATGTCTTCATTGCTGGCAATTCTTGCATGTCCCAGGAGCTATTTATGGAATCTATCTACTGTCTATGGAGGTATGATAATATTATTTAAACATACAACTTTATTAAAACGTGTAAATAATTAAAAATGAGCTTTAGACAACGTAAGCACATAATTGTAATGAACTGGATCCTCATTGAAACTATACAGTCGACGATGTGAAAAATGAAAACTGAGCGTCAATTGTGATTTAGATCTTGAAATTCTCAACTCTTTGAATAGCTATTGAAGAATTTCTTTAAAAATCTTACGTTGAAATATTCTTGAAAGGTATGTGTTTTTAAAAAGAAAATCGATTGTTTTGGGTTTTGATTCATCCTGACCTGTTTCAAAAAATGCATTCAGACTAAGAAGTATAACTACAACCATCATTATTTTTTCTTAAAGTTCACTGTTGTACAATACATATGCCTCCGCAATAAATTGCCTCATAGATAGGTTAATTATTATAGCTTGGTAGCCTCGTAGAAACCCGTAACTTTTTATTATTATAAGATGTTATCAGGAACATGTTGCTGCCCATCTTATGGTTCATTTCTCTATTAAGACACCCACAGGAACTCATATCGAGTTGGTGGATTTTTTTGTCCCTAATACATGGCTATTATTTGGCTATTATTGGCTATTATTAATATCTACTTTTGTTATATCAGTAGTTACTCCATTTACTTCTACTAAAGTGCATACTTTAAGCATTATTCAAATTTGTAATAAAATAATATGATTTTTTATCGAATAAGTGTGGCAAACGAGCAGACAGTCCACCTTATGATAAGTAGATGCTGTGGCCCATAGACATCTACATTTAACCTTGTTTAAAATCAAAATGCAGATGCATTGTCACCCGTGAGGACTAAAATGGAATTCCATGTTGTGAGAGCGTGGTCCTTCCCCGGTCGAGGCGACCCATTCGTGCTACAGCCATAATATAGCTGCAGCGTGGCTTTACCATCACGTTTAAAAAAATATGATTTCTTATATTTACTCAAACACTACATATCTACTTTTGCTGTCCATTAATCTCTATAAAACTCGAAAACAGCGTGAACGAATTTGTTGAATTCGTGTATATGTGAGTAGATGGTTCAAAAACTCAATTGGACCTGGTAGCAGGAGCTGTTATCGAGACCCAGAAATCACCTGCCCGGCACCGAGGCGGATTGTTAGTTAAATAAAAATATATTTTCAACACCTGAAATGTTGGGAGTTGAAAAACAAGTAAATTAAACGCGATAAAGTCCATGAAAATACTCTTATTCAAGAAAATATATTTATAATAATCGCACAAACACAGTGTGAGATTCGGTCTGCCGATACGAGCTAGAAAATCTGATAGCTTCCAAAATTTGCGGTATAACTATATTGTTTACTACAAACATGAAATACATAGATAGGTGGCTCTGAAGCGTCAAATGTGCGAGAAGTCTCGTACTACAATCGTCAGTCTCTTTGTCTTACTCAGAATGGCGAATATGGCTAATCCTCCCTAAAACAGGAGAGGCTATTGTCCAGCAATAGACTTCTACAGGCTGGTGAAGAAGAAGAAGATTCTAATTATGGTTACTATAATGTCCTCCTTCAGACTGAATTCTGGTCACGTCAGCCAGCCTAAACGGAGACCAGCCATCGGAGCAAGACAGAACTATAGTGCCCGGTATATGCGCAAGCACAAGTACGCTGTCTATTCCCTCCTTTTCATGGTCCGATGGGACGGTAATTTGACACAACAGGAGAGAGTTCAGGCGCAGTACCAAAGACTTTTCGTGCTTTCTAAGGCGCGCGTGTGAGACACCGCTAACTTCCTGTCTCCGGGCAGCTACTGAGAATTACTTGACGGAAAAAACGCAATAACTGATTTCTTTTTGACCCGACCCAGTATTTGAACCCGGACCTTATGATCGGCAGTCGCACTACTACAACCACTAGAACAACGAGGCAGTCAGGGTTACTATAACTCAACTATAGTGTCATTTTATATTAAAGGTTCGAATACTATGATTCTAAACAAAAATATAGTAGACGAAAGTACAGTAATTAAAATAGGCAGATTACAACGTGAGGTTGTTAATAAAGGCTCAATGTAACAAAAATTACTGGTGGTACTGGTGTTGGTATTATCCATTTTACGTCCAGATTTAATTTTTCGGAGTGTTTCTTTATGCGGTCACTAGCTGTTTTTAGTGTGCTATTTGTTGGGTCGTTTTTAACCTTTTTATAAGTACTTACATCCTACAAAAGTGCTTGTATTTTAGAATTATAATCTGACGTATGCATGACTACCGTGGCGTTTTCCTTATCTGCGCGGAGAATCGTAAGTTCTGGTTTATTGCCTAGGTTCTTTAACGCTATAAATTCGTCTTTGGGAAGATTCGGTTTAGGCACTAAACATCGACGTAACATAGACGAAATGTCTTGACGTAGCGCCTCCAAATCTTCTTTCCGCATATTGTTTTTAAATAAACAGTCCTCGACACTACAGATAATTTCTTCGTACGGTAATTTGCGGGGTGTAATAGCAAATTTGAGGCCTTTGGATAAAACCCTAATTGTTGCATCATCCAGTGTTTGTTTTGACAGATTATAGAGCGCGATTAATCTATGATCTGTGTTTGTCAATGGTTGCTTTTGGTTCTGGCATTGATTCAGATGTTTGACATTTGACTTGTTCGTTAATTTTTGATATTTTTCTATATGTTTGTTTTTGCATTCGTTATATTTACTAATTTTGCGTTTATTTAATGTTTCCATGCAAAAATTATAGTCAAACGTCGTTAAAACTTTCTTTAATTCACTGGATGATGTGTTTATGGATAGAAAAAAGACCCATACAGATAGATATTTAAACGGTGATTCTCACCACCATCCTTCACAGTTAGCTACCGTGGGTAAATCTTTGTTTCAGAGAGCACGAGGGATCTGTGACAGTAAACACCTGGCTGCCGAGCTCCACCATGTCAAGCAAGTTTTGCATGACAACAAGCTTCGAGTCCCGCGCCTACGTCACAGTGAACGAGTGAAGCCGGCCACAGTCGAGCGTGTACCTGCTGTACTGCCATATGTTAGAGGAGTCACTGACAAGATTGGCTACATCTTGAAGCGCGCTTCCATCAACACATACTTCAAGCCGCTGAAGAATATTGGTCAGTTTTTACCATCAGTCAAGTGTAATGTCCCTCTGCAAGATGCAGGAGTGTACAAGCTTGATTGTGAATGTGGTCTCTCCTACATAGGACAAACTAAAAGATCAATAAAAACCCGCGTTAAAGAACATATAGCTGGTGTGAAGAATCGACGCTCCGGGAAGTCTGCAGTCTGTGAACACGTACAGGATCGCCCCCGTCACTATATCAGATTTGATAGACCGCAAATCCTCGCTAAAGAACACCGATTCCTCCAAGGATGATTCGCGAGGCTATTGAAATCAACAAACATCCGAATTTCAATAGAGAAGATGGCTGGGTGCTACCATCTACTTGGGATCCTATAATAAATAAAATTAAATCCCAACCCAAGCATACAACTGCAGGACTTCAAGATACCATAAGTTCATACTGTATAGATCGGAACAAAGGTTAAAATTCAATCTATGGTAACCGCGGTTAACTATGACATATAGACATTGAACATCTCAGTCCCGCCCGTGACCATGAGTGCTGTAAAGCGTTCGAAACGTCGGGTATTTAAAAAGTTAAATATACGCGATAAATTCCGTAAAAACTAGTATTATTTCAATGTGTAGTGTTCGCGTAAATATAAGAAATCATTATGTCCTATGTGTAGTTAAGTGGGTCCCTGGTGGGTTTAAGTTCAGCATTCGACCCGGTAGGTCGCTGTTTTCGAGAATCAGTAATCACCCGTGCGAAGTCGAATAGATCACCAGTTTAATTTAAAAAATTTGGCAACTCTAACTCGGCGCATGGACCCTGGACTGCAGGCCTGAAAACGTGGAGATGTTTTAATATGTGATTTAAAAAATACATATAAAACATACATAAACACTCACGCCTGTCACGCAGAGGGGTAGGCAGAGACTACAGACTTCCATTTGGCACGATCCTGACACACCTCTCTCGCCTTCTTCACATCCATACACCTACGCATACATGCTCGTCGGTTAAGGGTACTCCTAATTTGGCCCGTTTTTAATAAATCGCCAATTTGGTCGATAAATTTTAGCCTAGGACGTCCCTTTCCGACTCTGCCATTCACTTCTGCAACATAAATTTTCTTTGTCAGTCTTTCCTTATCCATTCTTTCCACATGACCAAACCACCGAAGCATTCCTTTCTTAATCCTGGTCATAACATCATCTTGCAAACCACACTCTTCTCTTATTACACAATTTCTTACTCTGTCATTCAGATTCAGCCCTAACATATTCCCTAACGACCGCATTTCTACTGCGTTCATTCTACTCTCTTGCTTCTTCTGCCACACCCAACTTTCACTACCATACGTTAAAGTAGGGACCAACACAGCATTGTGAATTGCCATGCGTGCCTTTTTCGACACATTTTGACTCTTCACAATATAGTGTACGGCCCCATTTACTCTATTTCCCGCATTCACTCGTCGTTCTATATCCTTATCATATCTCCCATCCCTGCTAAATACGCAGCCCAAATATACAAACTCGTCTACTTGCTCGATCAACTCCCCTTCTATTCTTATTTCACAAATCGTTTTACCTTCTTCTCTTTCAAAAACCATAACCTTCGTCTTACTTGCGTTCACTTTCATACCCCTTTCTTTTAATGATCTGTTCATTAATGCGACCATCATTTGCAACTCGGCCACCGACGACGCAAGGATAACTTGATCATCGGCGACAAAAGGCATTTGACGGTTAACTCACCCATTCTTAGTCCGCATTCTTCAACTTTCAAATTTTGCAAACAACTGTCCATAAATAGGTTGAACAGCCACGGGGAAGCCACACAGCCCTGTCTGATACCTTTATGGATGTCAAACCAGTCCGAGTAGACCCCGTTGATCCTAACACAAGCACTAAAATCCCTATAAAGAGACTCCAATGCCTGTATCAAGCCTGCGCTCAACCCAAATGGTTTCAGTGTTTGCCATAATACATCCCCATCAACTCTGTCATAGGCCTTTTCCAAGTCCATGAACGCACAAAAAACCTTTTGGTTTTTGGCCAAAAACTTCTCCGCGATCATGGGCATGGAAAAGACTTGATCTGTACATCCCATTCCCTTTCTAAATCCCGCTTGCACATCCCAAATTTTTCCATCAGTTTCTTTCATGACCCTTTCAATCAGTACTTTAGCATACAGTTTTCCCACAATGCTAAGAAGGCTGATGCCACGGTAGTTTTTACAGTCCTGCTGCGACCCTTTTCCTTTATATACTGGGACTATCACGGCTTTGCACCAGTCTACCGGTACCCGCTTCAGTTCCCAGCATAAATTAAACAAGGTGTGCAGCAGGCCTGCCACCACTTCCTCTCCAGCCCTTAGCATTTCGAGAGAAACTCTATCATATCCGGCAGCCTTACCTGCTTTCATGCTTTTCATTGCTTTCATTATTTCATCTATACTTATCTCGCTACCTCTTTCCTCTTCTTTCGGAGTTTCTACTTCATTTAGTACACTCGTTGTCTCCTCACTCATAAACACGCTTTCAAAATATTCCTTCCATCTCTTTAAACTCATAACTTCATCATTCAGAATATAGCCATTCTCGTCTCTTATAGCATTCATCATAGGCTGTTTTGAATGTCCCCTGGCAGTTCTTACAAGTTTCCAGAACATTTTAATATTTGCCTGGAAATTATCCGATATTCTTCTATCATTCTTATCCGTTCTTTCTTGCTTTTTCTTTCAACTACTTCTTTTACTCTCTTATTAAGATGTCTAAAGACTGCCTTTTTTCTTTCAATATCGTCATTCGTACCGCTGGAATTACCAGCCTTTGTTGCTAGTAAATCTAGCCATGCTCTCTTCTTTGCTTCAACTTCCATACGTATCTCATCATCCCACCATAACGTATTATTTTTCCTTTCATTCTTTCTCTTACTAACACCACATACTTCGGTAGCTGCATCCACTAAACCTTTCTTTACATTTTGCCATACATTCTCCAAGTCTAACTCCTTCATACATAATTCATCCAAACCACTTATATTTTCTTTCAGTCTATATTTGAACTTGTTTTTCTCACCTTCATCTTGTAACCTTTTTGTTCTAATACGCTGTAACGCAGTGGTAGACACAGATGACCGATGGCGCCAACGCCTGAATAGACCATTAATTCGGCATAAAACCAAATAATGATCCGTTCCTACGTTAGAACCCCGGTAAACCCTTGTATCTACCACTGCGCCCCTCAATCTTTCATCCACAATTATGAAATCTATCATGCTTCTATCGTCACCTCTTTTCCAAGTATACATGTGAATCTGCTTGTGGCGAAAGCAAGTGTTCGTCACAAAAAGATTCTTTTCCATACATAAAAAAGATTCTTTTCCAACGACAAAGAAAAGATTCTTTTCCATTTTTCCATACATACAGTGATTTAAAAAATATAGATACTTATTATACTTGTATTTAAGCATTTTAGTTAAAAATTACTAGACGTTTGCATTTTCTAATTTATAGTAGTGAAATGATAATATAAATGTAATTGTAGAGCAATCAGCAAAACCCACAAAGGCAATATCCAATGAGCAGAATAAAAATCGCTACCAAAATAAATTCAATTCCTGTTCCGGGTTAAACGATGGGTGATTTATCTATAAAACTAGTACAGTCAAAGACACAAAGCGTTTGTTTAGTATGTAACCAAAAGAGACTAAATAGTACTTCCTTTTATAAAACTTAGTTTATCGAACTTACTTATCTAATGGTGAGTGACTTCTGCAGTCTATGGACACCTGAAACCAAATTTAAACAAAGAACACTACAAATGCGTTTTCGGAAACAGAAACAGATTTTTTTATTCAATAAAAATTATAAATAATACTTATTGAAAGTCACTTATTTTTTTGATTTACCACCGTTTCGAAAAAAAAACGTCTATCCTAGGAAGAACCAGCAATAAACTTACCAGGACTTTAAAAAAATAACTGCTTACAATTGTGTAAGATATTTTTTACTGTCGAGGGGGGCAAACGACCAGACGGCTCACCTGATGGTAAGTGACTACCGCCGATAATGAACAACTGCAACACCAGGGAAATTGTAGATGCGTTACCACCTTTTTGAAAAGGAGTACGCTGTATAAATTAACAACACAATAAATTAGAAATAGCTTGGTAGCGATCACCCTTCCCAGGTATTTTTATCATCCATAAATTCCTTAATAATATAATAACTTTTATTACACAAACCTAGTTTAATACAATTTTTGAACTTTGTGCAGATCTGAGAACTAAAGTAAAATGCCTCTCAACCTGCAATTATACTTGCTCTCTATACGCTTCAGACCAGAACACAGTAGTGTAAGTGCTGCTATTTGACGGTAGAAAAAGGTAAGAGATTGATACCCACTCAGATGAACTGAGTAGATATCAATGTCTTAAAAATAAGATCCCTAGAATAGTATTCCTACAATCTAGTACTCTTAGTAGGTGTTACATACGAACTGCCTGTTCGTCCTTAATGGTTGTATCTCTTATACTTCTAATTTTGGTCCTGGGTCGGGCTAATATCAGTTATGGGGTTTTTCGACAAGAAATCCTCAGAAGCAGCCCGGAGTCAGTAAGTTAATGGTGTTTCATCCTCAGGCTCCGAAAAGCATGCAAATCCGTTCGGAATGCCGTTCCATCAGACTATAAGAGAGTTTAGAAAGTGCCGTTGTGCTTGTGCATACACTCCGGCACTATAATTCTGCTATGCGCAGATGATTGTAGACCATATTGTAGGTAACAAATAAGTTTTATTTACTAAATTTATTAAAAAACATAACCTGTGTAACATATATGTGGCGGATCTTAAAGGATTTTTAAGCTCTTGAATTTTTAGATAACACGTCGATGGAAAGAAACAGAATCCACGTTAGTAGCGGTTGAGCTTCAAAAAAATGAAATGACGAACGGCTACCAGTCTGTATTTAATTCCTTTGAACTACTTACTTACCCATGAACTCAATTTTGTTTGTAATAAGAGATTTTCTCTCACACACCTAGACCTCGGTACTACTTAAGAACGTATTTTTGTAAAGTGACTCGCAATTTGATCCTCCCTGTTTTATTTTGAACACTCGCTTTAAAAAATTCTTTTTAAATGTTAATTGTTTATTATTTAGGTTTTATTTGCGCACTAAGTAGATAAAGGCGAACTTAATGGAACAAGGAATTTTATACCAGTCTACTTTCAAGCTAAACAGAGATAATATTATGGGTGTAAAGTGCAAACAACTACGTTTTAAATATTGTGTTATGTTATCTGTATTTTGTGTATCTTAATGTTCTTTAAATAAATTCATTAAATCTCTAAACATTTTCTTATTATACAATAAATTAACAAGAAGCACTTTTTGCTTTGATAACACCTTATAGCATATCCACAGAACAGTACCACAGTATATACAAACGTACGGTGTGTAATAACGGGTGCCGATATCAAACGCGCCGTTTTCCGATATTGATGAGTTGAGTCCGACGCTAGCGTCCACCGCGCTATGAATCACCGGCATTACCTCACACTTCTACAATGAAAGCACCCAGTAGTCCGCAATATAGCCATCCCAAATAATAATACGCGTTTCGGGTAACATGCGAAACTGAAACTGTAACTGTAGCGTCGATGGATTGCAAATTAGAAATTTTAGCAGTTATGAGTACAGTAAACGAATAGTAGGATACTGGAATACCGTAGCGAACGAAACCCACATGCATACGTGATATATGGGGTAGTTATTAGATAGGCTGCATGGATAAGATTGACGTGTAATGAAAGTGATTGGAGAAATTGCAGAATTATCGGTAGTCGTTTACAGTAAAAATCAATATGCCATTTAGAATCCGTTATCATCTATTACAATGTATTAATTACCTCTAGCTGCAAGGTACGAAAGTATATATTCACTTAAAATTTTCTTTTATTTTTAATAAATTGCTTTATAACGTGATCATTACAAGAACATCCCTCCAGATATTAATCAGTTTGAAATACATACATCATCGACCCACGGCGATGCTTCCAAGTAGGTACTACGGACCACACGAGGTAACGCTGTCGATATTTCGGCACCGTTCTCCGTACCTCAATTCAACTAATTTTAAGTCAATCTTGTAACAAAAATCGTACAGCTGTCATATATTGTAATAAGTATTCATTAGTGATAAATTAAGTTACCTTAATTTGTTGCTTTTTTATTTCTACCTTTTTATGGAATATGAGTATCAAGAAACTACAACATTTATTTGATCAAAGTAACTTACTTGTAAGTGTCCTTCTATCAACATTAAATGAATTTGACGCCTCGTCTGTGTTTATATACTATGTAGTCATGAATAAACGGACCAAATCACTTTATATCGAGCTTTAACCTTCCAAGGGAAAAATAATATTTTTACTGGTATCCCAAACTATATGAACTCCCACTGGCAACATTATACACATGTCATGTGAATTTTTGGCAATCGCACTAAACAATTTAATTAAATATGATATGTATTACTTGTGAGATACATTGTGTTTTAAACTTTTTAATTTGAATATGCAACCCGCCGATTCGCCACGAAAAATCCACAATGACATGAGATGTATAGTGTTGCCTGTGAGAGTTCATATAGGTTGGGATACCAGTAAAATATTATTTTTCCCCTAGAAAGTTAAAATTGTTGTCATTCGGTCTGTCAATTCATGACTACATAGTATACAAACACAGAGGTAGTGAAAACGAATAAAATACCGTGTCAAAATTCTTGCGCTTGGACTTATTATTTCATGTTTAAATAAAAGAACTCAAAGAGACTTTAACAATGGTAAAGGTTCCTCCGGATCGATAGTATCAATAGATGTTACTTAGGGCTAGATTCTTGGCCTATGCCTGTTTTAATCTTTCTTAATGTTTTACCTTATCTTGTAGATAACAACCAAGATATAGTATTACTTGCTGATGATACCTCTTTAATCTTCAAACTCAAACGACAGAATTAATATTCACAATGTAAATAATGTTCTATCGATATTAGTACATTAGTTTAACTTCAACAATTTCCTCTTACACGGCAGTAAGACAAAATGTATTAAATTTATAAAACTTAATGTTTAATATTCAAATACCATTGTGCTCTTAAATGGGGAGGAGTTGAGTCTTGTGAATACCACTGTTTTTCTTAGTATTACTATTGGCGCAAAGCTTCAATGGAGCACCCATATATCTAAATTAGCAGGCATACTTTGTTCTGCAGCATATGCTGTAAGAAAATTTAGAAGTCTCACCAATACTGAGACAGCTAGATTAGTTTATTTTTGTTACTTCCATAGCGTAATGTTTTATGGAATCTTGCTGTGGGGTAAAGTGACTGAAACTGTAGTTATATTTGTTTTGCAAAAGAGAGCCGTGCGGGCATTTTATAACTAAATTGTAAAGGGTCTTTAAGAGAAAATTTTTAAGAAATAAATATACACACACATAAGAGAAACAAACACGAAACAAACTTTGGCATCGCAATATTTTTATGAAAATGTATGTACATAAAAACATAAATAGCTTTCATAAGAATAAGTATGTTCATACTTTAAATAGGGGAAAACATAAGCTTGTTATAACCAGTTACTAGACTCCATAGAATTAGTAATTCATTTATGGGGCAATGTATAAGTTTTTAAAACAAAATCCCAGAAAACGTACAAAAGATGTCATTAAACAATTTTAAATGTTTTACTAAAGAAAATACAATATTTCTAAAGGGTTATTGAAAGTATAAAAAAATAAAAAAAATCATAAATGAAAAAACCCTGGGTCTGGATCGGCACCATGTTCGTTCTGTAAAAAAATATTTAAAACTGTATAAACAATGTTATTGTAAAGTGAAATATGTTTAAAAAAGTCCCGCTGTGTTTCCTGTTGATTCTTCCCAGGGTAGAGGCTTTTTTCCGACCGAGTGGATAATAAAAAAATGATGTTCAATAAGTATTATGAAATAATCTATATTAAATAAAAATAATTCGTTTCATATCATTTCAACGAGCACACAGTCCACGTAATGATAAGTGAATGCTTTGGCCCATAGACATCGACATTTATCGTTAATTAAGAATCAAAATTCAGATGTGTTTTCCTCCTGAGAAGAATGATACTATACCTCGTTACTAATTAAATGGGTGTCCGGTTCTCTTAATTTAGTGAGATGATAAGCATTATACTGTTAATTTTCGTTGGTATTCTGTGAGAGCTTGACCTTTCCCTAGACGAGCTGGCTCTTTATTTACAGTACAGTCATAATGCAGGTATAGCGTAGATTTACTATGTACAAAAAGGACATAAAATATATTATTACATAAAGTTTTATTTTCGTTTGACATGGAATTTTAAATGATATTATCAAAACTAAGTTTACGATGATGCGCCGAGGCTTTCTGCAATTCTATCAAAGCGCCAACTGCATAATGTATGTCTGCACTTCACAGTGCCTCTTGCAGCGAGGCGGCAGTACTATCTTAACTTAATGCGTTAATAAATTTGAACTTTTCGTATTATCGTTATACATTGAACGCTGTGCTCGAAGTGCTATCAAAAACCATATAATTGGAACAGACATGGATACAGCAGCTACAGTATTACGGTTAAATATGGTCGGTAATAAGGTATAGTGGTAGCGGTGAGAAGGACCGCCCGTTTCGAAGCAATAACTCGAGTGTTCATTGACGAACGCTTTCAAATGTTGGCCTCTTGACTAAGATATAGATCGTTTTAAATGCCTCTTTATAGTTGTAAAAGGAGTACTCATCTCCATTAATACTTTATATTTAGGACAGATTGATTCAAGGACAGTCAACTTTATCCTTTTTTAAAATTCGCGATTTAATTTCTCAAGTAGAGATACCTTAGACAATATATTATATTTGACTTTATTTACCGTCTAGAAAAAAAATAGAGTGTAATATGTGAACCAAGTAGAAACCTACGGCATTGATATTTTACAAAAAAATAAAAACAAAAAAATTTGAATTGAACGTTCGAAAAAAATTTTTTTGAACGAATACTTTGCTCCTTACCCTTGAGCCTGTGACCCTGCGAAGTGACAGGGACTAAGATGGCTACTAAATGTATTGTTTTATTGCCGTTCGTATATTTTTAGTTGTATTGATTTTCTATAGATTTTGATTAATTTATTTATTTAATTCAAAATTTTTGTTCTTATTTGTTGTAAAATATCAGAGCCATAGGTTTTTACTCCGTTCACATATTACACCCTATTTTTTCCAAACGGTAAAAAAGTTCATCCAATCCAGTATATACCAGTACCAAGTGCCAGGCAATTATAGTTGGAAGTAGCCGTCGCTTATCTACATTGGATTTTAATTCACTGCCACCTGTAAATTTTAATAATGCTGTCATACCTTATTCAGCTACTGTGAAAAATCTAGGACTTATCATTGACAGCAGTCTGAGTTGGCGGCCGCAAGTCACGGAAGTAAGCAAAAAAGTTATCAACACCTTGCGTTGTCTGTATCGACTCAAGAATTTTCTTCCAGTGAGAACAAAGGTAATGTTGGTTCAAACGCTCGTATTACCAATACTAGATTATGCAGATGTATGCTATGCTGATGCCTCTCAAGAACTTCTTAACAAACTGGATCGTCTTCTCAATAATTGTATTCGCTTTATCTTTGGCTTACGTAAATTCGATCACGTCTCTTCATTCCGTTCTCAGCTCAAATGGCTGCCTCTTCCACTTCGTAGATCTTTTAGAATCCTTTCTATGCCATTCTCTATTTTACACGATCCGTTTGTCCCTGCATATCTGAAATGCAAATTTCAGTATCAGGGCGATTCTCACAACCGATGTCTTCGTTCCGCGGAAAATCTAACTCTTCATGTTCCTTTCTGTCGCACGGGCTTCTCTTACAATTCTTTCACTTCAAATGCAGTAAGACTCTGGAACATGTTACCCAGAAATATAAAAGAAGCAAAAACTAAACCTATCTTTAAACGTTTACTCTGGGAATATTACTTAAAGAAGCAGTAGTAGTTTCGGATTATAATAAAAAATTTAAAAACTTCAGAAACTGTTATATTCTCAAGTATGTATAGTATAAAAATATCATATTTATTTATTGTGTATGTATTTATTGTGGGTATTTGTGTATATATATATAAAATAATATTGTATGCATGTAAGTAGTAATGTAAATGTATATGTATGTGTATTGTTTATTATCATTATATTATAAATTTGTATTTTTTCCTTAAACCTTTAATTTTTTTTAATTATGAGTTTTGCACCCATCACTAGATTCTCTGCACAAACCAAAGGTAGACTGGTAGAGAATGCCTTTAGGCATTAAGTCCGCCGTTTTGTACATTTCTTTTATGTGTGCAAATAAAGCTTAAATAAATAAATAAATAAATATATATATGTGTGTATAGTATGGTAAATATAACCTTCAAATTTTGACAAAATTTTCAGCTATTATCATGAATGCTACCACTAACCTCCCCTATCGTTTCCCTCTGACACCTCTTATATTAAACGACGTTGGTGGGTTCCCTTACGCAGCTACTATACATATTACAGATCCTATGTATAAAGCTTCTAAAATAACATCGCTTTAAATTATTATCATATAGTTTTCCGATAAGTTATCAGTTTAGCGTTGTCTATATCACAATGTTCTGATAGGAAAATCGACCCAATTACCGAAGCATAATTGGCTAGTCAGGCTTTTCAAGCTGCCTGCATTGTTGAGCCTTAACTAAAATTTATGCAACATCACAACTTTGGAACATTTAATTAACAAAGTACCGCAATATGGCGAGCCGGGTAAAAATTGCGATCAACAAAGAAGTTTTTAATTTTTTAATTTGGATTATCTCGTTGAGCTTAAACATGTAATACATATTTGAATCGGGCTTTAATATGTCCAACATAATTAATGCTCCTTCAGTGCAGATAATATAAAAAATTGAACATTGGCCTTTACTGCAGCTATATTATGGTTACTCTCAAAGAATACAAGAAATCTGCTGTTCTTCGTAAGATGAGTGTCAAGAGCCAGAGACGCTTTTTACTGGAAACGAAACGGACGGTATTTCATCTCAGGCCTCTGCACTTTTATTTTAACTAAGTATAAACGTAGAGATCACAGCATCCGCTTACTGTCAGGTGGACTATGTGCTCGTTTGTCATCCTTAATCTATAATAAATTTATTCTAAGTAATTTTATAATAGTCTGGGCATGTAAACAGTAACAGTTTTTATTATATTATGTTTCAAATCACTTCAAATGAGTGTTTTATAAAAAACTTTTTTATAAGATAAAGCTAAGCTGCTGCTAGCTGAATCAACAGAAACAGAAACAGAAACTTTTTTATTCTATGTAGATTATAACAATACTTATTGAAGGTTACTTTTTTAATTTACCACTGGTTGGCAAAAAAACCCCTGTCCTGGGAAGAACCAGCAAAAAACCCAGCGGGACTTTTTTTCCAATAATATCTTACAATCATTTTCACAATTAACAACACAAGACAAATTAGAAATAGCTTGGTAGCGATCACCCTTCCCAGGGGTTATTATTATCCATAAATTCCTTAATATTATAATAACCCTTTTTATACAAACTAAATTTAATAACATTTTTGAACTTTGTGTATGACAAATTTTGTATATTTTCTGAGATTTTGTTGTAAAAGCGTATACATCGGCCCAAGAATGAATTACTGACTCGGTGGAGTCGAGTACCTGGTACTACTAGCTTGTGTCTGCTTCTAGTATTTACAGAATGAATATCACTTATTTTCGCAAAACTACTTTTATTTTTGTGTACGTACATTACATTTTCATAAATGTATTGAGAGGCCAGGGTTAATATATTGATTTTCTTAAATTTTTGTCTGAGTGACTCTTTTGGTTTTAAATTATGTATTGCTCTAATGGCCCTCTTCTGCAAAATAAATATAATTTCAGTGTCAGTCGCGTGTCCCCATAGCAAAACACCATACGACATAATGCTATGGAAATAACTAAAGTAAACTATTCTAGCTGTTTCAATACTGGTAAGAGTTCTAATCTCTTTTACACCATATGCTGTAGAATTAAGTCTGCTAGCTAGTTTTGATATATGGGGGAGCCATTGAAGCTTTGCGTCCAGTGTGATTCCAAGAAAAATGGTGGTATCAACAAGACTCAGTTCCTCCCCATTTAAAATTACATTAGTATTGACATGTTTAACATTAGGAGTGACGAATTTCATGCATTTAGTTTTAGTTCCATTTAAATGCAAATTATTAACATTAAACCAATTAACTAATATAGCTATAGCATTATTTACTTCGTCGTAATTTAATAACGGAATATTTATAAATAACATAACTTAATAATGGAATATTTTTTTACATATTCCCTAAATTCGACGCTCGGATTATATGACCTTTTAATTGTAAAGTTCATATAACCTTTTTCTACTCTTATGGACTCCTACTGTCGCCCATTCATTAAATGACTTGCGATTGTGCAAGGAGAATGTTTTAGAAGTAAAAGTATTATTAAATTCATTGCAAATGAGCTTAAATAATGTTCCAAGCAAAAAATTTGGATTATTTTGGTATGAAAGTAATGGAAGTTTTTTTACTATGTTACTTCTAAACTCCTCCAAGCGATGTGAATTTACTGGAACAAACACTACTTTTTTATCTACTTGCTTTTTGTGAACATACGGTAATGAAACTAATTGTCCACAGTGATCAGAGCTCAATTTTTGAATTATACATTTATAAAAATATCATTTATACACGTTACACTAGATTCAGCAATACGTGTTGGCTCCAAAAATAAAAATAAAAAGACCATAAGATTTAAACAATGAGCTAAATTTAATATTGGTGGAGGAAGCTTCTAGGAGATTGATATTAAAGTCTCCACATATTACAACAATTTTATTCTGTTTATTAAGTTTAGCGAAAACTTCCGCCATATTTTTTTCAAAAGTATCATATAAAGAACATGGGGGTCTGTAAACGTTCTCAAACTCAACACATGCCATTTCTACAGTTCGCTTAACAGAGAGGCTCACAATATCTTTACCTTCTTTACATGATAATAATTTACTAGCTAAAATTATGAAGCCACCTCTTAAAATCGTTTCTCTATTGAAAGAACTGACCACCTGGTGATTACTGAAGTTATACATTAAATTATGAGCTTTTAACCAATGTTCAGTAATACATAAAATTAGAATATTGTTGCTATTTAAGAACAATTCAATTTCTAGCTCTTTGCCTATCATGCCTTGTATATTCTGATGCACCAGGTGTGAACAATTTTTATTATCATTTTGTGGAGTTATACAACTGCAACTATTAAGGATTTGTAAGCTACATTCTAAATTATTTAAATTATTATAACTGCGAGAGATTACCTCTATTGTCTTATTTTCTAATTTAAATTACTTGAAACGGATTCCAAATTGCATGTCAAATAATAATGCTGCTCAATAGGAGCAGATGTATGGGTAGCCAAGTCCTTGAATGAGTTAATATGTAAATAATAAGATAGCACATTTGCTATCTGTCTTAAATTATATTTGGATAGGTAATACCTATCTGTAGTCAAACATTTCTTAATTAAATTATTAATATCTATTAAATTAATTCTATTGGTATAATTGTTACAATTAAATGTCAAATTTAAATTATTGTTACATGATAAATTATTCATTAATCAGTTTAAATCATGCCTTATTTTATTCTCCTGTGGCCAACCCTGTATATAAGGCAATGTAAACAAAATAATTTTATGTACATTTAAAGTATTGAGGTAATCAATATATTTTAATAATCGATTTTTGTTTACATTGCCTCTTCTCCCAACAAGAATTATTAATGTGATATTAGGACAAAACTTACTTGTTAAAATTTTATTCATTATATGACTAAAGGATGCTCCAGTCGGTAGTCAGCCCGTCAACCAAGCATGGCAACTATGGCGATTACCCCTCTTATGAGTTAATCTATGGGGCGGCTTGTGTTCAGCAGTGGACTTGGATATATTTTAATGAATGAATGGAAGGATAAAACATTTAGGCAGCACGACGTTCTCTCGCTTCCTACCTTGCTCGTTTACTGCAGCGAGTATAAAAATCTTAAATTTAATTAATTAACAATGTTGAACTTTGTTGAAGGACACAACTAGAGGTAGCTTTAAACTTGTCATATTATGTCATGCTTCTTCATTCTTGTTTTACTTAAACGGTTGCTCCAACTTTGTTTTTATTGTTAACATTGTATAAGCCGTTGTAGCTTGCCGTAATTTTCACAGTACGCGAGCAACCAGGGTTCGATCCCCGATGGCACCAATTAAATAGTTAATTGCAAATTTAAGTGCTAATTTACCACTTACTCGGCGGTTAAGGAAAACGTTCTGAAGATATCTAATGCTATGAAGGTTATTTAAGTGAAAGACAACCTTACTGTTCACCTACTGACAAGTGGCTACTGCTCATGGACCTTCAATCCAGATCACCTTTAACCCAATTCATACAAAAAATAAGAGAGATACGTTGTCACATCTCGTAGCTTGTCATTAAACTGACTTTCTATACCCTTTAGTGTTTAAACCGTGTAGTGGCGTTGTAAGAATATCCACCACACCATAACGCCCAGTGCATAAGTAACACGCGACAGATAGAAACTGAAACATTAGATGGGTAGCAGCAACTACCTAATAAATAAAAAGCATGGTAACGATGACAAAATTCTCCCTATGATGTTTTGTAGACAAAGCTCTTAAGCAGCAAGTATTTAGCTTATCTTATACTTTATTGTGATTGTATTCTTTAAATGACAAAAAATAGACTGAAATATATTTTATTTGTTTAATTAAAAATATTAAAGTTGAAAACAATTAAATTTTAATTTTAAATGCACATGAACTATTGAAACTGTAACAAAAAAAAACAAAGGTAAACTAAAGTTTCCTTCCACCGTTATAATTGCATGAAGCTTTTTCATCTCCACTGTTTAAGTCTATTATATCCCGTTCATTGGTAAAAATAACATCCACAGTGCCCAAGCTCGAGCATCTATTTGAATTTCAACGTACCGAAACTGCATACTGCGTCGCTTCGTATTTTGCTTTCCGAATTTCGCAGCTCAAAAACCATTGTTCGTTGCCAAATGAATCCAAAAGTGCAAACTAGTAATAATTAATTTCGGTTGCGTCCACACCGCGGGCACCAACCGATGCAAAATCGCCGCACGCTAGACGGAATTTCAATATTATAAAACAAGATGCTTACACATTATCTATGAGCTATTTCCAGAAGATTCACATTTCACGTGATATATTAAATTAAAGACATTAAGACGTTATCATAGTTAGTAAAATTACATTATAATTTATGAGAAAGATTACATTTTATATTAGAGGTGGGAATTGCTATATTTTATCTAAGTAGTTAACTAAAATATTGAAAACAGCAATGTTATAATATTATATATAATAAATAAATAAAAATTATATATATTAAAATAATACTAATTTTTACGGAATTTATCGCGTATATTTAACTTTTTTACCCGACGTTTCGAGAGCTTTACAGCACCCATGGTCACGGGAAGGACTGAGATGTTCAACGTCCAGCTGTCATAGTTAACCGCGGTTACCATAGATTAAAATTTTACTTTTGTTCCGATCTACACAGTATGAACTTATGGTATCATGGAGTCTTGCAGTTGTATGCTTGGGTTGGGATTTAATTTTATTTATTATAGGATCCCAAGCAGATGGTAACACCCAGCCATCTTCTCTATTGAAATTAGGATGTTTTTTGATTTCAATAGCCTCGCGAATCATCCTTGGAAGGAATCGGTGTTCTTTAGCGAGGATTTGTGGTCTATCAAATCTGATGTAGTGACGGGGGCGATCCTGTACATGGGAAGTCTGCAGTCTGTGAACATGTACAGGATCGCCCCCGTCACTACATCAGATTTGATAGACCACAAATCCTCGCTAAAGAACACCGATTCCTTCCAAGGATGATTCGCGAGGCTATTGAAATCAAAAAACATCCTAATTTCAATAGAGAAGATGGCTGGGTGCTACCATCTGCTTGGGATCCTATAATAAATAAAATTAAATCCCAACCCAAGCATACAACTGCAAGACTCCATGATACCATAAGTTCATACTGTGTAGATCGGAACAAAAGTAAAATTTTAATCTATGGTAACCGCGGTTAACTATGACAGCTGGACGTTGAACATCTCAGTCCTTCCCGTGACCATGGGTGCTGTAAAGCTCTCGAAACGTCGGGTAAAAAGTTAAATATACGCGATAAATTCCGTAAAAATTAGTATTATTTCAATGTGTAGTGTTCGCGTAAATATAAGAAATCATTATTATATATATTATAATAATATAGTAATATATACTTATAGAAATATTATTATTTATTTTTATAGAAGGTAATATTACAGTATATATTAACGTCCTCTTTTGTTGTAGATTAAAGTCAGGTGACAAACAAACACACAGTTCACATGATTGCAAGTGGATGTTGTGGCCAATAGATATCTACATCTATCCTCGATTGATTTACAATGCAGAAGCATTGTGATCTGTGAGGACTAAGATAGCATGCCTTGTTTCCACTAAAAAGTATCTCCAGTGTTCTTCACTCACCAAACGAAACACAGCAGCATGAAGCTGCTATTTTACGCTGATATTCTGTGAGAGCGTAGTCTAGTCTGGTAAAATATTACAACGTAAAAATCCTATTGCTGGGAACAGGCCTCCTTTCGTTTTAAGAAGCATTATAAAACAACGAGGGCTAAAATCTTCCGCTCAAGTGAATTCTTTTGTTACACGATTTCATTTAATTGAGAAATTAGGTTAAATTATAATTTTATCATTTTCTAGAGTACTACATTAACACACAAAATGATGTTTCAGTGTTCGCTTTGTAATTTTATGTACATTTTTTGTAATTTTTTTTAAGGAATATCCGTAGTTTGGTTTACTTATTTCTAATTTAATGTAATATAGGTGTGAGATATAACAAACATTAGAGGAAGAAACGTCAACCCTTTTACTGGGTCCTTACATATGAAGTTAGCGTTTTGTCTTATTGACCATTTTGATCTGAAATATCTCCTCTTTGGTTAGGGATTCTTAATTGAAATTTATAAATTCATTTAGCTAGTACATTTGAGTTATGAAAACAGTCATTCATTTGTTTTTTCCTTACAACTTTTTTCTTTGGCGTCGCTTATCCGCACAATAGAAAACATGAAATATAGGTATGTTTACGAGTACGAGTTCTACCGTGGCACCAGTGCTGCAAAAACAGCTAGAAGGATTAATGATGTAAAGAAAGAGCTAGAAGGATTAATGATGTGTACGGCGCTGGTGTTGCAAAAGAAAGCACGGTACGTTTTTGGTTTCAACCTTTTCGTTCTGGAAATTTCTACCTTCAGAACCAACCCCGTGTACGGCCGGAGGACCAAAGTGGAAAATTAAGAATTAAAGGCTATTGTGGAAGCGAATCCATCACAAAGCACTTACAGAGATAGCTGCAAGCTTCGGCGTATGTGATAAAACTGTATTAATCCACTTGAAGTAAATCGGCAAAAAGAAAACTTCAACGATGGGTACCTAATGAATTGAGTGAATCGAACTTGCAAACACGCGTTGACTGCTGTGTTACTTTGCTCAACTGACACAAAAATGAAGGGATTTTAAATTGAATCATTACTTGTGATTAAAAGTTAATATTATAAGATCGAAAGCATTCATCGCATTGTCTGAACCCTGAAAAACCCTGTCGAATCCTAACCGAAAATTGACTCAGAAAAAGTTACTTGTGAGTGTTTGGTGGACTAGTGCCGGTGTCGTTCACTACAGCTTTCTAAAATCTGGCCAAACGATTACGACAAATATCTATTATCAGCAACTGCAAACCATGAAGGAAGAACTAGCTGCTAAACAACCAAGATTGGTTAATCGCTCTACGCCACTGCTGCTTCACGACAACGCAAGACCACACAATGCACAACAAACAACCACTAAGTTAGATGAGCTACAATTGGAATGTCTGCGACATCCATCATACTCCCGGGCCTTGCTCCAACAGATCATGATTAATACGAAAAAATTGGATTCCTACAAGGACAAAAATTCAACTCCGATGCGGCAGTCCAAACCGCCTCCAAAGAGTTTATTGATTCTCGCCGCCATGTTTTTTTAGTAAAGGGATCAATGAACTACCTATTAAACGGCAAAAGTACATAGATAACAACGGTGCATGCTTTGATTGATTAAATATATTTCACAAAAAAAAAAAAAATGATTTATATTCCTCCCGTACAAAACGCCAAATTCATATGTAGGGACCTATTATTTTCCAAACAAATTGATTTCCCGCTACGAAATCTGTCAAATATTTCACTTCATTTCAGAGTGTCGCTGACTTTGTTGCAGAAAATTTGTGGATGCTCTCCACCGCGCTGATTCAGTGCATGTCGACGGACTTTACTAGTCATCATCATCATCATTACAGCCCTTCACAAGTCCACTGCTGAACATAGGCCTCCCCCAAGTAATGCCACAAAGCACGGTCCTGAGCCACCTGCATCCATCGACTTCCTGCATGTCTTACCCGGTCGTCACTCCATCTAGTGGGGGGTCACCCTACACTACGCCTACCGGTACGAGGCTGCCACTCGAGAACCTTTCTTCCCCATAGGTTTTCGGTTCTTCGAGCTATATGGCTGGGCCATTGCCACTTCAGCTTACTAATCCGTAGGGCTATGTCGGTCACTCTGGTTTTCCTACGGATATCCTCATTTCTGAGTCTATCATGCAGAGAAACTCCGAGCATAGCCCTCTCCATAGATCGCTGAGCGACCTTGAGCGTCCTCATACGGCCAGCAGTGAAGGACTACGTCTCTGATCCGTAAGTCATCACTGGCAACACGCACCGGTTGTACAATTTACTAGTATTCAACTATTTTACAGTTCAATGTTCCTTCAATGTCGAGCACGTTGTGAACTGGCTCTTAAAACTGCAATTAACAATCTTATTGGTACAAGTGGATATCAAACTCGAGTCGCTTGAGCACTGTGTAATTAGCGAGTCCACAGAGCTGTACTGATTCTTTGATTAAAAAAATTACAATAAGTCATGATGTCCTATGTTAACTATCAAAATCACGTCTACACAACATGTTACATTAATTAACAATTCTAAAACAAAACAAGGTAAACAAACTTCTAATATTAGAATTTAACTCTAAACAAAATGAAGCTCAATTTGTTAGCCACAACTGAAGTTATTCAAATGCGGAGTCGAGTTCAGAAACTGCGAATTGTAGTCGTTTAATACCCGGCAACACTGCAGAATGAACGATGCGTTTATTTTAGTAATAAATCGATGCATTTGATGTTTTAATTCATTGCGTTTGAAGTGCTTTACGTTAATTCCCTTTATTCAAACTGCAGCTCAATTATATTTATTATATCGTCACAAAGAATATTATTGCTGCACCCGTTTTTCCGTGAGCTTGCATAAAAAATACACAACGTGGAGAGCCACATTGTAATCGTTCCAATGGTTTCATATCTGTGCCTGACTAGAAGTTCATATCGACTAAGTTTGTATAAAAAGGGTTATTATAATATTAAGGAATTTGTGGATGATAATAACCCCCGGGTAGTGTGGTCGCTACCAAGCTATTTTTTATTTGATATGTGTTGTGAATAGTAACATACATGATTGTAAGCTGTTATTATTAAAAACAAAGTCCCGCTGGTTTTCTTGCTGGTTCTTCCCAAGACAGAGTTTTTTTTATTGAACCAGTGGTAAATTAAAAAAAAATACTTTCAATAAATATTATTTACAATCTATCTTGAATAAAACAGTTTCTGTTTCTGTTTCTGTTCAAACTATTACATTAACTATATATAGGAACTCTCAACAATATTAAATAAAACAATTTATACGGATTTTATCGCGTTAATTAACTTATTTTAATTCCCGACGTTTTTTCGTTATTGCTTTCGTTTTTAGGGTCCTTTACAGCACCCACGTTCACGGGGGGTCTGAGATGTTTAACGTCCCAATGTTTTAGTTAGCCCGGCTATCTAGCTCAGAGTAATACAGGAGCAGTAAGAAGGGCTTTTTCCTCAAAGTCCTCCATAAATATTTGAGCCTAACGTAACACCGTCTACTTGCTTGTGAAACTCCTCCTTTCACAATAGATAGCCAGATGTGAGGCAGTGTTCAATTAATATAGCATATTCTTCAGGCATGTCGTTTTCTTCTATCTTTCTGGTGACAATTGATATGCAACGTCGGGTATTAAAAATAAGTTTATTAAACGCGATAAAATCCGTATAAATAATTTATTCAATGTGTAGTGTTCGCGTAAATTTAAGAAATCATTATCGAAATTAGATCAAAAAAACCACCACTTCCGTCATTACCATTAACATCACTATCATTACCATTATCAGCATAATCATAGTCATAATCACAGCCCATTATAATTCACATGCTATAAGGGCTTCAAAAAGATATTTCCAAATTAAGGTTTTAATCAACCCAATATTGCACTTGCTAGTACGAGACTGTAACTCAATAAACTTTTATGATACATGGCCGGGCCATTGTGCCTTCAGCCGACTGATACATTGGACTATGTCAGTTACGCTTGTTCTCTTGCACAATATCTAAATTATGACGCGCTTTAGAAAATCTACAAATATAATTTATTTTAAACAAATAATAATAAAAAATGTTATTATTAATAAGAAGAAGCACGAAAGTAGAATGAACGCAGTAGAAATGCGGTCGTTAAGGAGTATGTGAGGGCTGAATCTGAATGACAAGGTAAGAAATTATGTAATAAGAGAAGAGTGTGGTTTGCAAGATGAGATTTGATCAGGATTAAGAAAGGAATGCTTCGGTGGTTTGGTCATGTGGAAAGAATGAATGAGGAAAGAGTGACAAAGAAAATTTATGTTGCAGAAGTGAATGGCAGAGTCGGAAAGGAACGTCCTCGGCGAAAATTTATCGACCAAATTGGCGATTTATTGAAAACGGGCCAAATTAGGAGTACCCTTAACCGACGACGAGATGTGCGCCAGGATCGTGCCAAATGGAAGTCTGTAGTCTCTGCCTACCCCTCTGGGTGACAGGCGTGAGTATTTATGTATTTATGTATGTATGTATATTATTAGACTTATATTTGATAAATTTAAGAAACGTAAAGAAGTCCGTCTTGGATGCGGTGGTCCTTAGACGCCAACAGCTATCTTCTGTTAAAATCCATAGTTATGCTTATGGTTTGTGTTATCCCTGATAACCAAGATGGAATGCCTCGTTGCGAGTAAAAAGGGTCCCCGGTTTTATACACTCATACGAAACTCATATTTGTCTGTATGTCTGTTTGTTTGTTTTTTAATTTATTCCCAAAAAGTATGTTTAAAAGCCAAATTGTCTATTTGTCTTTCCGAGCTAACCTAAACATATTGCAATGCAACTAAACGAACAGATAGAGATCAATACCATGAGGGATCTCTGATAACTTAATGATTATTTTCCTATGAAAACGAAAAATTGATAAAACAAATGGTCCTTGATTATCTTAAATCTAACTAATGCACATCAATAAAATCTACCCGAGCAAAACAGAGGTGGGTCCATATTTATTTTTTTGTAACATTCCGTTTAAGAGCGTAAATAACTTTTTTTCTAAAACCACAACATTCGTCTTTCCTAAACTTTCAGAATTAAAGTTTAAAATGTTTAAGCCAATGTGGAGTAATACGAAGAAACTTAAATCGTCCTCAATAACTCGGAGCGGGTCACGTTGCACGTTATAGCGCGGGAAAAGTTGCCCCTCCGACAAAATTGTTCTTTTCGCATTACGAATTTATGCCATTCCCCGACTCGGTACGCTCCCAACGATATATCAGAGCGAAATGCAGGCGAGAGTATTGGATCTTCATTACCATATTGATAGATATAACATGTTAAATATTTCATTTAGCCTTTGTTTGTATGATAAATTTTTGAAGTGTGATTGAACAGTTCCCGGTTAATTTTCTACACAAAAGTGGTAGAGCTATTCTACAGATATAAAGTAGTAGCACGAATGGGTCGGATCGACCGGGGATGGATCACGGTCTTACAGAATACCACCCAAATATAACAGTTTAGTGCTATTATGTATCGTATGGTAAGTGTAGCGAACCGGAGACCCTTTTTACCGGAAGCGAGGCTTTTGATTTTAGTATTTAGGGGCAATGACGTATCTGCATTTTGATTCTTAATTGGCGATAGATGTGGATGTCTATGGGCCTCAACATCCACTTACAATCAGCTGGAATGAGTGCTATTTTGTCATCCTTATTCTATAAAAAATATAACTACTCTGTATTTGTATTCTGTAGAACATATTACTGTACAAAATTAAATATTCACAGATAGTTCTCAATACATTGAAAACTTACTTTTTATTTTGCAATGCAGTTACAACTTTTTGTAGAAATATTGCCCACAGTGAGCTTACCAAAGCTTTGACAAAACAAACTGATAGAACGATCATTTCGCTGACCGTCGTCGTTAATCTCGTCTCTCTCCATTTATTCTGACAAATGGCCTCGGATTCTGCATAGTAGACAAAGATGTGACGTATATTTTCAATTTACACGTTGCTCATCCTAAAACTTTCAGGTAAATTAGAAAAGGCGAAGAAATTCTACAATAGTTAACAATAACTATTTTTGTTGGCAGCGAAAAAAAATTCCCAAAAAATGAAAGTCTTTATAATTTTTATATTTTTCATCTTAAATAAAATAGTCATAAGAATATATTATATTATCGCTCGAAGTTACTGTTGTAAAAAAAATATCACAAAGTTACGATTCCTTGATTTTTTTAAACTGATGTAACAAACGAACACTCAGTATGGAACCGACTTCAGATGTAGAAGCCCACAGATGCGTTGTCACATCTGCACGTATACCTCGACACAGAATAGTACGTAATACCTCGCAGCCCAGAATGCACTGCTGTGTTTCCTTTTCCTGCTGCTTGGTGTCAGAAACATGTAAGAGATTGGTGCCTTCCCAGACTCCCAGTCAGAAAACTGTCCCTTATAACAAAGATCAAGAAGATTTTTATTTATTTGATAGTAGTAACATAGAAAATTATTTCACTTTAAGTTACCTACTGTTGTAAAAGATCTTCGAACCTTATTCGGTTTTGTAGATGTTTTGAAATTATTAAATATTTAGTATTTATATCCTAATTGAGTAGTAAGGTTTATATGGAGTTTAATAATATTTTATTACTAGAATTACATAAATAAATTATGGCGGCGCTGTCGTCGCGCCGCAAGCGAAACACACCGAAGCCTTAATCACGCTATCAAAATTCCGAATCATAAACAGTATATATAGAACATCTCCGAACTATCACACGGAGGGTTGCGTCCGTATACGGCTTAGAGATCTCTAGTTAGACCGTTAAGCCAGTCCCTAAAAGGTGGGGTTTAGTCTTCGGTTAATTATATACTAGATTATGGATCAGGAACAAAAATAAGTCGCACAAGTGGCCACCTTTGCACACACACATAAACATCTATCTATCTTAGAAAAAAGTTTAATAACAATAACAACTTCAGTTTATTATAAACCTTAATAACACTCTAACATAAAGTTTAATCACAATTGAAAAATATATTTATTTAAGTACTTTCATCAAAGAAAGGTTAAAAGCTATATGTTTAGAATGTCGCTTGAAAATAAAAAGTCATAGATTACAAAAATATTCATTCTAAAATGAAACTTAAACTCTTAAGTCATAAGGTTAAAATTAAAAATTATGTTGACATTTTCGTGCTTACCCTAATTTGGTAGTAGACGTAGTTGTTGGTTGGTTGGTTAATGCTCGGAACACAGTGAGTATTGAAAGACGTAGAGTTGCAGAATATAAATATTTTAGGGCAAGGGTCGTTTTGTATGGTGGCAAATATTTTTGACCGATTTATAAAAGTAGTAAGATAAAGTAGTAGGTATTCATTGAAAGGTCGTCAATTTCTTTTTTAAATACCCTTTTCTAGGAGTGTCACATATCGATTTTAAATCTGATAACGATGCATCAGGAGACTTCAAGCAAACTGCATCAGCCCGAGGTACGTCACGTATTTCTGTCATATCTTCAAAAGTTAAAGTTTATTGAAAACAATTTTAAAGTATTTCATGAAAATACCTACAGGTATAGCTTTTTTCCGATAAAGATTGTTTTAATAACCTGATTTAATAACTCTTTCGTTATTCTGAACATAAAGCTGATTGCACTTTTATTGGTCCGTGAATCTGAAAACGTCATAAACAACTTATTTTTTACCAAAAGTACTACACTACCTTCACAATCTTACACTTTCAATTTTACTACTTTATGATAATTACCGGCAATTTGGGAACCGCTGTTTTTAGTAATCTACGCCTTTGCGTGTTTCCAGTTATGTCCAATCTATCAAAACAAATAGAATATATTCTCAAATTTTTGGATGGTTTGTATATATAGTTCTTCTCCTCTTTCTTTCGCGACAATAGATACTCATTCTGCATAGCGAAATGGGTCCCTAGGAAATTTACAAACAAAAATATATATCAAATAATAATACTACTCCATGCATGTTTGTTCAAGAACATTCGATGTTTGTTACAATAGTTGATGTGATGTAGCAAACATTGGCCAAACAATCATAATATTAGCTAATTGAATAATTTTTGCTATTTAATTCTGTATTTATTTTATGAGAAACACTTAATGATATAAACTTACCGAAAAAAAAGATATTCCTTCCAAATTCTTAGTGTTACGGTTATTATTTGTACAGATTTTAAACGCGCGCACTGCGGCATTTCGACGTTTTAACGTTGGCTATGATTGGACTATACTAATTTGAAATAAGACCACAGAAGTGTTTGTGGTCTTATTTTTCTGGCCGTTTTTGAAGCGCTAATCGGGAATCTAGTATATTATTGATCGAAGGATTTGGTGAGTAAAAGTCTCCACATAAAAAAAACGTACGTAAAAAACTATCACACAGAGTTTGGCCGCTCCCCGGGCAGAACACCTTACCCGGCGGGAGATCTACCCTTTTCCTTCTACGGCCACAGGGGGATTCATATATGTATTTCGTTAAGACCGGCAATACGTTAATGATGTTATTTTGATCCAACTTATTAAGGTATTTTACTAACAGGCAGTGATGGACTATAGTCCCACTCGGTGATAAGTGGGGAAGAAGCGCTAGATAATTAACGAGACGATAATATTTCCTGGCCACTGCTACTATGATGATAATTTCTAGGTATTGAAGGAAGCTATAAACTGTGCACTTTTTTTGTTTGTCAATATAGGTTATAAGTAATACTTATACTTATTGAAAGTCACTGTTTCATTTACCAATGGTTCGGAAAATATATCTGTCCCTCGAAGAACCAGTAAGAACCAAACGGGAGCTATTTTTAACAAAAGAATAGCTTTTATTCATTTAAGTTACATGATAATTAAGAATAGCTTGGTACCAATCATCTCATTCTTAGGGATTGATATTATATGTGTAGGATGTTAACCCTGCAACGTATTAGTGTCACAAATGAACACTAACAGAAATCGGGTTGGCAGCCCTGATTGACGAAACATATCTGAAATACGATGGAAAAAAGGCTGAGATGCAGTATTAAAAATTATTCATCTTTTTGATTGACTCGTAAGAGTCCATTGCATATGTGTCTCTCCTGCTTTATGGAGAATCTGCCTGGATCACTACGTTCGCACAGGGATTGACGGTGGCAATTCCAGACGTGTGGTTTCCTATTTTACATTTTGTCTTAGCAATATGGTATACTGCCATCTAAGGGTGCCTATTTGGGACAACAATTTATTTTAGAATAGAAAAATAAATATTCTTATACAAACTTACATAAGGAAATTCTTTATGGTACTTATGAAACGATAAAATCCGAGTTGTACCGCAAAATTTCATTTATTTATTTGTAAATAAATTAAAATAATTACTTACATACTTCCTTTTCAGCTCTGTCTTCTGTGCCATCCTACATCATAGTCTACTAGTGCCATTTGTTAACATATCCCTAAAAAGAGCGAAACTAGGCTATATAGGAAAGTCAACTTTATGACCCACAACAAATGCATGAAAATTGTTACACGCGCAAATAATTTACGGCGTTTGTTATGTAGAGCATATAGAAACAACTTTTATATTTACCACAAAATCTTATGTTTTAACTAGTTGGATATAAGAGTGAAATTCCATTGAATTGTTACGGATGAAACGATGTTATTTTATCCAAAAGGCAGTTCCCACTTCTAAGTGCATAGAGATATATCTACGTGCATCCGTTCGTAATGTTCAGTTGGAAATTTCTCGTTACCGCAATAATCCACCTTCGGTTTGATATAGCATTTTGCAATATTTCATAATTTACGTGAGAGAAGTACAAAGGCTTCGCGTCTGCTTAGTTACCATAACGATTTTCAATTTGTTTTGTTGAATTGAAAAAATGAATACATTGTAAAAATTTAACAACATAACTTTAACCACCAAACAAACAGACCTTCGAGATATTTTGATGCATACTCGTTTATTACCCTTACTATGATACTCGTAGCGAGGCTCAAATGGAAATGGGTGGGACATGTGATTTGATCCAGAGAGGTTAGGTGAAGCGATCGCGTCTTATATCTGTAACAGTAAGAGAAAAGTGTGATTGACCTCTTAGAAGAAAGGACGATATCATAGAGGCAATAGCGAGAAGCCTGTGGACGTGTACTGCAGACTATAGAGATATATGGCACAAAATATAGTAGGTCCTTATCCTACACACAGTCGATGATTCCTAAATAGAAAATGTTAACCACATATTGAATACACACTAACATGCATGCACATACACATGTCACATGCACATGCACATACGCATGCACACACATACACATATTTTAATTAAATTATATGTTTATTCTGCTATAAAAAAATAACGAATTGTCATAGCGACTTCCTTTTCGATTTTGATTAAAAAGAAAAGTACCATTAATTTTAAAAGGATTTTTTACGTTATCGTTGTGATTCTAATGCTACCTGAAAGGAAAATTATGTATTTTGTTCAAAATTGAGACATCCGTTGTTGTTCTTGGTTACGGTATTATAGGTTATAATATTTATCCCATTCATGATCAATTGGAATTATTTAAGTTTAAAGCATTTGCCTGTACAACGCAGTAACCAGGATTCACCGTGCAGGGCGGTGTAGAAATATTTACTATCCCATATTGTCCCGTGGGTGTCGTAAGAGACGACAGAGGGAAATAAACCAGGAGGTAGGCAGCATCGCTTTCCTTATGACAACTATAAATAATATATAGCGGTTGTCAAATCGCCTGCCAGGTTAGGGCAAATATATTTTCATTGAAGCAATGTATGGGACGCCTATTTATAACGTATATTCCTTACATTATCAAATTATAATTTTCTATTGACAACTCAATGTTTATACGGTTCCCACAAACAACAAGTAATTGTATGGCTCTGATCTAATTGTCATCTCCCAACTCTCAATTATAACAACTTAATAACTTAAGAATCAAAATATTCTCCTAAATAATTATTAACAAAATACTTGTTTTGATCAAAAATAAAGTAAATGTCCCACTTCTGGGCACATGGCTCCTGTTTTTCTGATAGGTTTTAATGACAGAATAGGTACGGTACACGGTCCCAGTACGTTGGTAGACTTCACACGTCTTTAAAATATTTTTTTTTATTTGTCAGGCATTGGATTTCGTCACGATGCTTTATTCTCCCACCGAGTACGTAGTACACTTAAAATTGCTTAATTACGTAAGTGCCGGTGGAGTTTGCACCTAAGTTGCTCGCGTACTATAAAATTTAGAGCGAGTGCTGAGCCCCTGAGCAACCACCACATTAACTTTTACTTTTGTCCCGACGTTTTGAAAAACTTGTAATATTTTTAACAACTACTAATATCTTAATATGCACCATCAAATCGATTAGTATTACGTGATATAGCATTTAAGTTGTAGTTATGAATTTACCCTCAACACTTAAGCCAATGCATGCCAGAATACGAAGCGAGACGTACACGCTCAACTGTATTGCAATAACATTGTTTGAATGTGCTCCTGTCCACTTTATTGACATCGGTCTCTTTAAAATTATCGCTTATTTACATTCATATACCGTACACTTCGTTATACTCTCCTGTACAAAGAAAATTCTATTTAACCTATTGGAAGGTTGCTTTAAATATATTTTATTGGGGCGTGTAAAACTTTTATTATTCTTCAATATCGTCACCTCTTAATCTGTCATTTTAATACGTCAGAATTACACCTTGAATGTAGTTTTCCTAAATTAAAAAATCTTCATTAATCACAAATAAGTTAAGGAAACCTTCATTCTAAACATTTGTAATTCTTGTGCTGCAGCGACTACTGCTTCATCGTATATAAATATCTATCCTCTCAGATTCTTTCAACCTCTGAAATAATTATTTCTTAAATTTACGCGTACATTACACATTGAATAAAACTACTATTTACGGATTTATCGCGTTTAATTACTACTTTAATTTATTTTATTATCCCGACCTTTCGGGTGCTTTAGAGCACCTATGGTCACGGGGGGACTGAGATGTTTGACGTCCCAATGTCATAGTTAGTCCGGCCTGAAGGTATCAGTTTTTGAATATTAATTTTTGGTATGCTTGGGTTTGGGTTTAACTTTGTTAATTATAGGATCCCAAGCAGATGGCAGCACCTATCTATCTTCTCTATTGAAAGGATATATTTTAATTTCAATAGCCTCGCATATCATCCTTGGTAGGAGTCGGTGTTCTTTTGCGAGGATTTGTGGTTTATCAAATCTAATATAATGGTGGAAATCGACCTCTAAAATAGATAAAAGAAACAAGAACAAGAACTGGTGAATAAGGAAGATTATCAAGTGTTTCAATACCATCTCCAATTTTAGCTATCGCCACATTAGTATTGTAATCCGGCACGTTACCTTGATGAAATAATGAAAATGATTCCGTTGCATATTTTTCCCTCTGCACACAAAGTGCCCAGTATAGTAGCTACATTTTCGAAATGTTCATTCATTACTAACCCTTGACTATACCAGAAAAGGTTATTTATTATTTTACTTTTTCCTGTTGAATGGACACGCTGAGAATTTCTTAGAAATGGTTTTGTTTCAAGTCAATCGTGATAGAAAACGTAGCTTTCTATGCGCTGCGTATCGGTAAGTACTCTTTTTGTAAGATAATTAAATTTTTCTGCATTCCATACTTACCACTCAGTTTATTTTTTTTTCTAAAATCCAACGAGTTCATATTTTTTTTTAAATCCTCGTACAACAATTTATTTCATTTTATTGGATGTAACAACGACATCGGTATGTTTTCATAAGTTTGCAATGATGTTGTTCTATACAGCGATCTGAACGCTGAAACGCTGATCGACGAAGCTCCAACTGAATAAGTATGTAATCGAACTTTTCATTGCGACATAATTAAAAATTAATGATTTTTGAATTAATTCTTTTACCTATGCTGCGAGACGCTGAATGTTGCGAAATTTCATAATTCTAGGTCAAAGAGATGGTTTAAATGGTTGAGTTTTCATGTATCAAAACATATAATTGAATTGCCACATTTTTGAATGCACTCAATTAGAAGCTTGAATTTTTTTCATCTTCATTTTGATAATCTTTATGCAACCCTGAGAAAAAGTTCAAACTTGACCGACGGACAGATAATCGGAGAGATAACTTAGTATTATGTATAGACATCAGCACGATATCACACAATATAATTAAACATCCTCCTAACGGCAGAATTTCTACTGTTTAATAATAGACAGGGTTTAATTTTTATTATGTAATTCGTGCCAAATGGAAGTCCGTAGTCTCTGTCTACCCCTCTGGGTGACAAAAGTGAATGTTTATGCATGTATGTATGTATTTAATTCAGTTTATTTTAGATACTATAAAATAATTTGTTTGTGACACGAGTAAAACTAGTGTGACGCCATTCGATTTGTCGACATAAATCCACTCTTCCTGTCAATACAGTGTTGGTATTCTTCGACGATATTTATGAACAACGAGAAAACAACAGGTCACGTGCCCGCTCGGGGACAGTATTGCCAAATGAAGTTCAAACTAGTGCTTTCAATACCCGCTTGTTATATATTCTCAGACTTTTACTACGAATTATCTAGTAGACACAGCTATTTATGTTTATAAACGGTTCCGTAAACCAGTAGCTTAGGTTGAAGTTTGGCTAGAATCTCGCACGGAATAAGTATTTGTATGCCCTATAAATAATTCATCCAGGTCTGAATGTTTTACTTTTACAATTCATGTATGTAAACTGCTTCCACAATACAGAAGAAGGTTAGAAGAGGTTGTTGCTTATAAAACTCATCGTTAACTTCATCATTACTGACCTTCTCCGTCCACTGCTGAACATAGGCCTTCCACGAGAAATGCCACAAACATGGCCCTGGGCAACTTGCATTCATTGACTTTCCACTTATCTGCAGGTCATCATTTAACCTAGTGGGAGGCCGCCCTATTCTTCGATTACAGGTGCAAGTCTGCCACTCGAAAACATTAAACAACCGGCTAATTGTAACTTTAGTTTACTGAATCGTTGGACCATGTTGATTTCTATAGTTCTACTGCGGATAGCATTCTTACTATTCCTATCACACAGATAAACTCCAACCATAGTCCTCTTCATAACTCGCTAAGCGACTTCAAGCCAGCAGTAAAGTACCATTTCCCAGATCTATAGGATAACTGACAATACACACTGATTATCCACTCCCCTTTTTAGATTTTGAATAGCAAATGTCCAAGAAATCGATGTTTTTGATTTTTACAAAAACATTATTTGAAGGACTTTTAAGATGCTAAAAACATCATTTGCTGCTCTTCTTTATCATTCTTTAAGTGATTTTTTCTTATTATAGATTAGATGAAATTGTCCTTGAAAATCAAAGACCACAGTGACTCACTCCTATTGCAAGAGGATTTGGACCGGATGTCTTTGTGGTGCATTAAAAACACTATTTTTAAACCTCGATAAATGTAAAATTATAAGATCCTCAAGGTGTGTAAATGTTCCGACACCTATGTATTAATGGTCGTCCTTTGGTAGAAGTGGACTCTGTTCGAGATCTGGGTGTGATTCTGGACAAAAAGTTGCGGTTTCATAAGCACGTTGATGGAATTGTTACAAGGGGTCTTCAAATGTTGGGATTCGTGTTGCGTAATTCTAAAGAATTTAAGAGGACCTCTACAAAAATATCCTTGTACAAGTCTTTAGTCCGTTCCAGCCTCGAATACTGTAGTCAGGTCTGGTCTCCATTTTATGACATTTACGTGAAACGCATAGAGCGTATCCAGAAGCGTTTTTTGTGGTATCTTTCGTACCAAACTTACAAAATAAACGATCTACCCTCATACGAATACCGACTGACGTATTTTAAATTAAGTACCTTGTACCAAGTAATTAAGGATTTTGCTGGATTTCATGTTGCTACACAAAATCGTCAATGGTACCGTAGACTGTCCATACCTACTAAGTGCAATAAATTTCAAGGTACCTTTTAAGCTAATGCGTGTCAGCCGATACGTCCCCTTTTCAGTTGAAGGCAGTAAAACTAATGTGGGTCACCACGCCACCATACACAGGTTACAGAGGCAATATAACCAGCTCTGCAAGACATGTGACGTTGATATTTTTGCTGATAAGCCTCAAAAATTCAAACGAAAAATTATGCAGTCCTTTACTTTTAACTAACATTTAGACCTAGTTTTAAGTTTATAGTTGTAAGTTTTATAAAACATATTCGTTGTCCACATTGCCGTGGCAACCTCTAATTAAGATGACACTTAGATATAAACCTTCCTGTAATTTGTAGTATTTACATTGTGTTCGTGTACTTCTTGTTGGTTGTCCCAATAAATAAATAAAAAATAGATTTGTTCCATGGTCCTCGGTAAACAAAATGAATGGCGGCCCCACACTAGATGAAGTGACCACCTGGCGAGAGATACAGGAAGTCAGTAGATGTAAAAGGCTCAGTACCGTGCTTTGTGTCGTTCTAGAGTTGTGATGTACTGCATTAGGGTTGATCATCTTATCAGCTGATCTAATGAACATAGGTAAGTAGTTAAAACATACAATTCCTGTAATTTTAGAATATGAATATCGCTTTTAAAATATTCTTAAAAAGGCGTAGGTCACACCTGGCTGCCGAGCTTCAACATATCAAGCAGGTTCTGCACGATAACAAGCTTCGGGTTGTGCGCCTACGTCGCATTGACCTAGTGAAGTCGGCCACAGTCGATTGTATGCCTGCTGTACAATGTAAGAGGTGTCACTAACAAGATTGTTCGCTGTTACAATCCGTTAAGTGTCCGTCAATATCTCTTTTCAAGATGCAAGAGTTTACAAGCTGGATTATGAATGTGGCCCCTCGTATATAGGACAAACAAAATGATCTAAAGATGGTGTAACTGACATGAAATACCGACACTCTGGGAAGTCTGTAATCTGTCAACATGTTCAAGATTGTTACCGCCATTACTTCAGATTTAATAAACCACAAATCCTCGCAAAATAACACTGATTCCGAACAAGCGTGACTCGTGAAGCTATGAAATTTCAAAACAAAAATCATCCAAATTTCAATAGAGAAGAGTTATGTGTGTTAACGCCTGCTTGTGATCCTATAATCAATAAAATAAATTCTAATCCAAGCATACCTCTGCAAGTTATAAGGTAATGTAAGCTCGTTCTGCTTAGATCGCTGCAAAAATTAATATTGAGAACTGAAAGTGAAAACTATGACATCGGGACGTCAAACACCTCAGTGCCTAGCGTGACTTGTGAAAATCTGGAATTAAAAAGTTAAAATTGAATGCATTAAAATTCATAAAATTTTAATTTAAAATGATAAAAAATTTATAAAATAGATTCCACATAGGCTAACTCGGAATAAATCGCTAGTTTTAAAAATAAAAATTAAGATATTCGGTTTATTTGATGTTAACCTTTGAACATTAACATTGTAAAAATAAGTGTGTAAATTATACAGACATTTTTTGAGCAACATTATTCAAAATTTACATTTTAATTGAAAGTCGAACAATTATTAGTTTTATTTATTTATTCTGTTATTTTATGTAGATAGAAAGAAGGTTGACAAACGAGGACACAGTCGACAATAAGTGGAAGTGGATGATGTGAACCATAGACATCTAAATTTATCCTCGATTAAGAATCAAAAGATGACACCCCTGAGGACTAAGATGGAATGCCTCGTTTCCAGTACAAAGGGTTGCGGGTTCTCTACACTCACTGTTCGAAACACAGCAGCATTAAACTGCTATTTCACCCATTTGTGCTACATCCATATAGCTGCAGCGTGGCTCTATTACAAATGATTTATCATGTTTCCTTGATTGACATTGATACATTAACCTTTCACAGGATATTGACTAAGTCTTCTGTTTCAATATATATTAGTTACTCACAGCTTTTTTTTTCCTGGTACGCTAATTTCTTTTTCTGGTACTTAATAGACATTACGATGGTTATCTCAGTTTTTGTAATGTGCCACAAAATTTTTGTTTTCACTATTTATCGGACGTTACAACTTTAATCGAATAATAAGGAGATATTAATCTGTTTCATATTATTTATAACATCAATAGCAGTACGTCCGTCTACTAAGATCCTAATAAAATCCCGAAGGGGATCACGCTGAACTCTCTGGTCGAAATTAACAAAGATTATCAGACGCACTGTATCTGTTTCAATATCTATACTTAATAATAATTGAAGCCACATATACACTAGTTACGATATAGGAACATCAATTGGAAAATTACAGTAAGGTTTGTTAGGGGCAGTAGAACTCCTTTTGCTAGAAGGTAGGGCGCCGCTTGGTTGGATTTCTGCCTTGTAGTGAGTAGGTAGGCCCCCCTTACCTATTTCTGCCTAAACTTTTATTTCACTAAATAGCAGGGACGGTATTTCTATATATTGTATCGTAATAAAAATTATTAGCGTACCAGGAAAAAAAATCTGTGAGTAACTATAGGATATTGACATATTACCTTATTGCAGTCTGTCGAAAACAAGCTATTTACTTTTACCTTCTAAAATATATGTCACTAAATGAACTAGGTACCATATATATTTTAAGTGCATTTTTAAAATGTAACCTTAATCCTTTAGTCGATGCGTACAAGAATACGAAATGAGGCGTATGCGCTGAACCGTACGCTTGCAACAACATTGTTCGAGCGGGGTTCTATCCGCTTCATTGACTACAGCCTCTTTAGAGTTATCGTTCTTATTTACATTTGTATATCGGCCAATAAGATACTTACTCCGCTATAGAAAACATTTTCTTTAACCTACTTATAATTTTTAGTGTGCTGAAGTTTAAGCAAAAACATTTTTTTAAACCTAGCCACAAACAGAGAGTTGTTATAAGTTTTACGTATATTTCACAGACAGAATAGAGTCTGTGTATCTGTGTGTCTGTCTGTGGTATCATACCTCTCAGACAGATGAACTGATTTGAATTTTATTTATATAAAAAATCTGTTCAGTCGTTTGAAAATAATGAACTTTTTTGTAATTGCTGAGGGAATAAAAGCAACTTCCACATGTCGATTTAAAGTTTTACTTCAATGATAATGTAAGAACATAGTCTGATCACATTGATCTGATGCTGAAACATCACCCGAAATCTTCAGTATACCCAACTCCTGAACAACTTATAGCAGAAGTATCAAGTTTGGACTTATTAAAAGGTCTCAAGTAATAATTGTGTAATATAATAATAATTGTGTAATAAGCGTGTTGCCAGTGATGACCTACGGCACCGAGACGTGGTCCTTCACTGTTGGTCGTATGAGGACGCGCAATTGATGTTCACGCTGCCGACATTCGCTTGGTATGTTTTGTTTTTGTTACCAAATTACAATAGTCTTTTTTGTAATGAAGTAAAACCTGATTTTTATATAGAGAATTTTGTATAGATTTTATAGTGCCAAACTTCTTTACAGAAAATTAGTCACTAAATATAAGTTTTAATGGTTTAAAGAGCTGTGGGTTGGTACGGTCGCATGCGGCCGCTCGGAATTTGCCGGTTACACGCGACTGCATGGGAATTTTAAGGGGACTGAGGGGTTAGTTAAATACACATATAAGTAATGATGTGCTGTTATTGCAGTTTTTGAAAATACAAGTAATTCTAATTTTATTTGAAATTATCCCAAATTGAATGTGATTTATGGGCGACGTTTTTGTCTACCGATCGTCCCATTTATGAATGTATGCCTACACGTTAAAATGAGTTAAAATGATGCATGACCACGCATTTTGAATTTAAAATAAAAAATAGGTAAAAAAACTTTTTTAAGTTAAACGGTTTTATGTTAAACATACATTGCAATGTTTAAGATAAATGTACTAAAAACCAAAAAATAATAAAATAGATACAGTCTTGGGAATTATAAACATATGCATAGACTAGAATAAAATAAAACCGTGGGGCACGTCAATTGTCTACAAATTATCGACTTAATGTGCGATAGAAGAATCGTTTAATTCGTCGTTAAAATAGGCAGTTGGCCCGCAGACGGTGAGGAAATTACTTACTATTTTCTTGCTCATGGAAATTCCAATAGTTATACACTCCATGTAAATAAAAGAGATGTTTCGACTAGTTTATCGTTGGACATTCACACTGCTGGCTGGCGAGGAATCGTTTCACTGCTCGTAGTTTGTCTTTAATCGACAAAACATATGATAAAAGTACTACTCGCTCACCACTATGAAACCCTAAAACTCGCTTATAATCGAGCTTGCTAGCTTGTTTCCACATTCTAGCCCTACTTATCACACGTCCATCGTTGTCGGTTGAACAACTGCCTAATTATAGTGTAACATTACAAAACAAACATTTTAATCAACGATTGTAGACAATTGACGTGCCCCACGGTTTTATTTTAGTCTAGTCTATGCATGTTTATAATTCCCACGACTGTATCTATTTTATTATTTTTTGGTTTTTAGTACATTTATCTTAAACATTGCAATGTATGTTTAACATAAAACCGTTTAACTTAAAAAAGTTTTTTTACCTATTTTTATTTTCTAGTTTTTAGTTTTTATTTTGCATTCTGTTTAATTCATTTAGTGCTTCATTATTGCAAGGTTTCTTGCCCGTTAGTTTATTGCAGTCCAACTCCTCTATACGTAGTCCCTGCAAAGATCTTACTCTACTAAGAGCCACGTAGGCTTGACCTTCTTCAAACAGTTTCGCACCTAAGTATACGACTGCGTGATCCACAGTGCTGCCCTGCATTTTATGTATTGTAGAAGCCCATGATAGTATTAAAGGCAACATTCTTCTTTCAGCCGTCCCGTAATTGTACTTAGCTGGAAACTGTATGGCTTTCGGGTGTATACGATGTACTCCGTCTCTTGCGAAATCAATTCGGACGGAAGGTACATCTGTTGCATACATCTGAGTTCGACGAAATTGAGGCCAAACGATTTCGTTGATGTAGCCTATAGCGCCATTTACTAATCCCTTTGAAACGTCAATATTGGACCGTAGCATGACTTTTGCCCCCACAAATATTTGCAGTTCCGCTGGTAAACCCCCAGTTTTGTTGATATCAGCTGGTATTATAGTAGCTATATCCACATTGTCTGCATTTCGTGTGGCGTGTACTAGCTGATCCTGCGCTTTTATTTTGTAAATGCGAGCACCATTATTTCTGTACAAATTCAATACAGCACAGTTGTGGTCGTTAACTTGTTGATTTGTGGGGTATACCCTTAACGCTTTGTCTATTGCAAACTCATCACTCGTGTCTTGAAGAAGTCTTCCCATTAAAATACTAAAATGTTGGGTTGTTAGCTCACCGACTCTCAAAGCATTCAAAATATCAATAAAAGTCTGGTCACCTTGCTGACGCATATTTTCAGTTAATTCACACAGCGTGAATAAACGCCAGAGATGTGTAGCTGGTTGGAGATGTTCTGGCTGTTTGAAAACAGGTGTTCCTGATCGTTTTATAGGAGGCAGTTGTAAAAGATCACCGAAAAGTAATACGTTTACTCCTCCAAAAAACTCATTTTCACAGTTCTTAATTTGCCTTAATCGAGCGTCCATCATGCATAACAGATAAGACACCATGGAAATCTCGTCGACAATCAAAAATTCTGTCTGATGCCATTGTTGCCTCATTATTCGCAAATAGTTTCCGGACAGTGGTGACATACCTGTTATGCGACCGTCTTTCTGTACAGGCAATTTTAAAGTACTGTGTATCGTAGCTCCATTTATTAATCTAGCTGCAACTCCTGTTAGTGAGCAGACTTTAACCGCATCCTTTGCGTAGCACCTATTAATTTGGTCTCGTAATAACTTTAATAGAAAAGTCTTGCCCACACCAGCTCCTCCTGTAAAGAATATTTTTAAACGTTCTTCAGCACCTGACATTTGATTTTGTATGGACTGGGTAATTAATGTAAAAATTTCCTTTTGTCCTGCATTCATAGACTGCTTAGCCTGTAAGAACTGGTCTTCATTCATTGGCAAATAAGGAACTTCTTCTTCATGGTCTAGTTCCATCGGCTCTGTGTGTTCCAGTATCTGAAATGCGTGTACTTGCGCGAATACATTTTCAAGCTGCCTGTCACGTTCACGATATATTTCCAAGTAGGCGTTTGTTTGTCTTAAACTTTCTTCGTTGGCGAGAAACGCATCTCTGGCACTATTAAATTCTCCTAAAAGTTCGGCCTCATTGCGATACGGCATATACTGGATTAGTAAACTGTAATAATATGACTCTGGATCAGAAGCTGCTACGAAGTTAGGTACCCGTACTACAGCTGGCGTGTTTCTAATAGTCATTTTGGTGTTGTCTGTTAAAGTTATAAGACGCCTTCTTGTTGTTTGCTCGTGCGGTGCATAAGCATCGGTATCGATGCTCTCTTCATTTATAACTGGCGGTTTTGTGTAGTGTGGCCGAATAACATCGCAAATTCTATGAGACACATATTGTTAAAATCATAGTTGGGATGCTCTGCTGGTCGCTTTTCATATCGTTCGAAAATATTGGCACAATATCCTGCTGCTTGACCAGCTTCATTAAACTTCAACACTTTATACCTTTGTTCCGCTTTACGAGTATTGACAAAAATTGTTTTTCTCGAGCTGTCACGCATACTCAAATGGCATAGCCTGAATACGCATTCGCAGGCTGAAACTTGACGTTCTCTTAATATGCGCATGCATATTTTAAACAGCTTACGCGAGACGTCAGTTTCTTCTCTTCTAATTTGTTGAATAGCTCGAGATACTTCACCATCTAGGTTTGTAGGTTCTGATTTTGACACGTATTTAGCGATGTAATACGCAACCGACTCATTTGTACCACACGGTTGTATATCCATATTGGCTTTCCACATTTTTAGCAAAGCAGGACTGTAATTATTTACCCAACCATCTTCACTTTTTCTTTTCAGAACGCAAATGCGACCACCGTTGTAGATGAATTCGTTAGATGAAGTATCAATAACATGTGTCTCTAAGCATTCCGAGCGTGGAAAGTTGAAACGACAAACAGAATTATTTTTCGTGCAGGTACTAGTGTGTCGATGTATTTGACAATTTTTAACTAATTCATTTAGTTCTGAAGTTTCTGGAGGAATGGCAGTACTACAGACTGAATCAATGCGAGCTATTCCTTCAGGTGTCGCAACAGACAGGTGATCTTCGATCCAAACAACCATATGCAAATGAGGACTTCCTCTGTTCTGAAACTCGATTTGCCACCAATGATCTTTAACTTTGTTAACCTGGCTTCATATTCTTATGGCGTTTCTGACGCCGTCATTTGTATCGCTGACGTTGCTTTTTTAACCTGGCCTCATATTGCTCAGGTGTTTTTGACGCTAATTGTTCCCGTCGTTTCTGTAATCGACTATTTCTATCACCTTCACTTTCTTTAGCTCGTTTTGCTTTATACTTTTCTTTCGCTTTTTGAAGCCTTCGTTTACGTTGTGTTGCAGTTTCTGTTTTATTTGTGTTTGTATTTTATATATTTTTTTTACCATTTTGTTCCCACGAATAATGGACATTTAAACGGTCGACCCCCCCCCCCCCAGAGATCCAATAAAGCGGCAAGGCTATGTACAACAAGATGCGCCTGAGTCTTGAGGGGAAAACGCTAACGACATATCATTTTTATCCACCCTAATTCCATACAGTTCTCGGCGCATTTTAACCTTTCACCTTAACTTGGGTGGTGTACTGCTAACGACACGATACAAAATCTTGACTTGGGTGGTGGATTCAGGCTGGATTAATCAGATACCTAAATTACAGATTCAATTTCTAAATTTAAATCTTATTATTATACGCCATTTGGTGGCTGCGCCCATCTTAAATATTGAGGTTGTATAGTGCACTGTATTCTTCTTGTCAAGCCCTTTTATTTGATACCCATATTGGTGGGATTGATAAAAAATTGTTATCAGCCATTTGGTAGCGGCGGCCATCTTAGATTTCAATTTTGCATAGTAAATTGTATTCTACTTGTTGAGACCTTTCATTTGATACCCATGTTGATGGGATTGATAAAACCTAAGTTATCCGCCATTTTGTAGAGGCCGCCATCTTGGATTTTAATTTTATATAGTACATTGTATTATACTGGTTGAGCACTTTCATTTGATACCCATATTGATGGGATCGATAAAACCTACGGTATCCGCAATTTTGTAGCGGCCGCCATCTTGTATTTCAATTTTTTATAGTATATTGTATTCTGCTTGTTGAGCCCTTTCATTTGATACCCATATTGATGGGATTAATAAAACATAAATTATCCGCCATTTTGTAGCGGCGGCCATCTTGAATTTATAATGATAATGAATAAACATAATTGTATTGTCACCAAAATCCAAAGTGTATACAAAATTTCAGATTAATCGGTTGACAGGAAGAGGGTGAAATTTGAATTACTAAATTTGACCCAAGAATAATAAATAAAACAAACGGGGTGATCTAAATAAAACCGTTTAATAAAAAGGACAGAATGTTTGAGATTTTTTTTAAATTCATTTTTCTTCACAATTTGCCTTTATTACTTATCCTGAACCGTCTCTGCAAATTTGGTTCGTTATTGCAAAATAACCCTGTACAGTACTAAAGTGGCAAACGAAATTAATATTAACCTTATGGTAAATAGGCACGTCTGCTCATAGACACCTGCATCCATCTATAAAGAAAATTTACAGACGTTTTTTTGCCTTTTGCGGTCTAAGATGGAATGCCTCACACCTGTAAATATACTGGCTCTTTATATCCTTCAGAACGATACCCGGAAGTGCAATCCCTGCTATTTAGTGACAGAAAGGTAAAGGGGGACCTACCTACTCAGACAGACTACGAGGCAGAAATGCAATCAAGTGGAGTCCTACCTCCTAATGAAAGGAGTTCCACTATGCCTAACAAACCTTACTATAATTTTTTAATTGATGTTCCTATATCGTAACTAGTGTATCTATATTGAAACATATATAGTGCGTCTAATGATCTTTATTAATTTCGACCAGAGAGTTCAGCGTGATCTTCTTGGGGATTTTATTAGGATCTTAGTGGGCGGACATGCTGCTATTGATGTTAATAAATAATATAAAACAGATTAAATAATAAAAATAACAATAATAAAGCCTCTTTATTCCTTAATAGAAAATAATTACAATAACAACAATTATATGTACGCTAAGAAAATAAAATAAAATATATATTTCAATTAAGGACCCCTCTTTGGGTAAAGGCCTCCTCCATCTTTTCCCACTCTTTTTCGGTTCTGTGATATTGTTAACCAATTTTTTCCCGCTGTCTTTTCAATCTCATCGACCCATCTTTCTTTTCGAAATATGACCGAAAGATGAAATAGATTCATATCTCCTTATTATTCGGTTAAAGTCGTAACGTCCGAAAAATTGTGACAACAAAAAATTTGTGGCACGTTACAAAACTGAAATAAACATCGTAATGTCTATTGAGTACCAAAAAAAATTAGCGTACCAGGAAAAGAAAAAAACTAGGGGTAACTACGGGTATCAATATATTTTATAAAATATACCAGGCGGTCCCATAATGAACTGGCCTGATATAGTTCAACGTGACATGTCGCTACATGTTGTGTTGCATTAAATAGTACGTTTATCGTGCACTTAATATAAGAAACATGCATCGACATGAAATGCTTAGTCTTAGTTTAACAGGCATTTGAATAACGAGAGTCGCGTATTTTTTTCAAAATGTCGAAAACTGAGTATCGAAGTGTCTTAAAGTTTCTGTTTAAAGAAGGTTTATCACCTGCCCAAATAAAAGAACGATTGGATGGCGTGTATAAGGAGTCTGCCCCCTCCTATAGCACAGTGAAAAATTGGGTGAAAGAGTTTCGCCTCGGGAGAGAAACCGTCGAAGACTTTGGCCACGACGGTCGACCTGTGGAAGTGCTCACTCCCGAAACGATTGCTCTTATCGAAGAGGAGGTTCTGAGTGACCGCCGTTTGAAGATTAGAGAAATTGCAGCAAGGCTTGGGCTCTCCAAAAGTACCGTTCATCGCACGATCCATGAACATCTTCACATGAAAAAAGTGAGTGCAAGATGGGTACCGAAACTTCTTTCAGCGGTACAAACAGGAAAGAGTGCGCTGCGCTTCGGAGTTTTTGGATCTTTGTGGCGAAAATCCAAAGACTGTGATCGAGCGGCTAGTGACTGGTGATGAAACTATAATCTTGTATCATGATCCACAAAGCAAGCGCGAGTCAATGGAATGGCGTTATAAGGGTGAAAAGCCCCCTAGAAAGGCAAAGGTGCAACAATCGACTAAAAAACTGATGTGCACAATATTTTGGGATTTTCAAGGCATTTTGATGGTGGATTTTAATGAACGTAATACAATCGTGAACAGCAAATATTACGCTTCTTTAATATATAAATTACGAGACAACATAAAGGAAAAACGAAGAGGCAAGCTGTCTAAAGGTGTCCTGTTGCTCCATGACAACGCCCCTGTTCATACCGCTGGTGTTTCGAAGGATGCAGTTCGTCAATGCGGGTTCACAGAAGTTCAACATCCACCTTACAGTCCAGACATGGCCCCGTCCGACTATTATTTATTTCCAAATTTAAAGCGGGACTTAAGAGGAAGAAAATTTTCAAGCGATGAAGAGTTGCAGGCGGCCGTCTTCAGTCATTTTGAGGATAAAAAATGTGATTATTTTTATAAAGGTTTAGAGATGTTGATTCACAGATGTCAGAAGTGTGTTAGTATTCATGGTGATTTTATTGAAAAATAAAATTGGTTTCGTTTCATTTCCTTAATTGGTTCATAGTTAGGCCAATTCATTATGGGACCGCCTACGTATACTGGAACTAGATATGTGAAATAGGCGTCTAAGTTGTTCATAAACCTACAAATTATTTGCTTCTTTCCGATATTTAATTAAAAACGTTATGTGCAGTAGCCTCTATTATTTTTCATATTAAAGGCATTTAGGAAGCTTTCATTTATTCAAGTAACACTCATTTGTTACTATTTTAACATTTATAACTAGGTTAGTGGGTACATTAGTAGTTACAATATACAGTTAAAATACTTTAATTGAAAGATTGGGAACACTCCTAAGCTCGGTACAAATAATTGTTATGTACAGAAATCAAACGTGTGACTTCTAAAGCAACAGCCAAACTATTATAACCAATGAGATGCTGAAGCTTCGTGTTATGGATAAAAAATCTACACAAAAGCAAAAAATAATGTCATGAAATTATTTTTATCAATAACTAAATATTTTTACTCTGCTAGAAAATAATTTCTCTTTCTTAACTTCACAGTGCTGCATTATAAAATAGAAAATATACAACTTAACTTACACAGCGTTGATAAAGAATAATAATAAAACGTACTAAATAAAGACAAAGAATAAGAGAATACAAACACAAAGTAATGTGATTATATGAGTGATATCAAATCATTGAAATTACTCGGTTCGTCAACGGCAATCGATCTTCATTTCGATATAAAGTCGAAGGATTCACTTCACGCCATTCGAAAACTAGGGACACACAAGTGCAATAGGTCACGTACGAGCTAAGTGACAGTTGCTGAATGCAGTTAGAACTAGTGATTTCAATAACCACCTGCTAAGTATTCCTAGGCTGTTACATCGAATTGTCTTTATTAGACTTTGAAGTAAGACACAGCTGTTATTATTTTATAGCAAGTGATGTTTATATTGACTGCGTTGTTTGTCTAGTGATCTAGATCATGACTCCAGCTCATGAGGTCTTAGGTTAGGCTTAAATCAGCTGCAAGGTTTTCTAACAAGAAATTCTCAGTAAGAGTTCGGAGTAAGGAAATTGGCGGTGTTTCACCAGGTGGTGAGTGAGCTAGGTAGCCTCGGAAAACAAGTACATCCGTTGTTCCTGCACCTGACCTCTTTTCGGTGGTGTCAGATTACTTCCCGATCAGACTATGAGAGTGAAGGAATAGGGATATGCTTTCCTGAGCAAATGGCTAGTCTACATTGACTGAACTGTCTGCCATGACCGAAATTTATATATACATATTTATAAATATACATAAATGAACATAAATGAAAAAAGTTAATAATAAATTTAAAAAAAAAAAACTACTTTATGGAATGCATTTTTACCAATTTATATTATACATAATATATTTTACTGATAAATATTACGACAACGCCCAAAAACAAGCGCCCTGGATAATATATAGGATCCATGTGAGGTGCATCATACAATAGCAGGTCACGCACTTAAGAGATAATAAGTGAATTTCTTTTTTTCTTACTACACCCTCATATTTGTTATTGTTGGTGATACCGGTACACGGTAAAGTTTCTATAAAGTTATGATTGTACCGTAACGTATTGTGTAATTAATAAATGTAATAATACATTAAAATAAATAAATATATAATTAAAAGTGGGTATCAAGCCAGTAAATTTTTGCGATTTCACCCTCGCGTCCCGCACGGAGACAGCGGTGCAGTAGCGTGGCGGCCGTCGGAACTACAGCCATAACTCGCTTGCGCACACAGCGTGATTGCGACAGTAAAACATAATTTTTCATTCTTTATCTTTCTAATTAATTCTGCAAGCTGTAAGATGTAATAATATTATAGTACCTAGGTGACCTGGGTTTGATCAAAATTAGAAAAATTAATAATTTTCTGAATAGTGTGTTTTACTTGTAAATTTGTAGATAAAGTAATACATTATATAAGTACCAAATTTCACTTAAATCGTACGTAGGGCCCGTTTGGGAAACAACTAGTTATATACATATAAAATATACATAATATTGGGGTATCTATATAGTTTCCTCATATAGCAATAAGCGAGATGAGATTTACACACACACACACACACATATATATATATATATATATAAATCTCATCTCGCTTATGTAGTTTCTGGCCAATTTACAGGATCGATCCATTATTTAATATCGATTAAATATATCTATTACACCCTAAAATCCCTTATCTCAGACTGCCATCCATACTGCGAGAGCAAGCTAAGGGATCGCGGCACATACCACTGGCACATACCTGGCGCGTTTATTTGTACACCAGCAATAGAGAGCATGAAAACGGAATGAAAAACGGGGTATTTGGCGGGAATTTGACCTACCACGGATTGATGCTCCTAAAACTATATAAACTAAGATGAAATGAAGAATGAAGGCTTATAGGACAAGCAACCAAGCTATAAAGCTTCATTAAAAAACGTGTCACATCTTGGTAACAGCGGTGGCCTGCGCGGGTTAACCCACCGTGAACTGACAGAGGTATTTGCAGCAGCCCTAAAAAATAGTTCAAGCTAATAGAACATTAAGCGCTAGATATTATCATAGCTTATAAAGTATCGCTTATATAGTTTTCACGCGACCAAATCTTCGTTAATGCCCGAATTTCTTAGTGCTTACGCTTTTCTTTCAATCTCGATTTTACAACGCAGGTACGTTCAAAATTTATGAATAGTTAAATATATAACAAATAAAGTAGAAAATTAAAAATGTTCAGAGCGGGAAGGTTATCTATCCATACATGAACACAACCAATGAAAGTCCCACCGCTGAACATAGGCCTCCCCCATAGATTGCATTTGGGAGATTTTACAACAGTTGCTATTCTAACCCACAATTGTTATCTTTGTTGAAGTACCTTTATATCTGGGGGCACGGGTGTGCCCCCGCCTAGTCAAACAAATAAGCGGCTCAGCCGTACCATACTTTTCTCGAAGCAATTCAGGCCATTTTTGACCCCCCTATTACTTCGTAGTGGATAAAACGAGAAGCCTGACTGTTATAAATCTTTTATGTTTTAAATATATAGATTGAATTGGCAATCGCACTAAGCAATATTATTTAATAAAATATATATTACTTGTAAGATAAGTTTTCATGCGATGGTCAAGTCAATCTATTTATTCGATACATAAAAGATTTTTAACATTGATATGGTCACTATAAAATGTTTTATAGTGACCATATCAATGTTAAATTAAGTTTGGTTAGGCTACGTAATAACTAAAAACTTGGTATTACATGGATCTCAGAAATTTTTACGGTAGAAGAACTGAGTTGTGAGACTTGGTTTTTTACAAGTTATGGTTTTGAAGTCATTTTGTTAGTTTTGTGATTTCGTAGCTCACGGAAGCTTATTATTTAGCCTAATAGCAAGAGTATGTGTCAACCACAACGGAGCGTGCGGGTTCCAATTTCGTAAGGATGTAAATTATTTTTAGATTTTATTTTTTTCTTGGTATTCACACGCCCCACAGATCCACAAAAATAAATTATTATTTACCGAGATACGTACATTTTATGGTGCCCTACGTACTCGTTAATCGTGAGGTCAAATGTTTGGTCAAAAAATTTTAATTACCGTAATTATAACAGAAAATAATTGCTTATTAATATACTTCCAAAATTATTAAATACTTTTATGAATTAATAAAATGATTATAATAATATTATGTACTCTACTGGGACCGAACCATCATCACAGACAGGACTATTCTTGCGAATAAGCCTGATATTGTGCTGATGGACCGGGCACAGTCAAGGATATTTTTGGTCGACATTACCATTCCGTATGACGAGAACCTCGTGAAAGCCGAAACAGACGGATGCTTCTCGCCGGACGATCCCAACGTTGTTGCGGATTCTGTCGCTGATGTGGTACTTCAGGGTATGGAACTTTTTATTCCTTCCTCTGTGGTGCCCATTGGAGGCAAATCTTAGCCATGGTTTGGTCGCTCCTGTAAAATAGCATCATGCTATAAGCAGGAGTGCTACCAGGCCTGGGCTGACGCATCAGCGTCCAGAGATGTAAACACCAGCGCTCTAAAAAAGAAGTATAATTCCGCCTCTAGGTCCTTCAAAAGAGTCATTGCCAAGGCAAAGTCAGAGCACATAGGCAGAATTGGCGAGAAACTAGTTCGTCTTCCTTCTGGAACCCGTACATTCTGGTCTCTCGCCAAGGCTGTCCAGGGGAATTTCTGTTAGCCATCTCTTCCATCTCTGCACAGGGAGGACGACACACTGGCCCACACCGCAAAGGAGAAAGCCGATCTTCTAGGCTCTTTCTTTGCGTCTAACTCGACTCTCGATGACGGGGGGAGTACGCCGCCGACCATCCCGCGGTGTGAGTGCTCCATGCCGGAAGTGTAGTTCACTCAGCGCTCGGTTCGCAAAGCACTCCTCTCCCTGGACATCCACAAGTCGAGTGGGCCTGACGGAATCCCCCCAATTGTGCTGAGGACGTGTGCTCCAGAGTTGGCACCGGTTTTAACGCGTTTTTTCCGGTACTCCTACTCCCTAGGCGTAGTTCCAAAATCATGGAAGACGGCTTTCGTCCACCCGATCCCTAAAAAAGGCGACCGCTCAGACCCGTCCAACTACCGGCCTATCGCCATCACCTCCTTGTTCTCCAAAACAATGGAGTCCATTGTAAACTGCCAGCTCATGAGGTACCTTGAGGATCACCAGCTGATTAGTGACCGCCAATACGGTTTTCGCCGTGGTAGGTCAGCTGGTGATCTTCTGGTCTACCTAACTCACAGATGGGCGGAGGCAGTAGAGTCCAAGGGGGAGGCATTGGCCGTTAGTTTGGACATTGCGAAGGCCTTCGATCGGGTTTGGCACAAAGCGCTTCTTTCGAAGCTCCCTTCCTATGGGCTTCCCGAGAAATTGTGCGATTGAATCACCAGTTTTCTTGCAGATCGGAGCATCACGGTCGTTGTAGACGGTGCAAGCTCCGATTGCAAGCCTATTAATGCTGGTGTTCCACAGGGCTGCGTGCTATCGCCAACGCTGTTTCTTCTGCATATCAATGATATGTTGCAGACCCGTAACATTCATTGCTATGCAGATGACAGCACTGGTGATGCTCTTTACACCGGCCGAGCCAATATTTCTCGGGAAAACGTCTCCGAGTGCCGGGACAAACTTGTGTCTGAAGTCGAGTCTCTGCTGGACAGAGTCTCGGATTGGGGGGCGACTAAATCTAGTCCAGTTTAACCCCCAGAAGACACAAGTTTGCGCGTTAACCGCTAAAAAGAACCCCTTTGTCGTATCCCCTCAGTTTCAAGGCACTCCCCTTGTTGCCTCAGCCAGTATCGGAATCCTCGGCGTCGACATATCGAGTGACGTGCAGTTTCGTGGTCACTTGGAAGGGAAGGCCAAATTGGCCTCTAAAAAGCTTGGCGTGCTCAGCAGAGCGGGACAGTATTTCATGCCGGCACACCGCGTGCAACTTTACAAGGCGCAGGTTCGGCCGCACATGGAATACTGTTCCCATCTCTGGGCTGGGGCTCCCCAATACCAGCTCCTTCAACTTGACCACACCCAGCGCAGAGCGGCTCGAATCGTCGACGACCGAGTGCTTTCCGATCGGCTCGATTCTCTGGCACTGCGAAGAGATGTTGCATCCCTTTGCATTTTCTTTCGCATATACCATGGAGAGTGCTCTGAGGAATTGTTCGGATTAATCCCAGCCGCCAAATTTCGTGAACGCACTACGCGGCAAACGTCCCGATACCATCCACACCATCTGGATGCTTGGCGGTCCACCACTGTACGTTTCAAAAGTAGTTTTCTTCCGCGTACAACCTCTCTGTGGAATAATTTACCACCAGCGATTTTTCCGGACCGATACGACCTGGGGACCTTCAAGAAAAGAGCTTACTCCTTTCTAAAGGGCCGGCAACGCGTCTGCAATTCCCCTGGTGTTGCAGTTGATCATGGGCGGCGGTAGTCACTTAACATCAGGTGAGCCACATGCTCGTTTGCCCCCTCTTCTATAAAAAAAAAAAAAAAGATAAGCGAACAAAATATCTGGACCTGGCTCACGAGGTGACCGACATGTGGGGTGGGCTGTCGACCGAAATTATACCTGTAGTCGTTTCTGCAAACGGGATAATCCCATTCAGCTGACTGGGACTCCGTGACGGACTGCTCCGGGCTCAAATGCAGAAGGCGGTGCTCCTCGATAGTGCCCACATTGTCCGCCGGTTTCTATTCTTTCCCCCTAACCCTCGGCCGTTTGGTCTCCCCTGCCGAAGGCTTCCATCTGGTTGGGATTTTATTTATTTATGTATTTTTTATGTATTTATTTTATTTTATTGTTATTTATGTAGGTATATTTTTAATTTTACCCCACCACCCAACCAGATGAAAAAACTATATAGATACCCCAATATTATGTATATTTTATATGTATATAACTGGTTGTTTCCCAAACGGGCCCTACGTACGATTTAAGTGAAATTTGGTATACATATATTTATATAATACACAAAGTATATATATATATATATATATATATATATAATACATAGTAATTTGAACTTTGTTGCCCCTAAGAAATGAAATATTGGTAATTATGATTATTTTGTTCTAAATATATTTTAATAAAGAAATCGAAAAAAAAATACGATTCTTGAGTTACTTAAACGAAATAATTTTTAATGTGTATTATGTTTTTTTTTTCTTTCATAGTATAAAATGAGAGAGACAGAAAAGTCGAATTTTAGGAAATTGATCTTCTGTACCTTTTGTTCATGTGCTTAATTTCTTTAGATTTTGAATAGTAGAATTAGATCCGATTTTTAAATGTCGTAATTACGAAAGACTAACAGCTATGATTAAAATCATAATAGAATATAATTACCTTGATAGAAAAAATCACAAAGCTACCTCTTATTTTAATTTAATACAGCTTTTCTCAAAACCTCAGGGTACAATTACATATGTCAGGGCTTGCACGTTTTAGGCAAGCGACGTACGAGTAAATTTTAAAAAATGTGACACTGTTTGCGTACCTAAATATTTTTTTTTGAAAATATGTACCTACTTGTTTAAATAGTTTTGTTTATTGTATAGTATATTTAGTTTTAGAATAAAAAATCTGTATAAGTCTTATTATTAGTACTTCATATGTGTATTATAGAAAATACGTTCCTTAACAATTTTGAAAACATAATATTGAGAAAATCAGCAAATAACTATATAATAATTTAATTGTTTCACTAACTGCCTCGTTAGTCTGTTAGTCTTAAACACGATTTTTAATTACTAGGTCTCCGGTTCGACCGAAATCAATTGTTTGTTTACTTTTTTATAGAATAAGGGTGGCAAACGAGCACACAGTCCACCTGATGGTAAGTGGATGCTGTAGCCCATAGACATCTATTCATAGACATCATTTATCCTCGATTAACAATGAATAAGCAGATGTAAAAAGGGGTCTCTGGATCGCTACACTTGCCATACGAAACACAGCAGTATTAAGCTGCTATTTTACGCTGGTATTCTATGAGCGTGGACCTTCCCCAGTCGAGCCGACCCATTCGTGCTGCAACCATAATATAGCTGCAGCGTGGCTTTACCATGTAGAAAATACTTTATTAAACTTTATTATTATTAAAGTTTTTACTAGTTTTTAGCATTATTACTATTATTAAATTCTGAGGGCCGTTTGTATGTGTCGCTGCCCATGATATACTACTATATATATATATATATATATATATATATATATATATATATATATATATATATATATATATATATATATATATATATATATATATACTATATAAACATATTTGCCATAGTAGCCACGCTTTGCGAGCGGGTTGGTAACTTCTGTTTTTTATTGTATAATTGTTGTGATCAGGAAGATGCTGCAGCCCGTCTCCCTTTGTCGCCTCTTACGACACCTACGGGAAGATACGGGGTAGTGGATATTCTAAACCGCCACTACATGGAGTAAAGTTGCACTGAATAAAGATATAGTAAGCGGCAAATGTATTTTATTCAATAACTCGAAAAATGTAATTAATTTTAATCATCCTTAAGGATAGCTAGATGCTAGATGCTAGATGGTATATAAAAAATGTCATTTATTAATTTTTTCGCCTGATAATATGGACCATGACCAATAAAAATAAAATAAGAGATGACTTTGTATTTTTTTATTGAGAACATTTTATTCTATAATATTTTTAAATAATGACCTCCCCCGGAATTACGATATTATATCCATATTAATACTTTTTGTTACTTTGTACTCGATTAATCTATGTAAAAATCCGATCTAAGATTGACAGTTAGTTGTTGTACGCGTTCTTATTAGAACATATTTAATAAAATATAGTTAAAGCAAATAAAAATCAAACCCGATATGGAAGCCGAAAGGAAGAAATCGGCGGACGATGGGGGGCGGAATAGAAGAGCATCGCCTTCTGCATTTGAGTTTGTAGCGGCGCTGTCGTCACGCCACTAGCGAAACGCCCCTTTTGCCTATCCTATCGCGCTATCAACGCTCCGAATCATAAACAGTATATACAGAACAGCTCTGATCTATCACATGGAGCGATGGTCGCTCCCCGGACACAATACCTTGCCCGGCGGGAGATCTCCCCTTTTTCTTCAACGGCCACAGTGGTGACCATCCTACGTAATCTGAACACGCAACCAACAACCTTCGGAAAGTTCAAGCTTCATCTTCGTCATAGAATACCCCACCCATTCGCTCCCGAGTAGATATCGTCTGCAGTCTTCATATCCTGAAAGCCAGCTAGATTCACAAGGTTCATCGCAGCACTGGAATAGTAATGCTTCCTGTTCCTTCTCTTGTTGTTCTTCTCTCTGTGCTATACAGTGTTCGGTACGGCTCTGAGCCTCATTGCTCACCTCTGCTTCACGGCACTCTCGCAGATTACTTGCTTTTTTCTCGACTCACCGCAGACTACAAGGCAATCTCCTGGCACTTGCACATTCGTCGGCAACGAGACTGCACTATCGACCTCCAGTCTGAGCAGGGGGATGATGTAGTAGCGCTGTCATCGCGCCACTAGCGAAACACACCGAAGTCTAAATCGCGCTATCAACATTCCGAATCATAAACAGTATATATAGAACAGCTCCGATCGATCACATGGAGTGTTGGCTGCTCCCCGGCCTTTTCCCTCCACGGCCATAAATGATTATTATTACTCATGGAATAAGTGTGACAAATTGGTACATAGTCCAGCTGGTGGCAAATTAATACTGAACTCTGATAAAAGGGCCTCCGATTTTCTACATTTCTTTTCTACTGGTCCGTTCCTGGTCGAGTCGACCCATTTAAGCTACAACCATAACATACACCTTCAGCATGATTCTACTACGTATAAAATAAATGGAAAAAATATGCAATAAATCATAATAAAAACCGGCCACACAACTACAATTATCCTGGTGTTGCATTTGTTCATGGTTGGTGGTCAACAGTTTCCATCAGGTAAGCTGCATGATCGTTTGCCTCTCTTTTATAAAAAAAAATTGTTTTGTATTTAACAAGCTGTGCCTGGCGTGTATTGCAAAACCTTTTTTTCAACCGACTTAAAACAGAAGGAAGAATTCAATTCAATTTTATGTTTTTTTATGTGTTACCACAGAACTCTTTTCTGAGTGAACCGACTTTAATGATTCTTTTTTTATCTGAAAGCTGCTGCATCTCGTGTTGTTCTATATAAATTTGATCAAGATCTGACAAGTTGTTTTTGAGTCAATCTTAAATAATGCGGACTTAATTGACATCGAATACATTGATGATGTTCTCATTTTATTTATATTAAAGTCGGTTGTACAAAATTATTGATTATAATTTTGTACAACCACTTTATATGTACGTGTACGTGATACCACTTGTCTCCAAAAAGTTTTGCAGGCGCGCGTCAACAAGTCACCAAAGGTTTCATTGTCATCAGTTGAATTGTTTAAAACCGAAAAGAAAACGAACAAACAAATTTTATATTAAGCGCAATAGATTTAATTGTACATTTTTTAGAGAGCAATAGGTGTTAAATTTCTATCAAATTTGGCTACCATAGCTTGGGAGCTTTGCGCTGACCCTATTTTTTATTTAGAAAAACAACAACATATACAATAATAATCAAACATTAATATAACAAACTAAAGCATGACCACTAACAGATTTTCCTTATATTGCTTGATGATACAATGTTATTTATTTAGAGCCGTGGTAGCTCAGTGGTTAATGCTCGCTGTAAATATAACAGAACGCGAGTAACCCGGGTTCGATCCCCGCCGGCACCAATGAAATTGTTAATTGCAATTTTAAGTGCTGATTTACCACGTGCTCGGCGGTGAAGGAAAACATCGTGAGGAAACCTGCATGTCTGAGTAATAAGAAGAAAAAAAATATTTCGAAGACATGTGAAGTTCGTCAACACGCATTTGGGCGGCGCGGCGGACACTTCCTTGCCCTAAACCCTCTCAGAAATGAGGGGAGGCCTGAGCCCAGCAGTGGGACGTATATAGGCTGTAACTTTACTTTACTTTACTTTACAATGTTACTTGAAGAAATTGGAATAAGAATAATCTAATACACTATATAAGCAATTTATGTTATAAATGCGATCGAAAGCTTATATGATGAATTCTTTTGAGGGTTTAAGGTAGTTTGATATTTTATATTACATAATAATTTGCAGTAAGCGAGCAACCCTAGTTAATCCTCGGCGGCACCAATGAAGATGTAAATTGAACCTTATGACGTTGAATTGACGTTGGTCGTTAGTGAAGGAAAAAATAAATCTGGTGAATAAAATATATCGAAGACATGTAAGACGAAAACATTCTGAGGCAGCGGAGCAATTTTTTATATCTTACTCAGAACGGGACGCAAATAGCATGTGTGCAATGTATTTAGCCTGTACCTTTAGCCTTACCAATATAAAATAACGGTCTTCAATTCCTCTAGTGTTGCAGTTTTCAATGGTTGGCGGTAGTTATTTACTTTCAGACAAGCTGCGTGCTTATATGCTACCACTCACTTAAAAATAATACAGCGGTGAGGCGGACTAATTACTCCAATATATCTCACTCTGCTGAAATTGTGAGTCTCTCCTATCTCAGAGAAGATTAACCCTCACCGATATGCTTCGCAAGCGGAATGTTGCAATCGACATTCTTTTTAAAAATAAGGTTGACAAATGAGCACACAGTCTATCTGATGATAAGTGGATGCTGTGGTCCATGGACATATTCATTTATTCTCGATTAACATACAAAATACAAGTGTGTTGTCACCACTGAGGGATAATATAGAATGCTTTTTAACAGTGTAAAGAGTCTCCGGTTCTCTAGACTCACTATATGAAACACAGGGGCATTAAGCTGCTATTTTACGCTGGTATTCTGTGGAAGCGTGGTCCTACCCCGGTTAAGCCAACCCATTCGTACAACAACCATAATATGGCTGCAGTGTAGCTCTACCAAGTTAAATAAATAAAAAATAAGTAATAAATAGTAATAAGTGTAAATAATTGGGAATGTCCTCACCATTTGCGTATTTAATATTTACCATTAGTTGTTTCAGATGATTACATAAAAATATAAAAAAGTTGTAATTAGAAAAAGATAATGTTTTTTTTTTTTAATTTGAAAGCAAATATTTCTACCTAATGTTTAGCTATGTCGTACAATTTTAGTTTTTTCCCATCTTTTGTAATGAAATTGAAAAGACGGATGCTTTTAGTGCTCGCAAAGAAAAACGTGAAGTGAATTTCAAAAAATAGTAAACTCGGGGCATTTCCTTTTAAGATGTACACTTACATACAAATATATCTTTTGTTTAAACATTTTTAATTTTTTGAACTTGTTAAGAACTTACATTTTAATATCACGTTTATTAATATCTCCTGAAGAAAACAGAGGGATGTTATATGCATTTAGTGTGTATCTGTGTTTCGATTTTGATTAAGTTTTTTTTTTTTTTTGTTAGAAAGGTCTCTTAATACAGAGTATTTTTAGCTATGTTTTAATAAAATCTATTCAGCCATTTGAAAGTCGTCACCTCTTTTTCTTAGGTTGTTTTTTTATATTTTTAATTTCAGTTATTTTACCTACTTTTTATTATTTTAGAGATATATTCCTTCACTACTGGTCATATTAGAAATTCAAGGTAGCTCAGCGAGCTATGAGTAGGCTATGACTAGGGTTACTTGATAGACATCGTAATAAGAATATCCGCAGTAGAACCAGAGTAGCTGACAAAGTCTATTGGATTAGTAAGCTGAAGTGGCAATGGGCCGGGCATAGCTGGAAGAACCCACAACCGATAGGGAAAAATGTTTGGCAGCCTCGTACTAGTACCAAATCGAAATATAGGGCGGTTCCCGCTAGATGGAGTGGTGCCCTAGTACGAGGTGCAGACAATCTATAGCTGCAGGTGGTTCAGAACCTGCTTTGTGGTATTTATTGGGAAAGAACTAAGTTCAACAGTGAACTTTTATAGCAATAGCAGCTCAACGCTGCTGTGTTTCGTATGGTGAGTGTAGAGAACCAGAGACACATCTAACAAGAAACAAGGTATTCCATCTTAGTCCTCACGGGTGACATCGCATCTGCGTTTTGATTCGTAATCGAGGATAGATGTAGATGTCTATAGGCCACAGTAACCACTTAGCATCAATTGAACTGTGTGCTTATTTTTTTTAATTATGTGCGAGCAGCTATGCAGGTCTAGGGAAGGAGACCAGTATCACTGCGACCTAAAAGATCTATTGTGATCGCTGCATTATTGTCTCTGTTCCTACTAGATATTTCGTAGTAATAGTCTGAGAATATAAAACAAGCGGGTATTGAAAGCACCAGTTTAAACTGCATTGAGTAATACTGTCCCCGAACGGGCACATGACTTGTTGTATTCGCCTTGTTACATACAGTATAAAGTGTTGCTATTGACAGGAAGAGTGATTTATGTCAACAAATCGAATGGCGTAACACTCGTGTTACTCGTGTCACAAACAAATTATATTATAGTTTCTAATACAAAATGAATTATATACATACATACATAAACGCTCACGCCTGTCACCCAGAGGGGTAGGCGGAACTCCATTTGGCACGGAGTACAAAATATTAATTAAATCCGTAGCAGTCTATTGTTAACCAGTAGGAATTCTGAGGTTACAAGTATGTTTCATTGTATTGTGTGAAAATATCAACATCGTGCTGATGTATGTACATAATACTATGTTGTTTGTACCTTTTTCTGTCCGGATAGAAATGATCAAGATAAAAATGTAAACAATTCAAGCTTCTATAGTCAACCAAATCTAAGAAATACCTTTTAACGTTTCACATTAATGATTCTGCAATAACTTTAACCTTGTACTTAAATCCGAAGAATCATGAAGTTATCTATATTTTATTACAACGTATATAGCCTTCTATAACTAATTTAAGTTCGAATATTTCAAACAAAGCAAAATATAAATAAAAAGAACGAGTATCAACTTTTTTACTTGACGTCGTTTCAATGATATGTCGCTATGTATATTACCGTAGTATACGGATAATTAAAATTCATTGCTATGCGAATAATCGGCAAAAATATTCTATTTGAATTTTTAAAATTCCTTAAATTATACGAATCATGATTTTTTTTTACATAATCAACGTAAATTCGTGCGAGCAAAAAAAAAAAACTCATATTCAAGGCCGCGCTGAAAACACCACTACGTAATTTTAATCCCCGCTATTTCGGGAGCCTCGTTGGTCTAATTGTTGCAGTAGTACGACTGCTGATCGTGAGGTGAGGACCAAAAAAAACCAATTCTTGAGTTTTTCCTTTAAGAAATTCCCAGTAGTTTTCCGGAGCCAGAAAGTTGGCGGTGTCTCACCCCCGTGCTTCGGAAAGCACGTAAGGCCGTTGGTCCTGCGCCTGATCTCTCTCCGGCATGTTGGTTTACCGTCCCATCGGATTATGAGAGTGAGGGAATATAGAGTGCTCCTGTGCTTGAACATACACTTGGACACTATAATCCTGTCCTGCGCCGATGGCATGTCTCAGCTGAGGCAGGCCGCCGTGGCCGAAATTCGGTCTGGAGGACATTATTTCGGGAGCATACTGTGCGTAATTTTGTGATTTTGTGTTTGTCTTCTTATTTTGTGACTGTTTCTTCCATATTCGTTGAAGCATGTGCTCATGTCATAAAGGACGATTGGGCAAAAGTGGTAGAAAAAACAAAAAAAATTATTATGGATGACTTTGAGAAACATTAATTTTGACTGCATTTTTGAAAATCAAATAATAATTAATCTAAACAAGGAGAGCTCAACTAGTTGTACTGAAAGTGATTGATTAAATTTATTTTTAATCTAGTTTCAATCTTAAATTTTTATAACTAATATTTTAGGGACGTGTTAAGTCTACCAACGTATTTGGGTCGTGCAGCGGATAGTACCTACCCTGCCATTAAACCCTATCAGAAATAACAGGAGCCCTGAACCCAAAAGTGGGAAATTTACTTTTTTTACCAAAACAAGTATTTTGTTAATAATTATTATGGAGAATGTTTTAATTCTTGTGTTATTAAGTTGTTAAAATTGAGAGTTGGAAGATGACAATTAGATCAGACCCATACAATTACTTGAGATGTGTGGGAACCGTATAAACCATTGAGTTATCAACAGAAAATTATAATTTGATAATGTAAGTAATATATTACGTTATACATATGGGGACGCCCAAACATTTCCTTAAAGAAAGTATATTTGCCATAACTTGGCAGACAATTTGGCAGCCGCTATATTTTATTTATAGTTGTCATAAGTAAAGCGCTGCTGCCTACCTCCTGGTTTATTTCCCCCTGTCGTCTCTTACGACACTCATGGGACAATATGGGATAGTGAATATTTCTACACCGCCCCTGCATGGTGAACCCTGGTTACTACATTGTATCTGCGCAGATACTTCAAACTTAAATAATTACAATTGATCATAAATGGGATAAATAATATAACCTATAATACCGTAACTAAGAACAACAATGCACGTCTCAATTTTGAACAAAATACATATTTTTTCCTTCAAGTGGCATTCACAAAAATAACATAAAAATCATTTTTAAATTAATGGTGCTTTCTTTTTTAACAAAATCAAAAAGAAAGTGTCTATTACAATTCGTTATGTTTTTCTTTATAGCAGCGTAGATACACACACACACACACACACACACACATATATATATATGATGATATATAGATGCTTAAAAATAAAAAGATGGAACTCAAAAATATCAATTTCTGGGAAATGGCATTTAAAGTTTACCACTTCCTCCTTGTCACCTTTGATTGATAATTAAAAAAATGTATTATGCTATTGACTACTTTAGCCATCGCTATTTATATATTGGATTATAGAGATTTTAATGACAATACCAAAATTTTGTTAAAAAAATATACAAGTTAAATAATTTTGAGGCCAAAAAATATTCTTCTGACTTAATTCACTTTATGCAAAAAATAAACTTAAAAAAGTGTAGCAAGCCGTAAAACTTCTTTTTAATTGAAAAGTGTAAGTAATGGCTTAGACAATATTCTACATTAATTCGGTTTATTACTATTCAAAAAGAGAAAGTGAAATGAGATTATTGAACTCATCATTTTTAAAGAAAATAAAAACTAAGAATAAACTTGGTTTTTTAAACAAAACAAAATTTATTGAACAATTTGACTTTAAGTATTAAATTTAAACAAAAATTAAGCAACAATCAGTCTTGAGTGTGACTACAAAAATAACAAAAAATTAACTTCTTTAACAAAAATAAAAACTTCTACTTACGAATCAAATAATCTGTCTTTTGTATCTCTTGTCAAAAACAATTAATATCAGATAATAATCAAAATAATTGTAAAATGGCACATAACCAAAATGAAAATTATTCTTAACTAAAACATATTTTTATCAAAAGTAAACTTTAAATTACTAAATTATAATTGTTATTGTTTATGCGAATCTTACAATCACTGTCGAGACCTACTCAATATTTTAATGATTTAATCAAATTATAGTAAAAAAATGAAAAATGGAATAATAATTAAATTATTGAATTATAAAAATCTGCAAAAAAGGAAGGAATCAACGTCTTCGTTACGAAGTCATTCAAATCTTTTTTCTATTAGCACTCAGTTGTTATTTTTCTCTGTATGCTTGATAGTCCATAGATGAGTCGAATGTTAATTCATGTACGTTAATCGGTGGGTTGCTTTTTTGCATTTTTTATTAGTGTGAAATATTGATCGGGACTGTAAATTGGACCGGATTTTAGGTTTTTCTTTACTTCTCTTTCTATTAAGCTGTGAACGCTATCCGCTTTGCTTTGGGTGTGTCCCCTTATTAAAAACTTATGTATTATGCTGGTTATATTTAAATGAGTTACAGCGTATAAGTATAAGGTTGCTATGTATTTATTTTTGTTCTGCCCACAAAAGTTATCTGAGTAAAATGTAATCTGTTTCGGTTCTGTGTCTTCCACACACACATTTTTTAAATATTTCCATACACATGACCCTTTTTCACTTGCACCCCGTTTGGCATCAACCTCAGTGCAGAAGTAACAGTATAAATTATCGTAAGATTTCTTTTCTCCGCCTAATAATTCTGTCACAGTCAAATTGTAACTATTTCGTGGACATTGTAATACAACTTCTAAATCGTAAACTGCGACTTTATTATATTTTGTAACATTTTGACGATCAGCTTGTTTGTCTCGATGACTTAAAGTCTTCTCTTCTAAATGCTTGTGATATTTGTATTCCAAATCTTTTTTTGTTCATTATTTGAATTATTGTATGAAACACATAGATCACACTGATCTTTCTTTGGCTGGTGGAACCCTAAGTTAAATTCATTTGTAAACATTGTATAATATGCCATATAATTACCTGTGTTCATGTTGGACTGAATTTGCCGCGAAACAAAATCGTTATATAAATCTTTTATTGTTTATCACCACCAATGTACTGTTTTGAAGTTGAGGACCTTACATAATGTGATTCTACTTTTAGTATCGTATTAATATGTTTTCTTATATCATCTAGTCGGTCTAGATTAAGCTTTTTATGGTTATTGTGTTTATCTTTTAACTCATTCATCGCGAAACCATCATTCATTTTAGATTGGACAGTGTAGACCATTCATTCCGAAATTGACAGTGTATTTTTGAAAAAAAGTCTTACACACCTTAATGCATTGGTCACTAACAGTAAAATAGAAGGCTTTGTTAGGACGCCTAGGATGTTCAACGTTAGTATATTTGTATTTAGGAGTCACATCTACCATACATGTTAAAATATAACCCCTCTGCGCAACTAAGCTACCTAGATCCCAAAGTTACTAAAGAGTTTGAATCTACTTTCTGAAGTTATATTTATTGAACATTTTAATTTATATTTTCTGTACACGCATCTTTTATATAGCGTGTTGGAATCTTTTTACGAGATTTTGACATCAAAACATAAGATTCTCCTGTATTTATGAGCGTTTTCATTTAATTTTCTGCCATTTATTAATATTTCTTGACCGATTTTTTTTTGTATAGTATTGTTAGAATCGGAGGAATTTGAACAAAATTTTTTTCTTCTGACAGGCCTATCCAATATCGTATTAAAATCCATAGTAGGATCATCATCACTGATATCAACGTCACTTTGATCAGTGTATATTATAATTAGCTTTGTTGTTATTCCTACGCTCTCTTTGACGTCCCTCTCTATTATTTAGGAAATTGGAGCAAGATGGTATATTTTCTTCACACCCTGTCTGAATATCTTGTAAACCGTCATTTTTTCATGTGTTACACTATTGCTGGATAATGAGTTCGATGACGATGAACTAGACGATGCAGAACACGATGAAGATGAATTAGATGTCGACGAACTGGATGAAGACAATCTTGAAGGGACCGAAACCTTGATACTTTTAGACAGTGAACATTTAGAATTATTAATAACTGATGATGTCAAATTATCAAAGGTATTACGACCATGCTCAGGCTCATTTTTTGTCTATATTTTCATTTTCGATAAAAAATGAATCGCTTCTATAGTCAGATACAAGTTTAACAGGTTGTTTTTCAGTCTGTAGCAAACATGCTATCTGAGCCGTCGTTTTAATTCTGTGACCCGAATTCGGCTTCGTGTTGTTTGTGGTTTTTTTCTTGCTTTCTGCTTCTAACTCTCCACTGTATATTATCTGAAAGAAAAATGAATAAATAAGCTACACAAGTCTTAATGGTTTAAATCACAATTTCTTAGGACAATACTCTTGATTACCATTCAATAACAAATTAAAATCACAACAATTACAAAATCAAATCAAATCAACAGACTTTTAAAATCCCACTGCCGGAATTTAGGCCTCCTCTCTGGGAGAGGGTATACCCAATAATTACAAATATAATTAACAATTACAAGTTAAAATACGTGATTGTTGCGTTTAAGCAACGATCACATATGATGCTATTACTTTAGACGTGCCATTAACAAAGAAAAAAACGAAATTAACTTTAAACAATTGCATCAAGTAGTATCACTAAAAATAAAAAAGGAAGTAAATCACAATGGTACTGATAGACTTCATCAGTTTTTATAATAAACTGATCCTTAGTCGGTTGCTCCAGTAACCATGGCATAATTTTTAATACAAAGCTGAATTATTAGTCTTTAGTATAATGGTCTACCAAGTAATTTTAAAATAAAACAGAATTAACTGCAAATTATCACAATATTTTTTAATTTGTTTTCAAATAAATCAAAGTAACAATAACATCATGCTTTTTTGTATTAAATAACGTAAAGTTTAATAGTCACTTTTTAAAACAAAACGGAATTATTGCACAATTAATCTGTGATACGCAAAACGACCGCAATTTCTCCTTCAGTCACTGCCAGTGGATCACTGAATCACGCTACATTTCAGAATCGACTTGTCGATTTTTGTTAATTGAAAAGAGAGCGATGACTATGCATCTCGCTCAAATCATACAGAATCGCGCCGCTGTCGAACTTAGCCTATTCTTTACGAAATATTAATGTGTTTTATCAGAAAAACTCAAAATCCACGGTTTTTTACTTACATCTTTTTTTATTAAACAGGCGTATATATATATATATATATATATATATATATATATATATATATATATATATATATATATATATATATATATATATATATCCACACATGCGTATGTGCATGTGCATGTGACATGTGTATGTGCATGCATGTTAGTGTGTGTTCAATATGTGGTTAACATTTTCTATAATGATTTCTTAAATTTACGCGAACACTACACATTGAATAAAACTATTTACGGATTTTATCGCGTTTAATTACTTTAATTTATTTTATTATTATCCCGACGTTTCGTGTGCTTTACAGCACCCATGGTCACAGGGGGGACTGAGATGTTTGACGTCCCAATGTCATGGTTAGTCCGGCTACCTTCAGTTTTTTTAATATTAATTTTTGGTCCGATTTACGCAAAACGAGCTTATAATATCATGAAGTCTTGCGGTGGTATGCTTGGGTTTTGGTTTAATTTTATTAATTATAGGATCCCAAGCAGATGGTAGCACCCAACCATCTTCTCTATTGAAATTTGGATGTTTTTTAATTTCAATAGCCTCGCGTATCATCCTTGGTAGGAATCGGTGTTCTTTTGCGAGAATTTGTGGTTTATCAAATCTAATGTAATGGTGGGGACGATCTTGAACATGTTTGCAGACTGCAGACTTCCCGGAGCGTCGGTGCTTCACATCAGCTATATGTTCCTTCACGCGGGTTTTTATAGATCTCTTTGTTTGACCTATGTAAGAGAGACCACATTCACAATCTAGCTTGTACACACCTGCATCTTGTAGAGGAATATTACATTTGATGGATGGTAAAAATTGACTAATCTTCTTCAGCGGCTTGTAGTATGTCTTAATGGACGCTCGCTTCAAGATGTAGCCAATCTTGTCCGTGACTCCTCTGACATATGGTAGTAGAGCAGGCGCGCGCTCGACTGTGGCCGGCTTCACTCGTTCACTGTGACGTAGGCGCGGGACCCGAAGCTTGTTGTCTTGCAATACTTGCTTGACGTGCTGAAGCTCCGCGGCCAGAAATTAATATTAAAAAAACTGAAGGTAGCCGGCCTAACTATGACATTAGTACGTCAAACATCTCAGTCCCCCCCTCGTGACCATGGGTGCTGTAAAGCACCCGAAACGTCAGGATAATAATAAAAATAAATTAAAGTAATTAAACGCGATAAAATCCGTAAATAATAGTTTTATTCAATACCATTTTCTATTTAGGAATCATCCACTGTGTGTTGGATAAAGACCTAATATTTTGTGCCATATATCTCTATAGTCTGCAGTACACGTCCATAGGCTTCTCGCTATTGCCTCTATAATATCGTCCTTCCGTCTTCTAAGAGGTCGGTCAACCTCACTTTTCTCTTGCTGTTATAGATATAAGACGCGATCACTTCACCTAATCTCTCTGGATCTAATCACATGTCACACCCATTTCCATTTGAGCCTCGCTACGAGTATCGTTGTAAGGGCAATAAACGATTATGCATCAAAATATCTCCAAGGTCTGTTTGTTTGGTGGATAAAGTTATGTTGTTAAATTTTTACAATGTATTCAGTTTTTCAATTCAACAAAACAAATTGAAAATCGTTATGGTAACTAAGCAGATGCGAAGCCTTTGTACTTCTCTCACGTAAATTATGAAATATTGCAAAATGCTATATCAACCCGAAGGTGGATTATTGCGGTAACGAGAAATTTCCAACTGAACATTGCGAACGGATGCACGTAGATATATCTCTATGCACTTAGAAGTGGGAACTGCCTTTTGGATAAAATAACATTGTTTCATCTGTAACAATTCAATGGAATTTCACTCTTATATCCAACTAGTTAAAACATAAGGTTTTGTGGTAAATATAAAAGTGTTTTCTATGAGCTCTAAATAACAAGCGACGTAGATTATTTGCGCGTGTAACAATTTTAATGCGTATGTTGTGGGTCACAAAGTTGACTTTCCTTAATATATAACCTAATCTTGCTCTTTTTAGGGATATGTTAACAAATGGCACTAGTAGACTAAAATGTAGGATGGCACAGAAGACATAGCTGAAAAGGAAGTATGTAAGTAATTATTTTAATTTATTTACAATTAAACAAATGAAATTTTGTGGTACAACTCGGATTTTATCTTTTTCTTATTTATTAGTTTAAAAATTACTCTCAAATTTCATTAATTCTTGGGTTTCATTCGGAAAACTTCATTAACCATTTCCTTATGTAAAATTGTAAAAGAATATTTTTTTCTACTCTTAAATAAATTGTTATCTCAAATAGTCGCCCTTAGATGGCAGTATACCATATTGGTAAGGCAAAATGTAGAATACGAAGCGACACATCTGAAAGTGCGAGCTTGTGCGAACCCTGTGGGATCGTGGCGATTCAGATAGATACTCCTTACAGCAGGCGAGATTCATATAATACAATGGACTCTTACGAGTTAATCAAGAAGATGAATAAAACTTAACACAGTATCTCAGGCTACTTTTCATCGTATTTCAGATATATTTCGTCAAGCAGGGGCTGTCAACCCGATTTATATTAGAGCGTTTATTTGTGACACCATTACGTTGCAAGGTGAACAACATACGTGTATGATAGTAATCTCCAGCAATAAGGCGATTGTTACCAAGCTATTTCTAATTTGTTCTGCGTTCTTAAATATTATGTAGTTTAAATGACTGTAAGCTGTTCTTCCCGCTATTCGTCCCTCTTAGTTCTTGCGGGTTCTTCTCAGGACAGAGATATTTTCAGAACCATTCGTAAATTTAACGTTTATGGAATGTAGAACACTATAATAATTATTTATAAATTATAATAAAGAACTTAACTAAAATAATAATTAAAATTACAATATTTACAATTAAAACTAATTATATACAATATAAAAGAAGAAACTATAATATAGAAAATCTAAAACTAAAAATTTAAATCGTCAAAAAGACCTGCTCCCCGTGGTATAATGCCAAGAACCCTGGCTGCGTTTTCTCGCTGAATAGCTATACTTAGCCTTTGAGCGAGGAAAGAACCAGCCCTCTTATCACCAGCAGCAACGACCAGTCGTGGATACAGTTCCTTTAGAAACTTCACTGCACTTGGACACCACGGACCGATAGTCTCTACAGCAAATGGCACAAATATGTAGTCATTTCTCAAAGACTCATATTTGCGCCATTTACTAAATTCGGCTGCCTCTGATGCCGCCCCGGCTCTAAAAGGCCGCCAAAGTGTCAACGCAAGTAGCATCCCACACTAGGGCTTTACCTCTCTCCCAAGGGACCAAAGTCGTACCGTCGTGTCTCTTGCCATCTTCTCTAAATATCCCGCAAGGCTCTAAAACCGAGGGGATATTTATAGAGACAAGAGCCCTTCGGATGATTTTGTTCAAAGAACCGTGACGGGAAAACCTACCTGCACTTTTCTTGCATGAAAGTCCGTGGAGCCCAAACTCATCGACGCTGCTACCACAGGGGCACTGGTGAGGTTGACAAATAGCCACTCCTAGCCGGATTCCTACGGCGAAGCGCAAGCTTTCCCCATCAAGCAATGTGCCGAGATTACTTTATGGTAGAGCATGTAACCAGTGGCTAGATTCCTTAGTCAAAACAGCTAGAAGGCGAGCCCGATCTTGTTGACTGTAGAAATTTTAAATAATTTTTTCTGGACACTCCGTACCAACGGAATATCCCACTGTTTTTGTTGGTTAACTTCCAGTGGGACATTTTCGCCTTGACAGAGCGTTAGCCATATTTGCTTTGCCTCCGCAGCAAAGCATAGGTCTACTTTATTATTTAAAATTGTGTTACATAGGTGTTGGCGACGCGCCTATAAAAATGTTTCAGTTTATTAAATCAACCGATGACGTTGCTATGAAAAAAGGGGCAGTCACGAGCAACGACGCTCTGATAAGAGAATGCTTAGTTAAATCTTTAAGAAATGTCGAATTAATGATATGAAGGTCTTGGGTTCGACTCCCAGGCCGGACTAGTTTGTTTGTTTTCCTAAGTAATATCGCTTAATAAATTCGTAAGGAATTTAAGATATAAATTATGTTACCGGATTTGTTCCCCGGTTGAAATCATCTTTCAAATGATGTAAATTCATAAGAATATTAAAGTGAAGTTAAAGATCGGATTTGTTCCCCGGTCGAGATAATCACTCTGTGCATAGGCAGAATTAATGGATATTAATTGCATAAATGTTGTTTTGTATAAGTTTGATACGTTTTGTACGAAAACAAATGCCTATTTGTTATGATTGATTAATGAGAACATTCATTTATATTGTTATCTGATTAAAGATAGTTTCATACAGTTCGAAAATTGTATAAAAGCATTTAATTTGCCTAATATGGTCAAAATTGGTGTATTTCATAATTTAATTTTTTCTGATAGCCGAGAGCCGTGCAAAGTTAGTTGTTCACATAGCGTGAGTACACAGAAGCACGCTGGCCACGCCCTTAGGAGGCCGAATATGTAAAAATTTAAAATGTTTGTAATTCAGTGATTTATGTAAAAATTACTTGTAAAATATTTCAGGTTAATTGTACGTGCTAAAAAAGGTAAATTCTGTGTTATTTTCATGTGAAAATTCCTGTGTATAAGTGAAATAATGATAGTTTTGTATAAGAAATTTAAAAGTGTTTTAAATAGTGAAATAAATAGAAAAAAATGTAAATTAAACTATTGTATTGGTTAGCTTATGTATAAATTCAAGTGAGAAACATTGTTTTAACTTTCTGTGTTAAATATTTAAGAAATTTCGATTTCGAACTTGTGAGTAAAATAGGCAGTTTTCGTTTAATAAATAAAAGGTTTTTTATGATATGAAGATATGATGTATATCATGGTGTAGATATTGTTTTGTACTACCTATATTGATAAATTGTATTTGTATATGATTTGAATAAATAAAGATATTGAGTAAAACGTGAGAGAGTAATAGAACAAATTCATGTAATTGAGTTGCGCAAGCGCGCGAATGGCGCGGCTCACTTTCGCGTATAGCTCTGGGGTAGCTTAGTGAACGGGTTTTATTGCAGTTCGTTCGGGGGAAAAAGTTCGGGAAATATTCAAGGAAATCGTTCGGGAATCCTTCGGGGAAGAAGTTCGGAAATAGTTCGGAAATAAATAAGAAAATCCGGGAAAAAGTTCAAGAAAAGTGAAAAACCAGCAGTATAGGGAAAAGTGATTACTCTCTCACGGAACGGTTTGAAGATAATTGCTGTTTCATTCCCAAGATCCTTTAAGTTATACAGTCCACATCGAAGAATTAAGGCGTCGGGACCGGGACGACTTCGGAAGACCCGTAATCCCCGTCTGAACCTACTTGCTGAAAAGGAAGAGGTTATCGCCCTAGTGTGTTACTCCGTTGCGGAGATCACATACGTTGTTCCCGAACCCAACGTAGGCGTGATAGGAGGCCGGATCGAGAGAAGCCTCGATTCCTGTTTCTTAGTACCCGATCCGCTAGGTCCTTTTCAATTGGTCCTTTTCAGGATCAAGAGGGACACCGACCTGGTCCTTTTCAATTGGTCCTTTGCGGCCGATTGAGAGGACGTCCGAACCTGAGTTCCTTTTCAATTGGACCTTCGGAGCCGGATTGAAGACCACCCGAACCCCGCCAGCTGGATCAAGGAACCAGCTGTGGATTGCTGGTTGTGGAAGAAGAAGACCTTCGGAAGCCGAGTGAAGATCAGCAACCGAAGGAAGCCAGAGGTTTGAGCTGAAGCAATAGGACCAAAGGCCTGAAGACCAGGACGGCAGCACTGAAGGGCTGGACCTGGAACTACCGGAAGAAAGAAAACCGGGATTGCAGCTTGGGGCGTGTGCTCGCATGGGGCACATATCGCAGCCGGGCGCAGGTGTCTTGTGAAGGCACTCATCGTGGCCAAGCAGGGCTTGGCATTTTTCCTGTCGGGCAAGCGTGCTCGGCATTTCCTGTCAGACGATCGTGTCTGGCATTTCCTGTAGGACGACCGTGTCCGGCATTTCCCGTCGGGTCATCAGGGTGCAAAAAGCATCCACCGCTGCTGCTGCCGGGCGAGGGTGCGCGTGGGCACCTGACTGCATCGCGGCCGGAGGAGGGCGCTTGGACGAGGCGTCACCGGCAACTGGGCGGCGAGCACAGCATACATCCCGACCACCTAACGGTGCCAAACGGTTGGGCTCTGGCATAACACCTTCGGGTGGAGCAGTTCTCTCGAGCGAGACTGCGCTTGCACTACCGCTCGACTGTTTCGTCATATTCCTTGGCGGGACAGTTCCTAAACCTTTCCTCCATTCCATTCCTGCACGACTCCATCCCTGGACGGCTCACCTCGGTAGGCCCCGTTCAGGATTGATAGGGCTGATAGGGCTGTTAGGGTGGTAGTAGGGTTGTAGGGTTGGGAGATAAAGGGGGGAGGGGTAGTGGTGTTAGGTTGGGGTGTAGAAGGGTTGTAGGTAAGGGGTTGTAGGGACCGTAGGGACTGTAGGGACAGTTAGGGACCGTAGGCCAACAATCACCTTCCTGCAAGATGAAGAAGGCACAAGACCAGACAGGGAGAAGCGAAGGGAGCAGGACAAGGACAGGGCTCTCAAGAAAAGCTAAAGAAGCGGAATCATCTGGAGCGACCACAGCTACTGCGTCAAATGGAGCAACTCCTCCAAGTGGAGCCACCACAGACACGTCCACATGCACGTGGGACTCAGGGACGTCCATGGCAACGACGAGCAACAGGACGGACACCAGTGGTACACAGGCCAGCACCGCACAATAATCCGTTATATCCAGGAGTGAAACGGTGGTCGAAAAAGTAGGTCAAAGGACCGAAGAAGCGGCATCGTCAAGGACAGTAATCGGGCACACTAGTGATAAAGGGTCACAGAGAGGTAGTAGGTCATCGCGATCGGCGAGGCTGAAAGCCGAATTAGAGGCGCGGATTAAATTCGAACGCTCAGAGCTCGAACGAGCACAGGCAGCTGCTGCCTTAGCCAAGTCTCAATTGGAGTTGGCACGACTCAACCGAGAAGAGGAGATCGACTCGAGTGAGGATGGTGAAGAGCGGAATACTCAGGTGGAACCTTTCGTAAGGAGTTGGGTTCAGCAAACCATAATGAGCGCGCCGGTTAGTGTAGCACAACCCGATATTACTGATAAGGAAGCGTGTAAAGGATCACGCCGCAAAGGGGCGGAGGTCGAGCGCAACCTAGGAAATGCACAGAAAACACACGCGAGTGAGGTGTCAGAATTGACCGAAGCGATTGTGAGTGCAATAAAAATAGCTGGTAAAGATAAATCTTCCCAGCTTCATTTCCTCCAGGAATTACCGGTGTTCGATGGAGACCCGGGTGAATGGATAATTTTCAAAACGGTGTTTGAAGACACAAAAGGCCAATTTTCAGGGGTGCAAAATGTCGCACGCCTTAGGAGGGCATTAAAGGGCACCGCTAAAGAGGCGGTTAAGTCGCTGTTATTTACTTTGTGTGAACCTGAAGAAATAATGAACGCTCTCGAAAGAAGATTCGGTAGGGTTGAGATGCTCATTCTAGCCGAAATCGAGAATGTAAAGCGTATGCCAAGATTGGCAGAAGATTGCCGAAATATAGGATCTTTTGCAAGTCGTATTACGAACGTGGTTGCCACAATACAAGCGTTGAATCAACCACAGTATTTATACTCACCGGAGTTAGTGAGCCGCATAGTGGAGAAACTTGGAACTATCATTAAATTTAAATGGTTTGAATATCGAGCTCAATATCCTTTGGAGCCAGAGTTACAGAAGATGGCCAAGTTTTTAAATTTATTGAGTGAACAATTTGGAACGTCCTTAAGCAATGAAAATGCGCCTGAAAAAAGGAAGCGTCCTGAATTCAGGAAGCAAACTGTACACACTGCAAAGGGAGGTGTACGCAGCTGTGCCGAGAGCGAGCGCTGTATGCGCCGAAGTAATATGAGCGAGCGTTTAGAACGCCGAAATAATAAAAGGCACAACCGACAAGTGGTTATGATAACCCAGGACAAGCCTGTAAGTCGGGTAACACATAAGTGTGTTATATGCAACAAGGAGCACTCTATAGTGAGTTGTTACAAGTTTAAGGACATGAATATTCGCGAGAAATGGGAAGCCGTCAAAAAGGCCAAAGTATGTTTCCAATGTTTGTCACCTAACCATAGGAGGTTAGAGTGCAAAGCGAAAAAATGTGGTGTAGAAGGATGTAGAATGTCACATCATCGAATGCTACACCGATACCCCAATGAAAATACCTCGCCACAAGGGGACGAGGGGGGTAAAGATGCTCAGATTACAACTGTTAGTACAGTAAATGCACTGGCATGTGCATATTTAAAGATCATACCGGTCGAGTTGCATGGGCCTAGAGGAAAGGTCAAGACAACAGCTCTTCTGGATGAGGGATCGACCATGACACTCATAGAGGAGTGGATGGCTCAGAAGTTAGCGCCTCGCGGACGTAAAGAGGGATTACGTATCGAAGCCGTGGGAGGTAAGCGAATTAACGACGATAGTTCGTATCGCTTAAACGTTAAAATAAAAGGCATTTATTCGAGCGACTTAGAAGAGATAAGTGTACAAACAATTAAGTCACTTAACCTCGCTCCTCAGTCGGTAAGCCGAGAATTATTGCAACGGTGTTCTCATTTGACACCGATCAAGGATGAGTTGATGTATGAGAGGTCCAAGCCTACCATATTGATTGGTCAGGACAATTGGCATCTCATAGTTACTCGTGAATTGGTTTCGGGAGGTAAGAACCTACCTGTAGCATCGCTCACCAAACTGGGGTGGGTTTTGCATGGTCACATATCGGGTGGCATTAAACCAATCAAGATTGTTAACCACATTTCCACCAAGAAGGAGGAAGATATGGATAAATTAATCAAGGATTATTTTAGTTTGGAATCTCTGGGAGTATCGGCTAGAAAGCCCGTGAACGACCCAGAAGAACGAGCTTTAAATATTTTGAACAAAACGGTACGTCGTATACCTAATAATAGGTACGAGACTGCTTTGTTATGGCGCACAGACAATGAGTGCTTGCCATCGAATAGGGCACAGGTTGAAAGTCGCCTGTTTAATATTGAGAAAAAGCTCGACAAAAATAGCGAGTTGAAAAAGGAATACGAGAAGCAAATTGAAAAATCTCATCGTTAACGGTTACGCAGAGAAAGCGAACCATATTTCCATTTCCCCACGTACGTGGTACCTTCCTCACTTCGCAGTGACTCACCCACAAAAGAAGAAAATAAGGATAGTTTTCGACGCCGCCGCAAGGACGGGCGGACGTTGTCTTAACGATGCGTTGTTGACCGGACCGGACTTATTGAAGTCGTTGTTCGGAGTTCTGCTACGATTCAGAGAAGGAAGCGTGGCAGTAATGGCGGACATTAAGGAAATGTTCCTGCAAGTGAAAATCCGGGAAGAAGACAGGGATAGCCTTCGATTCTTATGGCGGCACAATCGTGACGCGCCACCGGAAGAGTATAGAATGACGTCACTCATATTTGGAGCGGCATCATCACCATGCATCGCTATATATGTAAAGAATAGAAATGCGCAGGACAACGCACATATCTATCCAGAAGCAGCTTCCGCTACGGAAAGCAATTTTTATATGGATGATTACCTACAGGCATTTCCCGACGTGACGACGGCCGAAAGGATAGTAAACGATATGTATGAATTACATAAGCATGCTTCTTTCCAACTGAGGGGATGGGCTAGCAACCGACCCGAAGTTTTAAGTAATATGGAAAATAAATATAAGAGCGACAGTGCTTCGCTTGGAGATAAAGAGCACACAGAGCGCACGTTAGGTTTGATTTGGAATATCAAACGGGATATAATAAGTTTTTCCACAAGTCTTCGTAGCACACCGGAAGAGGTGATGGAGGGTTTACGACCGCCTACGAAGAGGGAGATAACTAGCGCTGTGATGTCAGTCTTCGATCCTTTGGGACTCGCATCACCCATAACGATTCAAGGGAAGTCGCTGATCCAGCAAGTATGGAGGACAGGCATCTCTTGGGATGAAGAAGTTTCACACGAGTTACACGTGTTATTTTGTAAATGGATATCGGAAGTGAAGAAATTAGGTCACTTAGAAGTACCTAGACCCGTTGCTGAAGGCATCGGCAAAGGAGAGTTACATACTTTCACGGATGCTAGTGAAAAAGCATACGCTGCCGCGGTGTATTACGTCACCACGGACGAGCAAGGAATAAGGCGGATTACGCTGATCGCCGCAAAGGCAAGAGTAGCGCCATTGAAACCAATTTCGATTCCAAGGCTTGAATTGCAAGCAGCTCTTATGGGCAGCAGACTGGCTGCTTCGGTTAGTGAAGAGAGCAAGTACGAGATGTCCGAGAGAGTGTTTTGGACAGACTCACGTACAGTGTTAGCGTGGATTAAGTCGGATCCTCGCGCTTTTAAACCATTCGTTGCTCATCGATTGGCTGAGATCGAAGATCACAGTAAGCCATGTGAATGGCGATGGGTTCCAACGTCACAAAACGTGGCAGACGACGCCACTAGAAATTTTCCTTCCACCTTCGATGTAAGTCATCGCTGGTTTCAAGGACCTGAATTCCTCAGGAAAAGTCCTGATTTATGGCCCAAACAAGTGGACACCATAAATAGCTTAGAAACAGGTGAAGAAAAATCGCCAAAGGGCATAAATACGTTAAGAAAGCAAGAACCGTTAAGTCTACCCGACTACGGACGATTTAGCAGCTTTAAGAAATTCCTTGGAGCAACTACACGCACCTTACAAGCGGTAGAAAAATTCAAGAGTTTAAGAAAGTCGGTTAAAGGACCCGACGACGGAACCGAAAAGTCGGTTATGTGTTCCAACAAAGTTTTAGCAAAGTCGGTTAAAGGACCCGATAGCGCGTTGGACACAGCGCTCTTGAAAAAAGCGGAAATATTAATTTGGAGATTCATTCAAGACGAGTGTTTTCATTCGGAAATAAAATGTTTGAAAGCAGGCAAAAGCGTTGAAAGAAGTTCACGCTTAAGTAAATTATCTATGGAAATAGGAGAGGATAACTTACTCCGTTTAAATGGACGTTTACCTTTCAAGTCTAATTTGACCGAGGAAAGTAGAAAACCTGTCATATTAGACGGTAAACACGAAATCGTTAAAATGATGATTAGAGAAGTTCATCATCATTTTGGACACGCCAATCACCAGACGGTGATGAATGAGGTGAACCAGAAATTTTACGTCTTGAACTTGCGTAATGTAGTACGAAGTGTGTCACACCATTGTCAGTGGTGCAGGACATACAGGTCAAAGCCGCAAAACGTGCCACAAGGAAATATTCCTCTGGAAAGAATAGCTCATCATGAGCCACCTTTTATATGCTCAGCTGTAGATTATTTTGGTCCTATGAGTGTGACTATAGGAAGGCGACACGAAAAACGTTGGGGCGTTTTATTCACGTGTCTGACCACCAGAGCAGTACATCTGGAATTAGCAGCCTCATTGACACCAGCGTCAATGATAATGGCGTTAAGGCGATTTATCGCCAGAAGAGGAAAACCAGCCGTTATATACAGCGATAACGGGACAAATTTCAAAGCTGCAAATAAAGAATTATTGAAAGCATGCGAAGAATGCTATGAGGGCATGAAAAACGAGTCATTTTAAGAAATATATTAAATGGAAATTTATACCTCCGGGAGCACCGCACATGGGTGGCGCCTGGGAGAGGTTAGTAAGATCGATTAAAATTGCGTTGACCGCTACGCTTAAGGAGAAGAGCCCACGAGAGGAGGTTCTACATACGTTACTTTTAGAAGCAGAGCATACGGTAAATTCCAGACCTCTGGTAACATTCAGTATGGATAGTCCTGAAGAGGGTTTGACACCCAATCATTTTCTTCTGGGACGCTCATGTGGTGATCGACCACCTGGATTATTTTTAGAGCGACATCTGACGGGTCAACTCAATTGGAAAGCTGCACAGAGGTTAGCCGACCATTTTTGGACAAGATGGCTGAAAGAATACATGCCTACGTTAATACCTCGAACAGGTGATAACGGCAAGTTCATGGAACCTAAAGAAGGCGATATTGTTTTGATAATAGATCATTCGTTGCCACGAAATACGTGGCCAAAAAGGTAAAATTAGTAGAACGTTACCGGGACCAGACGGTCACACCAGAGTGGTTGACGTCATTACTAGCACAGGTATCTTGAGGAGACCTACATCCAGAATAATAGTCCTGGTACCCGCGACGCCTCCCAAATGATGGTGCTAACGCACGGGGGGGAGATTGTTGGCGACGCGCCTATAAAAATGTTTCAGTTTATTAAATCAACCGATGACGTTGCTATGAAAAAAGGGGCAGTCACGAGCAACGACGCTCTGATAAGAGAATGCTTAGTTAAATCTTTAAGAAATGTCGAATTAATGATATGAAGGTCTTGGGTTCGACTCCCAGGCCGGACTAGTTTGTTTGTTTTCCTAAGTAATATCGCTTAATAAATTCGTAAGGAATTTAAGATATAAATTATGTTACCGGATTTGTTCCCCGGTTGAAATCATCTTTCAAATGATGTAAATTCATAAGAATATTAAAGTGAAGTTAAAGATCGGATTTGTTCCCCGGTCGAGATAATCACTCTGTGCATAGGCAGAATTAATGGATGTTAATTGCATAAATGTTGTTTTGTATAAGTTTGATACGTTTTGTACGAAAACAAATGCCTATTTGTTATGATTGATTAATGAGAACATTCATTTATATTGTTATCTGATTAAAGATAGTTTCATACAGTTCGAAAATTGTATAAAAGCATTTAATTTGCCTAATATGGTCAAAATTGGTGTATTTCATAATTTAATTTTTTCTGATAGCCGAGAGCCGTGCAAAGTTAGTTGTTCACATAGCGTGAGTACACAGAAGCACGCTGGCCACGCCCTTAGGAGGCCGAATATGTAAAAATTTAAAATGTTTGTAATTCAGTGATTTATGTAAAAATTACTTGTAAAATATTTCAGGTTAATTGTACGTGCTAAAAAAGGTAAATTCTGTGTTATTTTCATGTGAAAATTCCTGTGTATAAGTGAAATAATGATAGTTTTGTATAAGAAATTTAAAAGTGTTTTAAATAGTGAAATAAATAGAAAAAATGTAAATTAAACTATTGTATTGGTTAGCTTATGTATAAATTCAAGTGAGAAACATTGTTTTAACTTTCTGTGTTAAATATTTAAGAAATTTCGATTTCGAACTTGTGAGTAAAATAGGCAGTTTTCGTTTAATAAATAAAAAGGTTTTTTATGATATGAAGATATGATGTATATCATGGTGTAGATATTGTTTTGTACTACCTATATTGATAAATTGTATTTGTATATGATTTGAATAAATAAAGATATTAAGTAAAACGTGAGAGAGTAATAGAACAAATTCATGTAATTGAGTTGCGCAAGCGCGCGAATGGCGCGGCTCACTTTCGCGTATAGCTCTGGGGTAGCTTAGTGAACGGGTTTTATTGCAGTTCGTTCGGGGAAAAAGTTCGGGAAATATTCAAGGAAATCGTTCGGGAATCCTTCGGGGAAGAAGTTCGGAAATAGTTCGGAAATAAATAAGAAAATCCGGGAAAAAGTTCAAGAAAAGTGAAAAACCAGCAGTATAGGGAAAAGTGATTACTCTCTCACGGAACGGTTTGAAGATAATTGCTGTTTCATTCCCAAGATCCTTTAAGTTATACAGTCCACATCGAAGAATTAAGGCGTCGGGACCGGGACGACTTCGGAAGACCCGTAATCCCCGTCTGAACCTACTTGCTGAAAAGGAAGAGGTTATCGCCCTAGTGTGTTACTCAGTTGCGGAGATCACATACGTTGTTCCCGAACCCAACGTAGGCGTGATAGGAGGCCGGATCGAGAGAAGCCTCGATTCCTGTTTCTTAGTACCCGATCCGCTAGGTCCTTTTCAATTGGTCCTTTTCAGGATCAAGAGGGACACCGACCTGGTCCTTTTCAATTGGTCCTTTGCGGCCGATTGAGAGGACGTCCGGACCTGAGTTCCTTTTCAATAGGTCATTGACACTATGCACGGAAGCAAGGAAAGCAGGCAATGCGACGCTAGAAATATTTCTTACACCAATTCCACCAAATTTGATAGGTAAAGTGGCTTGATTCCAGGCTATTGTATTTAATCTCAAATTTAGAATGTTTTCTAAAGCAATTTTAAGATTACTATCAATATCTTTTAAAATGTCCGAACATTTCCAGACTGGACTTGAGCGTAACAAGTATGTAAATTTAGGTACAAGGAGACAATATTTTAAAATGGTAAGGGCAATAAGGGGGTTTAAAATATATAATTTATCAACGTGATTTAAAAACTGATCAAATTTTGTATTTAAAACAGGTTTAATACTATAGAAAAACAACGGAGCACCAAGCAGGTAAAGCGATTCCGAATTGACAGTTTTTATTCCTTGAGAAATCTGATTGAAATTTTGAATTTAGGTTTCTTTGTTAGAATTAGATAAATTATTAGAAATAAATATTTCACATTTATTTGTATTTAGTTCAAGACCAATATTTTTAAAATTTTGAAAAATATGAGTAAGATCATTGAGGACGTCATCTGCTTTACCTCCCAGTGTACCGTTGTCCAGATACCAGACATTCAGCTTGGATTTTAAATTTGAAATAATAGGTTGAATTCCCAAACTGAAAAGAGCTGGACCTAATGGATCATCCTGCTGAACACCGACAGCAGAGTCAATAATATGGTTTTGATAAAACAAGTTAGTCGGGGGTATTGTTAGCCACTTCTTTCAGCAGGGTTATCCTATCAATAGAGTTAAAAGCATTTCTAAGATCAACCTTCAGAAGAACATTTGCATTGGAATTAGTTAAGAAAGTACGCACTGAATGTACCGCCGCCTCACAGCCACCTTTGGTGCCAAAGCCTAGTTGAGTAGGTTGAAATTTTGTCTTAGGGTTTGAGATTATGTGCCTGCAAGCTAATTTTGAAGTTAAGCGTCGAAATGTAGAACCAACAGCAATAGGACGGATACCGTTATCCTTTTTTTTTGAAGGCACACAATCTTGCCCCAAATAAGTAGGGAATGAAATTGGGATTGACATTACCAGAAAGCATAAAGTTACATAATTTTGTTATGTCATTAAGAAGTACCCTACCGGCGTCACCGTTAGATACGCTTACAAGGTCTTTGAGATGCTGAGGCGTAATCCCGTCAATGCCGCCGGCAGAGCCATTCGAAAATGACAATATTGCGTTTAAAGTGTCTTTTTCGGAAAATTGTAATGGTTTTTCGCTAACTTGTAAACGGTAAATTCTGGGAAGGATTGACCGAAGGATGTTTCCGACGAAGGCCTTCAAGAGTTTTGACATTATGAGGAGCGAGGATGTCATCTGAGAATAAAATACGGGATGCATTTTTTAAGTCGCCGTCCATTACTTTTGATTCAACTACTTTTATTAAATCAAATTTAGGATAAGGTCGTGAGAGAGATTTATTTATTGTTTTACTAAAATAAGTGGGAATACGCGAATGTAAATAATTTTTGCCAACTTTTTTCACAATTCGTTAGATAATTTTGAATAAATATATAATAATTTTCGTAAATTAAACAGTGATTTTCTTTAAATATATATATGTATTATTTATAAACTATAGTGACAAAAATACACATTTGATAGCTTCCTTTATTACCTGGAAATTATCATATTAGTAGTAGTGGCCAGGAAATATTATCGTCTCATTAATTATCTAAGGCTTCTTATCAACGAGTGGGCTTATTCACTGGCTGTTAGTAAAATAATTTAATAAGTTGGAACAAAATAACATCTTTAGCATATTGCCGGTCTTAATGAAATACACATATTTACAGATTTCTTTTTACGTAATTCTAGTAATTAAAGAGTAAAACTCTATATAAACCTTGCTTCTGAATTAAGATATAAATACTAATTATTTGATAATTTCAAAATATCTACAGAACCAAATAAGGGACGAAGATCTTTTACAACAGTCACTTAAAGTGAAATAATTCTCTATGTTACTAATATCAAATAAATAAAAATCTTCTTGATCTTTAATCATTTCTGATATTTATGATTTTATGATGATATTAAAACACAACGATTAAAACTACCTTTACGGATTTTATCCGTAAAGGCAGTTTTAATCGATATTCTTGATCTTTGTTACAAGGGACAGTTTTCTGACCGGGAGTCTTGGAGAGCACCAATCTCTTACATATTTCTGCCACCAAGCAGCAGGAAAAGGAAACACGGCAGTGCACCCACTGCTGTGTTTCCTTTTAAACATATAGAGAGTCACTACAATTACAGGCTGCGAGGTATGACGTGCTACAATGCAGCTGTGACAACGCATCTGTGGGATTCTACGTCTGAAGTCAGTTTCATACTGAGAATTCGTTTGTCACTGCAGTTTTAAAAAAAACAAGGAACCAGAACTTTGTGATAATTTTTTTGCAACGGTTACTTCAAGCGATGATATAATATATTCTTAGGAGTATTTTATTTAAGATGAAAAATATAAAAATTATAACGACTTGTGTGTTGTGGGAATTTTGAGCGTCGCCAACAAAAATGGTTATTGTTTTCTTTTATTGTAGAATTTCTTCGCCTTTTCTAATTTACCTGAAAGCTTCGGGCTGAGCAACGTGTAAATTGAAAAATATACGTCACATCTTTGTCTACTATGCAGAATCCGAGGCCATTTGTCAGACTAAATGGAGAGAGACGAGATTAACGACGACGGTCAGCGGAATGACCGTTCTATCAGATTGTTTTGTCAAAGCTTTGGTAAGCTCACTTTAGGCAATATTTTACAACAATTGTAACTGCATAGCAAAGTAAATAGTAAATTTTCAATGTATTGCGAACTGTCTGTGAATATTTTATTTTGTACAGCAATATGTTCTAGAGAATACAAATACAGAGTAGTTATATTTTTTATAGAATAAGGATGACAAACCAGCACTCATTCCAGCTGATTGTAAGTGGATGTTGAGGCCCATAGACATCCACATCTATCGCCAATTAAAAATCAAAATGGATATACGTTATTACCCCTGAGAACACTACACTTACCATACGATACACAGTAGTATTAAGCTGCTATATTACGCTGGTATTCTGAAAGACCGTGGTTCATCTCCGGTCGAGCCGACCCATTCGTGCTACTTTTATATATCTGTAGAATAGCACTAACACTCTAACACTTTAGTGTAAAAAAATCAACCGGGAACTGTTCAATCATACTTCAAAAATATATCATACAAACAAAGGCTGAATGAAATATATAACATGTTATATCTATAAATATGGTAATGACGATCCAATACTCCCGGCTGGCCAATACAATGGCGAATGTAGTGGCGAATATATTGGCCGAGAGTTGATGACGGCGTCCACACGTTGGAAGGTCGTTCAGTTTACTTCGGTTCGGGCCAATGTGCGGACGAATTTATTTTATTTTAGACGACGGCTCCGTGGCGCAGTGGCTTGGCAATGAGTGGCTGTCCCAGGAGTCGCGGGTTTGAATCCCGCACTTAACAAGTGTTTGTATATCCTACAAATAATTGTTTCGGGTCTGGATGTGTGTCCTTGTGCAATTTATGTTTGTAAGTTGCCTCCGCGATAAAGGAGAAAATCCAAGTGTGGGGGGTAACGTTTTTATAAAATAATTATAAAAGAATAATGAATATTAATGGGACTTTTAAATAGATATACGATATACGATTAGCTTTATTTATTATTTACATGCATCAGAAACTGGAATAAATACCATTAATTAGAACTTAACTTATTTTAAAGTTAAAGGAGTTATAATCGATTAGTATATGTTATAAAATTGGGTTTTGTTTTTAAAGTTTAGCAAAACATGTACTTGCTTTTCTATCAGACATTTGATGTAAGGATAGGGTTACAAACGAGCACACAGTTCACCTGATGGTAAGTGTTTGCTGTGGCCAACAGATATCTACATCTATCCTCGATTACGAATTAAAATGCAGATGCGTTGTCATGTGTGATCCGTGAGGACTAAGATGAAATTCCTCGTTTCCTTTAAAAAGTGTCTCTGGTTCTCTACACTCACTATACGAAATACAGCATCATTAAGCTACTATTTTAATTGATATTCTGTGAGAGCGTGGTCCTTCCCCGGTCGAACCGACCCATTCGTGCTACAACTATACTTCTAATATAACTGCATGGTTCTACCACGTATAAACGACGTGCTTCATTTTTTTTTCATTTTAAAATTGTAATAATCTGATTGTAAATAAATGTTCATTATTTGTTTTTTTTATAAATAGCTTATCGATTTAAACAAATGTTTAAAAATAATTAAATCGCGCTAGTTAAAGTAGTAGGAATGTTTAAAGTTGAAATTGGCACTAAAAGACTGGTAATTGGGTCATCCACCCTACAAAGCGTGAATATAAAATTTTAATCAGATGCGTGTAATCAATCTGGGAGCTTGTAGCAAACTAAACTCGCGGCCAACGTATGGACGCGGCGACCAAACTCTGCCAACAATCCTTTGATCTTTTGTAAAAAACCGACACCACACGGATCTCGCGCCAACTTGCGGGCCATCGTTCCAATACATACCAATGACGCCCAAACACCCCGTCTACACTTTGGCCACTACATTCGCCACTGTGTTGGCCAACGTGTAGAGGCGCCGTTATATATCGTTGGAAACGTACCGAGTCGGGGAATGGCATAAATTCGTAATGCAAAAAAAAAAACAATTTTGTCGGAGGGGCAACTTTGCCCGCGATATAACGTACAACGTGACCCGCTCCGAGTTATTGTGGACGATTAAGTTTCTTCGAATTACTCCACATTGGCTTAAAAATTTTAAACTTTAATTCTGAAAGTGTAGGAAAGGCAAATGTTGTGGTTTTATAAAATGGTATTTTACGCTCTTAAAAGAAGTAATTTTTTATTTTATTTTATTTTATTTTATTTGGAAGACCAACAGCTATCATAATTACGATAGATAGTATTAATAACAACAGTAAGCCAATTAAAGATCCTCACTAATAGATACAAAGGTGAATTTACAACAATGATAAACACGATTTAACACTCGAAAGTATCCAATACAAGATATTTATGCCAAACGAGGGCTAAACATGTATTATACATATAAAAGACAATCAACTCACACTTAGGACAGTCAATAACACTACAAGCTATTTTTAACAGAAAAGTAAACACAAATACAAAAGTAAATCTTATTTAGAGCTACCAAAAATGCATTATTAAGTTTGCGCCTAGCTGACACAGCACTAGTGTTAAACAAATCGAAGTCAAACTCATTGGCTAGCTTATTGAAATTATTGCTCGCTAGCTCTTACGTTTGCGTAAATACAAAAAAAATATGGACCCGCCTAAGTTTTGGTTCTATTGATGTGGCGTTAGTTAGATTTTAGGTAATCAAAGATAATCAATTTATTTTATCAATTTTTCGTTTTTAGAGGAAACTAATCATTAAAGCTTTCAGATAAAAAGCAGCCTTGATCCCTCATGGTATTGATCTCTATCTGTTCTTTTAGTTACATTGCAATATGTTTAGGTTAGTCCGTACATACATAAAGACAACCTGGCTTAAGTTTGGAAAAATTTAAAAGTGACGAATGCACACGCATTTTAGGAATAAATTAAAAAAACAAACAAACAGACATACAGAGAAAAATAAGTTTCGTATGAATACAAATCGAGTACTCTTTTTACTCGTAACGGGGCATTCCATCTTAGTTCTAAAGGATAACAAACCATAAGCATAATTATGGATTTTAATAGAAGACAGCTGTTGGCATCTAAGGGCCACGCATCCAAGACGGACTTCGGATGATTAAGCTGGTTATGATAGTGATGGCGATGTTTATAATAAATCTAATGATTGTGGTGGTGGTTTTTTGACACATTGTCGATAGTTTTTATAGTAATATAATAGGTGATATAATAGTTGATATGATCTCCCAGTCAGACATAGATATGAATTCATTGAAACGATTACAATTTGGCTCCCCACGTTGTGTATTTATTATGAAAGCTTACGGAAAATGGGTGCAGCAATAATCTTCTGTGTGAAGATAAAATAAAGTTAATTGCGCTGCAGTTTGAATAAAGGGAATTAATGTAAAGCACTTCAACCACAACGAGTTAAAACATCAAACGCGTCGATTTATTATTAAAATAAACGTATCTTTCATTCTGCAGTATTGCCGAGTATTAAATGACTACATATCGCAGTTTCTGAACTCGACTACGCATTTGAATATGTTACTTCAATCGTCGCTGACAAATTGAGCTTTATTTTGTTTAGAGTTAAATTCTAATATTACGAGTTTATTTACCTTGTTTTATTTTTAGAATTGTTAATTAATGTAACCTTTAAGTAGGCGTAATTTTGATCGTTAACAGAGGACATCATGATGAATTGTAAATATTTTTTAATCAATTAATCAGTAAAGCGCTATGCACTTGCTAATTACACAGTGCTCAAACGACCCGATTTTGATGTACCAGCAGTACCAATGAGATTGTTAACTGCAGTTTTAAGTGCCTGTTCACAACGTGTTCGACGGTGAAGGGATTATCCTGACGAAACCGGCTTGTCTAAGAATAACTGTGAAACTTTCGAAGACTAATAAAGTTCGCCGATATGCACTGGATCAGTGCGGTGGAGGGTATCCAAAAATTTTATGTAGTAAGTCAAAGACACTTAGGAATGAGGTGAAATATTTGAAAGATTTCGTAGCGGTGAAGTCAATTTGTGAAGAAAATGAAAGGGTTCACGTTTTTTTCTTTAAAGTTTGTTAATTCTTATACCTATATTACATTAGATTACAAATAAGTAAACCAAATTACAGATATTCAAAAAATAGAGTAAAATGTGTACAATATTAAAAAACGAACCACTGAAACATCGTTTATTGTGTTAATACAGTACGAGCAGCTATGTAGTTCTAAGTAAGGAGACCAGTATTATTGCGACCTAAAAGATCTATTGTGATCGCTGATATCGCTATAGTTCACGGCTAAGCCCTATGTCTTCAAATAATGGAAGGAGTTACTTAGCCTGGAGCAATTCCACTTCTTCTGGACGGAGTACATAGTTTCCCAGATGAGTGTTACGTTTGCGCATAAGGGTTCTCAATCAGTTAGAATATGCAGAGGCGTTTCTTCCGTTATGAAACAGAACCGACACATACTTGAGTTGCTTAGACCCAGGATGGACATGTCATTTGTAAGACAACAGTGTCCAGTTAGGGCTCTTTTGTGCATTTAGTACTTAATCCCAGGGCTTCTGAAGCGAATTTACAATCAAAAACCCAGATTAAAGTTTTAGAATGTTTTAAGCCTAGTGTTTCAGAACAGATATTAAGTGATTTATTGTGATGAAGAGTTTCAAGGGTCAATCGGGATAGGCTTCTTGGGATTCCACAAAATGGCTCAGGTCCAAATTGTGTATACTTTGAGCCCTCCCGTGCAAGTTTGTCGGCAAATTCATTGCCTACAATACCCGCGTGACCCGAATCCCATCTTAAGATGACTCAGTTGTTGCATCCCACGGTGTTTAAACGGTTCACGCAGTCTCCAACTAGCTTCGAGTTCACTAAGTTTGACCTCAGCGCTAGCAGTGCTGCTTGACGATCAGAGTTTAGGTATGTAAATTATATGGTTGAAGTAGTGTTTTTGCAGATTGATTTCCGCACAATGAAGTATGGTAAAAATTACTGCCTGGAAGATGGAGTTGAATCTACCCAAATTCATACTACGTTTGAATTTGGGGCGTTCCCCATTAATTCCAAAGCCGACGTCAAGTCCCATTTTAGAACCATTGGTATACCTTATGAGGGTACCGACCTCATGTCGTGCTGCTTAGGAGTGCTGAAGTGTTTGTACAGTAGGGCTGCGGTAGCTATCCGAGTACGGAACCAGAGTACAAAACCTATTCAACTGGAGGGGTGTAAGACACGGTGACGTAATATCCCTCTCTTCACCGCTGCATTAGAAGAAGTTTTCATGCTACTGGACTGGAAAGGATACGATATTAACATCAATGGTGAGTATATCACTCACCTTCAATTGGCCGACGATATAGTTATGAATGACTGTCGAGAAGATTGTACTTTATTAAGCGTGAACGAAAGGTCTCTTTAGACGATTCGCCGCGGTAGACACATGACCCGGAACCGATTACGGTTCCGTTGCGATTTTTATGTATTTGTATATAAATGGTGAACTGGGGTGAAGAGATAGCGAGGCCTGGTTGTTGATAGGGATCATTGTGATTGAGTTAGCGCGTGTTTAGCATCAACGCTTTTTATTTAGGCTTTTTCTTACGTTGTCAAGCGATCCCTCGGAGCCGCTGGCTCTAAATCCAGTACATTTTCTGAATCTAACGCCTTTGAAGTATTAAACCGCTACATATATAGACGACGATAAACTTTATATTCTTCCACGTCTGTTCTGTCACAATCTGGCCGTGCAGGCAATTTTTCCTGTAGGGTAGTTCCACTATATACTTTTTATCGAAAGTTTGGTGTGGACGCATGGTATTAGATCATGCAAAACCGGTGTTTCCTTAATTGAGTCGAGCATGGATCTCAATCTATAGATCTCACAGAATAACAGGGGATAATAAATTCTGTAGACTACAGTACTATTTTGTTGCAAACCTATAACAAGTGTAGGAAAAAACTATTTTGATTATTAACAGTTAATCCATATGAGTCCTCAGGGGTGTTAATGCATATGCATCTTGATTCTTGATTAAGGGTAGATCTAGGGTCTATTGATCACAGCATTTCCTAACCATCAGGAAGGCTGTGTGAAATCTAATAACATATTTTTTTATTTGGTTAAAAATATAAAATTACGAACTTTTGGGAATACCGTCCCGAAACCAAATTGAACATTCTTAACACTGAATGTTGGTGGGTTCGTTGGTTGGAAGTTATGCTGTAGGTAGTGCGTGGAAGTTAATTATGTAATATTTATTCCACTTAATTATCAAAAAAGTTTAAAGGTATATAGATAAAAGAAAAAAGAAAAATATTCGTACAGTTAAATTACAACATTTATATTATGTAGGTGGTGGTACTGTCATTGTAATGCGATGACAGATGGTGATATGTTGAACAACATTTGAAGCCTATATCACACTATTTAGAAACAAATCTGCTATAATATAAAGACTTCATACCGGAAATCTGCTTTTTTTACATTTTACAAAAAAAATTGAATATTATAACAATGTCATCATTGATATCGTGTAATATTTATACCCATATTCATACAGTTAATATTTGTGTATAAACTCATGGTGTTTTATCGTATTTGACTTTTGAATTACAGCCTCCGAAAAATGCAAAAGTAGAAAAGTAATTTATATTCAAAGGATTCGATTCGAGCTGTAAAAGGCAACTTGCGGAGTATTGAGCTGAATTAGAATTTAAAATATATCGATTCCCTTATGAATGAGGAGGAGGAGGGAGTCGGCTGAGATGAAATATTAAGCGGCGCGTTTTTTTTTTCCAATTGGCCACCCGTCGAGCAGCTGAGGCGGTTGTAAAAACGATACGTGACTCGAACGAGGGAAGGAGATACTGTGAAGTGACTTACTCTTAGATCTGTGAGAAAGAAATTAAAAATTAATTTTACTGACACTAAAGACAAATGTTACGTAAAACGTGCCAGGAAGAAAATATTTTTATTCTGTTTACGTCGTAGAGCTATACTGAAGCTATATTTTGTTAGTAGCACGAATAGGTGGGTTCAACCGGGGAAGGCCATTCAAAGAATACCAGCGTTAAATGACAGCTTAATGCTGCTGTGTTTCGTATGGTGAGTGTAAAAATCGGAGACCCATTTTCCCGGAAATAAGGCGTTGCATCTTAGTCCTTGGGTGTGATCTGATTCTTAATTGAATACCAAAATAGATGTAGATGTTTATGGGTATTCACTCATCATCAGATGGACTGTGTTTTTGTAGTTTGTTACCCTTATTCTATAAAAAATATAAAGGGATTTTCTCCCGACTGCCCCGGAAGAAGGGAAATAATTTTTCGAGAGTATGTATGTATGTCTGTTTCTTTGGCACGCTCTGTAACTGCTCTGTACCATAAATAGGCTGTATAATAGTTATATATTGCATCAACAATTACAAAGAAAGGGAGAGAGGAAGATTTTTTTTCAATAAACTTTTGAACGCAGTCGGGTATTTTAAAATAACGTTTTAATCATTAAGCTTGTTTGTTTTCATTGATCAAATTTAATAAATCATGCAACTTGTAGTAATTATGGTGTGTTTTCGTGAGAATGATGTAATATTAGTAAAACAGTTTTATCATAAAATCAAAAAATAAATGAATGAAAAGCATTTTATCATCGCCGAATACTGAAAATGATGAAAATTTATCATATTTCGTGATAAATGTATTACATGCAGACATTACCGAATTTGCGGTAACGAGGATTGCGGTGGCCATTTGTAAAGGCAATTCGATTACGCTGGTTATGAAATGAACAAAATTCTTAACTTTAGAATTGTTGAATAATTTAACCGCTAAAACGATAGGTATGTGTTTAATTCTAAGAAATATTGGATAAATTATATTTTATTTATTTATCAAGTTTGCCACCACAGTTTATGTATTTTTAAAGAATAATTGTGTTTCATTACGGAATAAATGTGACAAACGAGCACACAGTCCACACTGTGATCTGTGATTCATAGACACCAACATCTATCGTCAATTAACAATCAAAATATATATGCGTTGTCAGCACGAGGACTTATGAATGCATCGTAGTACCGTAGTTACCAGCAAATAACGTCCCCGGTTTTCTAAGCTTACCATATGAAGAAAAGCGGCATTAAGACTGTGATAAAGATCAAATGTAACGCTGCTGGTACTTATTCTGTGAGAGCATGGTCCTTTCTCTGCCGTGCTCATAATATATCTGCCGTAGCTCTACCACGTTGATTGCGTTTGGGAGTTTCATAGCGTTCAACTTAATGACGTTATGTGAATGGATCTTGAGCCTCCCTTGTTATTAGAGATTTACTCTGAAATACCGATTTTCCATATACTTTGTGGCATGGTCATCGGAGAAATACAGGTCTTGTTGATATATTGAACCGGGGACGACTTTAAATTTAAGATATTAATTGTTGGTCTGTTCGTTTTGCAGTGATTTACTTGGAGTTTGGATTTGTTTTTTTTTAATTGGAGAATCCCAAGCAGATGGAAATCGTCATCATTCCGCCATTTTCTTCATAAAAATCAGATTATTATTATTTTCAATCAGTATTCTTTTGCGTAGTTCAATCAAATCTGATGAAATGGCGGGTGCCATCCTGAACATTGTTACAGACTGCGGACTGCCCGAAGCGTCGGTGTTTCCCGCCTTTTATGTCCAATACGTGAGTTTTTTGATGTTCTTCTCGTGCACAAGTTTGATTAAGAGGATACCTTGAAAAGGAATCGTAGTTTTGGGAGCGTGGCTTATTCCTTTGTCGGTGAAGCTAACGGACGACAGAGACAGTGTCAAAATGAAAGCTTTATATTACGCAAATTATGATATATCTATACCGAACAAGTGCTCGGAAATAAACTAAGTAACCGCCAAACAACAATCTTATTTATTTTAACAAAACTTCGTTATGGATTAAGAACTGGTTTATGAGAACTCAGATATGATTATTTACTATGCCTTAAAAATAACTCCATGCAATCCAAAGTCATATAGTCAAAAATCATATACCGTAATTTTGGTTTGTAATCTATAAATCTTAAAAAATATGTTAAATAGAAAAACCACCAAATTTTTGAGGTATCACCTTAAGAATTAAACTGTTTACTCTTATGACATATTTTTAATTTTTTAAGCACATCTTTCTAATGCAGTATTACGGCAGTTACTCAGAGTTGGACGAAGATTTCAGTATACTTAATATTACTATATATTACTGTATACTTACATAAATATTCAGACTTAACGAGAGCAGTGTTTATTTGTCCATGAAATAAATTATATAATAATTGAAAGTAAAAGTTAAAATAATGAACTCTTTTATTCATAAAACTGTATGTATTCATTTCTGTCCTTTGAACAACTTTAATCTGGCGATTGAAACTTCGGTCGTTAATAACAAATAGTCTCGAAATAAATTAAAGCCCAACAAAGAAAATTTGTCGCGAAAACTGAAAATACCCAACAGAAAATCTTAAAAAGAGCACTAAGTAGAGAGAAAAAAATATTTCATCCTGAAGACAAAGAGTGGCGTACGCTACACATTTGCGCTTGCCTCTCCACTCAATTGTCTTCACATTTTACATTTCTGCATCATATTCCGTCGTCGCAATGAAAAGTAAAAACATTGCAGATATAAACACGGTTAATGTAAAAAGAACTGTAGGGTTCTAGCGGTATGACTCAGATCGAAAGAGAGCATAATTTCGTAAATTCTGTTGCACGGAAAGACGAGAGTGGCTAAATTGAGGGAGAAGCAAAAGTGCGGAATAAAGTGACGAGGGAAAGAAAAGAAATAAACTAAAAGTGAACACTGGCAATGAATCGTGGACCGCTATTATATAGAAAAAAGAACTCGTATCGGTCGCGCTCTCCGTTAACTTAAATGTTATCGATATTTGCTACTGATATCACAAAGGTGGTAAATACAAACAAAGTATGTAGTTTTATTTTGTTTTAAGAAATAACTAGAATTAGGTATTCATTACGTTTCTATTGATTTCTATGTTTTTAAGTCCATGCATCTAAATATACAAAATATAACTAGCTAAACACAACTAGTTATTATGTATTCTGAGATTAAAGTTCTACCTCTAATTATTCATGCTGACTTTTATTTTCTGCCCATATTATGCCATATTTATACGTGTGCTAGAGTAGAAAATTAAAGATATAATTATATTGGTAGGAATTTAATAAGATACTTCTTCAAAAAAGTATTTGTGCATATCCGTTCCAATATCCGTTCTCATGCACATTTTTTAAATTGCGCCAAACAGTGCTATACAAATACAATATATAGATATACAAATGCATGTAATTTATTTTATTTTGTTTTAACCGTAAATAAAAAAAATATTCTTGTATTATATTAGATATTTGCCATTTAAATTAAAAGAATTTATGATAAATTTAAAATATTTACTAAAGGAAACATTACTAAGGTATTGCTTATTTAGACACAGCCAGAGGTAATTACCTAATGCATTATTAAAAAGTATATAAAAACTTAAAATTACCCTCTCAACCACCTGGCGATCTCATGAGACCGCCGCCATATTCAGTCAAATCCCTAGAGGTCTCATTAGGTCGTACCCAACCACAGCATTTTAACCATAAAAACATGTATAGAGACTACTTTTCTATGAGGAAGTTTGGCATTATATAATCAATATACAATACTCTATCCTCTAGTGCAATAAAAAAACTGTTATCCTATGCATATTTATTTATAATCTACGTTCATTTCGTACGCCATTTTCACGTGAATGTTATTGTATTGATTTTTGGATTTTTCTAGTGTTTTATTAGTGTTTTAGTATGGTGTTTTATTATAAAATTGTAATTATAGTTTTTGTGCGAATATAATTTATCGTTTTACGTAAATAATTTCGAGTATTATATATATTGAAATAATTGTGGTTTTCACGCTGCCGACATTCGCTTGGTATATTTTTTTTGTTATCAAAATACAATAAAATCTTTTTGTAATGAAGTAAAACCTGATTTTTGTTTAGACCACAAGATAGAGAATTTTATATACATATTATAATGCTAAACTTCTTTGTAGAAAAGTAGTCTCTAAATATAAGTTTTAATGGTTTTAAGTACTGTGTGTAAGATTTGCCGGCGCATACGACTGCATGGCATGTTTATGGCGCTTGAAGGGTTAAGTAACAGAATTAAGACACACAATATTCATAAAAAGAATAAAATAAAAAAACATGTCTCCAAATTTATGAAAACCAAAAATTATGAAAACTTAATCCAAAAATATTTAATAGAATCAGGTGTTACTTTGCGGAAATGTTTTGTATTTAATATATTAAAAATTAATTAGCTAACATCCACGTAATAAAATTAAATGATGTCTTACATAGAACTGGGAATAGAGGTGATGGGAATAATACACCCAATTGGGGAAGGGTGGGATATCTTAAAACTAGGATCATTTTATTTTACTACGCAGATTTTAGCTAATTAATTTATAACATCTTTCATAATCCACAGATAAAATAATAAACGAGAGCTATTAAGAAGTAACAATATTCAATTTTTACATAAAACACCGGTGTCTTTGAAAGGTCTTACTTATTCACAATTATAAATTTATATGAACGTCTGAAATCTTGGGAGACTTTAATATAATTTTCTCATCCCCGATGCAACATCGTCTTCGTTGTTCTGAATGGAAACTTGGCTTTGTTTCGAAAATTTTCTAGGTAAACAAGCCGAGCAAAGTTTTTAATACGCAAAACTTGTGCAATAAATGCTTTGATAAGAAATATTGGACAACCGCAGAAAGAGTTATAAAAAAAGTTCAAACCTGTGTAAAGCTAAGTTACTAACATATTTAATGTTGTATTTTATAAATATTATAGATGAAAAACGAGCACACAGTCTACTGATGGTATTTTTTATGGGATAAGGGTGACAAGCGAGCACAGAATCCACCTGATGGTAAGTGGTTGATGTGGTCCATAGAAATCTACATCTATCGTCGATCACGTATCAAAATGCAAGTGCGTTGTCGCCCGTGAGGACTAAGATGGAATGTCTAGTTTCCAGTAAAATAGGTCTTCCGTTCTCTACACTCGCCATACGAAACACAGCAGCTTTGAACAGCTTTTTTACACTAGCGTTCATTTCATCGCATTTCATAACAGCTTAGCATTCTTTCAATTATTGTGAGAGCGTGGTACTTCCCCGGTCGAGTCGAACTATTCGTGTGACACGATTATACAATTAATATAGATAAAGCATGGCACTACCACGTGAAAATTTGGCTCTACCACGTGAAGCATGGCTCTATTATGTGAAATTTATAGATGTCTACATTTATATTTCATTAAAAATCAAAGGGCAGATGTGTTGTCACCCCTGCGGATGAAGATGGAATGCCTAGTTTCCATTAAAAAGGGGGAGACCCTTTTTACGACTACCCGGTTCTATACTCACCATACAAAACGCACAAAATGAATAGTTATTTAACTTTTGTAATAAAATAAAATTAAAATATTTCTTTCATCTTCATTACAGTATATCACAAATTTGTTGCTGAAGGCCTCCCCGTAAGGATTACTTTAAATTACTACAAAGCACGGTTTTGTATCCGCATGCTTGTATCGACTTCCTGCATCTCTTTTTATTATCAAATTAAACTTTGAATATTAATTCTCACATTTCTTATATTGTAAATGACTGTTTAAATATTATTCATGTTCATTTACTTTCAGGAATTAAAACACAGTCTTTTATAAAAAAAATATTAAATAAATTCAAAGTTTAATGTAATAATTATTATCTAGAATAACTAACACAATTCAAACCAGTGTCAAAGCATATTGTTCCTCGGGGACGGAACATATCGGCCGTGCAAGACGCAAGGCGGCTGTCTACTAGTGATTTACTGTTGAAACTATAGTTACAGCTTATGGGCAAGTTTATTGTCCCGAGCGGCCAGTATGAGTGTAATTGTTCGCAATCATGCATATCAATCTAGAATGATAGTATGTTATGAAATAAGTTAATACTGAAAACACTAAATTGTGTTACATACTGAATTCATCACCATGTCATTAAAATGAAGAAGAACTTAGTTAGGTAGTTTGGATGTTATTGAAAGAAACTTCATTGGTATGTTATTTTGTTCCGTAGAGGCAGTTATCCATACATTTAAGCTCAGGTTTTTTTATAAATAGACATTTATATTATTAAAAGTTCTTTGGCCCTTTTGAGTGGATTAAAGAATATCACAAGCTCAAAGTAACTTTAATATTATCTACAGAGGTACATTAAAAACCTCATACCTTATTTATAACAGTTACAAAATGCAGTCAAATTGAGACCTTACCTTTATTTTTGAAGTGGGCTGAAACTGAAAATTGACTTTGTGCACTACAGCTTCAATTCAGTCCTAGCAACTCGTACTTGTACTGGGATTTGAAATTGCAGCCTTGCAGCGCAAAAAAAACGCTTAGCCAGTGCGCGATATAGTCGGATTAAAAATTAAAATTATAATTTAATATCAAAGATATGACATATAGACTTTATATTGATTTTTCCACATATTAAGGAGCCTGGCAAGACTCCTGTTCTTCTTAGGTTTCCCTTTGCTTATTACATAACCTATTCTATGGAAAAAATATCGTTTGAAGAGTACGAAGATTAAATATAAGCTATTAGGCAATTCATCTTATTTCATAAAGACAAAAAACCCATCTTTAGTAGTGCTGTGAACGCGTCATAAATAGTCAGAACAACTACCGGAGCCTGAATGACGTTATCAAAGTGTCCGAAAATATCTGCATTTAAAAAACAAGCTCAGTACCAAAGTATTCCCATTTTTTAATTCAACCGCGTAGTAGCTCTTTAGCCGTGGAAGGAGAAAGGGAGATCTCCAGCCGCCGGGCAAGATTATCTGCCCGGGAAGCAACCAATTTGCACATGGAATTTTCACGTGTGATATCGGAGCTCTTCTATAAATAGCGCGGTTACTTCGGAACTTTGATAGTGCGATTTAGGCTTCAGTGCGTTTCGCTTGTGGCGCGATGACAGCGTCGCCACATCGCTCCCCTGCTCAGACTGAAAGTCGATGGTGCAGTCTAGTTGTCGATAAATATGCTAATTCCAAGGATTGCCTTGTAGTCCTGATCATCAGGATAGAATCATCAACCATTCACAAATCCACTGTTAAACCTAGGCCTCCTCCAGGGAATGCCACGAAGCACGATCCTGAGCCACATGATTCCATCCACTTTCTGCGTTTCTTACCATGGTCGTCATTCTATCTAGTGGGGGCCGCCCTACACTTCATCTACAGGTACGAGACTACCACTCGAGAAACTTTCTTGTAAATCGGTTGTCACTTCGTCAAACTATATGACTGGCCTATTGCCACTCCAGCTTACTAAACGTTCAAAAGCGGCATCTTCCTAACAACAACCAAAAATTATAAAAAAACTGCTATAGCCAACCCTCTTCCCAAGGTAATCTATGGGAGGCCTATCTTTAACAGTGGAGTTTTATAGGCTGTAATGGAATGCTTAATTTGAAGTTAATTGCAGGTGTCCATGAGCTATTGTAGCTAATTACCATTAGCAATTGAGTGAACCTGACGGGAATTGTGGTTGGCTTCGTTTTATTATTTGACACATAAAACATATATACTCATGTAAATTAGTACGTTATTTATTTTATACTCCTCTGCTTGCAGTCTATCTGGGTAAAGTACTATACTTTAAACCATTTCTGACGTTAATAACAGGGCTTGCACTACTGTAGGTAGTACGGTCCGAAGGACATAGAGAAAGCGTGTAATTGGAGGCTGTGAGGCATTTCATATTAGTCCTCAGAAGTGACAACACATCTCTCTGTAGATATCTTTGTTTGAAGTTACCTGCAGATGTTCATGAAATTAAATGAAATGAATGGTTTTATTCAATATTGATTATTGTATTTTTTAAACGTCAACATTAAACTTCATAATAATACGTCATACAATAATATCAGTATCTGGACCTGGCTCACGAGGTGACCGACATGTGGGGTGGTACGCCAGCCGAAATTATTCCTGTAGCCGTCTCTGCGAATGGGCTAATCCCAGTCAGCCTCTCGGGTCATCTGAGGCGACTGGAACTCCGTGACGGACCGCTCCGGGCTCAAATGCAGAAGGCGGTGCTCCTCGATACCGCCCGCATCGTCCGCCGGTTTCTTTTTCTTTCCTCCTAACCCTCGGCCGTTTGGTCTCCCCTGCCAAGGGCTTCCATCTGGTTGGGCTATTATTTATTTATGTATTTTTGTATTTATTTTATTTTAATTATATTTATGTATATTTATCTTTTCATTTTAATTTATAATTATATATTTATAGAACCCAACCAGATTAGAAAACTATATAGATACCCATAATAATAATATAATTTATTTATTGAATAAAACTAAATATACGGATTATATCGCGTTTTATTTTTCGCAATAATATAATAAACGCGATAGAATCCGTAAATTTAGTTTTATTCCGTAATATTATGTGTAGTGTTCGCGTAAATTTAAGAAATCATTATATAATTTATTTAGTTCTAAACATACACACAAACTAAAATAACATAATTATTTAATGGAATAGAACTAAAAGGGCGTCTACTCAGCAGAAATGTTATAGAAATCACATAGTGATAACTACAACTACTGATTGTCAGTAAACGCCAGAGATCATAGATGGAATAAAATAAACTTGACTAATTACACTAATTACAGGTTCCAACACATAAAAATACACACTTTACTTATATATATATATATATATATATATATATATATATATATATATATATATATATATATATATAAAGTTATAAATTTTAAAGCAAAATTTAAAAATAAATATAAAATTGTTAGCATTTAAGAAATAGGCACAACAAAAAGCGCAAAAAAAAAAGGCGTGTGCACAAGGCACGCAATTAAATTATTTGACAAGATACAAAAGCAAAATAAATAAATGTACAATTAAGCAAGTATTCGTTAGTTTTATAATACAGACACGGTATACTTCATAAGAAAGATTTCTTATGAAGAATTCTGTGTCGATGTGTGATACATCGACACAGAATTCTATTCTTTTAGTTTTATTTTTAAAGTGCGAACTGTTTTTATCATATTTTATTTACCATTTACCACTGGTTCGCAAAAAAACCTCTGTCCCGCAAAGAACCAGCGAGAAACCCAGCGGAACTTTTTTTAAACATATTTCAATTTACTATGAATTCATTTAGTACAAAATTTTTGTATGAATTTTTATAGAACCAACGTGGTGGTGATGACCTCATTCCCGGAGGTTATTTTCATTTATGTATTCATTTATATTATAATAACCCTTTTTGCACAATTTTCTTTAGTAAAACCTTTACTTTTAACTTGTTTAATGACAAATTTTGTACATTTTCTGGGATTTTTTTGTAAAAACGTATTGACCCATAAATGTATTACTAATTCTGCGGAATCTAGTAGCTGGCATTACAAGCTAATTTTTGTTCCTAGTGTTTTAAAGTATGAACATCATTATTCTTATTAAAGCTATTTATGTTTTATGTACATACATTCATCATCATCATCATCATTACAGCCCTTCACAAGTCCACTGCTGAACGTAGGCCTCCCCCAAGTATTGCCACAAAGCACGGACCTGAGCCACCTGCATCCATCGACTTCCTGCATGTCTTACCAGATCGTCACTCCATCTAGTGGGAGGTTGCCCTACACTACGTCTACCGGTACGAGGCTGCCACTCAAGAACCTTTCTTCCCCATCGGTTATCGGTTCTTCGAGCTATATGGCCGGCCCATTGCCACTTCAGCTTACTAATCCGTTGGACTATATCTGTCACTCTGGTTTTACTGCGGATATCCTCATTTCTGAGTCTATCACGCAGAGAAACTCCGAGCATAGCCCTCTCCATAGCTCGCTGAGCGACCTTGAGCGTCCTCATACGGAAAGCAGTGAAGGACCACGTCTCAGATCCGTAAGTCATCACTGGCAAAACGCACTGGTTGTTCACTTTAGTTTTCGGAGATTGAGGTATACCTGACGAGAAGATGTGTCGTAATATCCCGAACGCTGCCCAGCCGAGTTGAATCCGTCGATTGACCTCTCGGTCGAAGTTGGACTTACCTAGTCGGACTATTTGTCCCAGGTAAACGTACTCGTCAACAACTTCGAGCATAGTGCTTCCAACAACTACCGGCATAGGTGTGACATGGACATTAAATCCATGTTCATACCTATCCGTTGGGAGACACTATTGAAGACATTGATCATAGTGCTAAGGTCCTCCAGCGATTCTGCCATAAGGACTATATCGTTGGCAAATTGAAGGTGAGTGATGTACTCGCCATTGATGTTAATACCGTATCCTTTCCAGTCCAGTAGCTTGAAAACGTCTTCCAACGCAGTGATGAAGAGTTCCGGGGATATAACGTCACCTTGTCTTACACCTCTCTGCAGTTGGATAGGTTTCGAACTCTGGTTCTGTACTCGGATAGCCATCGTAGCCCTACTGTACAAACACTTCAGCACTTCGACATACCAACAGTCAACTTGGCACCGCTGAATGGACTGTAGCACCGCCCAAATTTCGACGGAATTAAAGGCTTTCTCATAGTCCACATAGGCCAGGCAAAGTGGCAGATTGTACTCTTTGGTCTTCTGTACAATCTGCCGCAGGGTATGTATGTGGTCTATGGTACTGAAGACTTTTCGGAAACCGGCTTGTTCGGAGACTGGAAGTCGTCGAGTCTGCGTGCGAGACGATTTGTAATGACTCTCGAAAACAGCACGTAGACGCGGCTCAGAAGGGAAATCGGTCTGTAGTTCTTCAAGAGAGCGTTGTCGCCTTTCTTAAAGAACAAGACCACCGCACTTCTGCTCCACGCCTCCGGAGTAGTGCCACCATGGAGGACGGAATTGAAGAGCTTCAGAAGTACTTCAAGTATCGGTGTTCCACCCGCTTTCAGAAGCTCCGCTGTAATTCCATCCTTGCCTGGGACCCTGCCGTTTTTAAGGTGCTGGAAAGCCATTCTAATCTCGCTCAGACTGACGTCCGGGATATCATCAGAATAGTGTCGGATAAGACTTGCTCTTGGATCGTTACTCTCACTTGCATGTGGCTCCAACGATTATGTGTACAGCTGCCCATAGAACCTCTCAATCTCACTCAAAATCTCAGGTGTCCCGGAAACGATGCTGCCACACTCAGTCTTCAGCTTTGACAGTTAGATCATTCTGGCAGACAGATCTCTGGCAAAGACTTTCGAGCCCTGGTTCCGCTCGATCGCTTCTTTAATACGAGCAATATTAAAGTTGCGTAAGTACTCGCTGCATGCTTTTGGAGATCTGTCTGTTCAGTTGCCTGTATGCTGTCAAATCAGTTGACGATTGCAGCCTCATCTCCCGTCTAACAGCGATGAGATTGGACGTTGCGGATGTCAGTGCTACTAGAAGTACGCAAAGCTTGTCGCGAAATAAAAATTAATATCTACGTCTAAAGTTGTGATATCGATGTTTTAAAACATTTTTTCTGGACTTTAAAAACTGGTGCATATGTTAATAAATTAATCATTTGTGTGTGCTTAAGGATTGTGGTGAACGAAAATTGAAATAATCATCTAAAAGTTAAATATAAGAGGTACCTTTATTTATAACTTTAATGTACTTCGTCTATTTACCCTCGAACTACAAAGTGTCAATTACAATATATAGTCGGCGACACCTAGTGACAATCATCTGCATCATTACATTGCAATTAACTTAAACTAACGCGATGAAGTGCAGTGCGTGCGGTAAGTTTATGGCGGCGGCAGAGGGCGTTACGTGTCCCAAATGCGATAGAAAATCACACAGGGCCTGCGTCAAAGTTCCTGAAGGTCTGCAGGTCCAACCTACTTGGTTGTGTCCGGACTGTAAAATACGGACGCCCCGAAAGTCAGATCAGAATACGCCTGTGCGAGGACTTAATTCCGAGAATATTATCAAGCAAGGCAAAGAGCCCTGTGGCGCAAGGTCTCAAAGAGTCGGAGCTAGCTCTTGAACTACGTAAATTTAGAGAAGAACTGCGAGATACCAGGGAAGAATTTAGATCTTTCCAACAGGAGATGTTTGATTTGCGTAATTCCATAAAATCGTGTGAAGAACGCCTAGATACATTAGAAAACAAATACATCCGTCTTGAAGAACAACAAACCCTAATGATTTCTTATATTTACGCGAACACTACACATTGAAGTCAAAGGTAGCTACCGTGGGTAAATCTTTGTTTCAGAGAGCACGAGGGATCTGTGACAGTAAACACCTGGCTGCAGAGCTCCACCATGTCAAGCAAGTTTTGCATGACAACAAGCTTCGAGTCCCGCGCCTACGTCACAGTGAACAAGTGAAGCCGGCCACATTTGAGCGTGTACCTGCTGTACTGCCATATGTTAGAGGAGTCACTGACAAGATTGGCTACATCTTGAAGCGCGCTTCCATCAAAACATACTTCAAGCCGCTGAAGAAGATTGGTCAGTTTTTACCATCGGTCAAGTGTAATGTCCCTCTGCAAGATGCAGGAGTGTACAAGCTTGATTGAGAATGTGGTCTCTCCTACAGAGGACAAACTAAAAGATCAATAAAAACCCGCGTTAAAGAACATATAGCTGATGTGAAGAATCGACGCTCCGGGAAGTCTGCAGTCTGTGAACACGTACAGGATCGCCCCCGTCACTACATCAGATTTGATAGACCGCAGATCCTCGCTAAAGAACACCGATTCCTTCCAAGGATGATTCGCGAGGCTATTGAAATCAAAAAACATTCTAATTTCAATAGAGAAGATGGCTGGGTGCTACCATCTGCTTGGGATCCTATAACAAATAAAATTAAATCCCAACCCAAGCATACAACTGCAAGACTTCAAGATACCATAAGTTCATACTGCATAGATCGGAACAAAAGTTAAATTTTAATCTATGGTAACCGCGGTTAACTATGACATATGGACGTTGAACATCTCAGTCCTGCCCGTGACCATGAGTGCTGTAAAGCGTTCGAAACGTCGGGTAATTAAAAAGTTAAATACACGCGATAAATTCCGTAAAAACTAGTATTATTACAACAAACCCTAATTGAGTCCAAAAATGTCTGCGGCAAAATTCAGGATCTCGAGACGATTATTGCGGACTTCAGATTCAAGATCAGATTTAAATAATCGAGACCAAGAGCTGCTGTACAATGATATCGAAGTCGCAGGCATTCCAGAAGAGGGCGCAGAAAATGTTCTACACATTGTGACTGCGTGCGCTACTAAGCTGGCCGTAACCCTAGAAGAGCGCGATATAGTGAGTTGTGTGCGAGTCGGTCTTATGCGCGACGAGCAAAGTAGGCTAGCGAAGCCCCGTCCCATAGTCGTGCGGCTGGCGCGCAGGCACACGCGGGACACTCTGCTGCGGGCCGCGCGCGTGCGCCGCTCCTTAACTACCGAAGGTCTAGGTCTCCGCTCCGAAAATACACGAGCCTTCTATATAAACGAACGGCTTACTAAATTGAACCGCAATGTATTTTTTAGAACTAAGGAATTCGCTCGGCAATTTGATTGGCGCTACGTATGGTCGAAAGAGGGAAAAATTTATACTCGTCGAGAACACGGAACAACGTCTTATCGCATAAAAAGTGAAGTAGATCTCGACAGGGTTTTTGTAACAAATTCAGTTGGGGCTATCGGATGGAGCAATGGAAAAAAAATATAAAAGTTATAATTATCTGAATTTTTTTTTAAATATTATCTTGTTCTGCTATTGCTCATTTTTATGTAAGTCGTTAATAATTGTGTTTGTATTTTTATTAAAGAACTATTTTTGGATTCTATTTCTGTCAAATGAAATACACTATGCCTATACTCGTATGTGGAATAATAATATATCCTGGTTAGTTCCGGCACAAATTTCTAACATCAATGTATTGAAAAGACTCACTAGCGTTTTGTCTTTAAGTTCTGCAATACATACATACAATAATTACTATACGAGTACATTAAGGTACAAGAAAATTTACTCAATGGATAACTATTTAAAAATTTGTGATATCCCCATAAATATTGTTACGAGCTTGAGGTTCGGATCTTCCTGCTGTGCATGTCGTAGGCTGTCCTTCCACCCGTTGCTGAGGTGGTCTGTCCTGAGCATCCTCACGGATACCACTTCCTTTCTCTCTTGTCTATTACAATGGTGGCAATCTTCAGGAAAAGGTCTTCTTGACTATGCATCTGCGTTGCCGTGAGATTTCCCGCTGCAGTGTCTGATAGTAAAGTCGTATTCCTGCTGCTGCTGGGCGGTGCTGTTAGCCGCACTTCCTTTCTGAGACCGTTCACCTTCCCTTCCTAGGGTGTGCTTAGGGCAGCTGGACCGAAGATGGCCCCTTTCCCCACAGCCATAGCACCTAGGGCTGTATCCTTTGCTGCGGTCACGGACTGTAGCTGCTGCGACCTCCCTGACGCGATGGGAACGATGATCCTGCCGCACGGCTTCCACTTCCAGTGCATGGGCCAAGGCGTCCTTAAGCGTCTCATGCTGCCCGAGCCTCACAGCAGCTCTGACTTCCAGGTCGCGGATGCCGTCGATGAATGTCTGCACCAGGTTCCCTTCAATGAGCGCAGGTACAGACCGGTATGCTTTTCGCACCAGCTTCTTCACCGCTAGAGCCCACTCCTGCAGGTTTTCGTTGATGCGCTGCACGCGACCTTTAAGGCGACGAGACTGTTCCAGGTGAGCGTCGCCATATCTCACCTCCAATGCCTCAAGGAGTTGCTCATAAGTCACTTCCTCACCGAGAGCTTCCAGAACTGTTAAGGCCTGGTCGCGCAGGCCTAGTGTGAGAGCAGTCATGGCCTGACTTTTATTCCAGCCGTTCACCTTCATCAGCCTCGAACTGGATCTTGTAGGCTGACCAGGAAGAGGTACCGTCAAACGGCGGCACTTTGAATCCATGTAGCGAAGGTGTTGTAGCTATTACGGGAGCTGTTGTTCCATCCCCAAGTTTGAGGTCGTCCAGCGTTTTTTTCACGCCAGCCATTACGTTGTCAACCCGATTGTTTACTTGGTCGATTCGGGTTTCGGCCTCCGACAGGCGGTTGTCATGTTGAGCAACCTTATCCTTCAGCTCCCGTATCTCTTTTCCGAAGATAGCGTGAAGGTCCTTCATGAGGAGCATCTGCTCTTCCTTATCGCGTTGGAGTTGCTCTTCTAAACGACGGGCCTGTTCCTCCTGTCGGCGGGCCTGTTCCCCCCGTCCGCCCCGCAGCTGCTGCAGCATCACCATCAGAGCACCTAAGTCAGGTGCCACAGACGTAGAAGCTGCTGACGGGCCGGTTTCCGTGGCCGGCGGCTGGCCCTCAGACATCTGCGGCGTTGCACCACCAAATCTCCTCTGGTCCGTCTCCTGCTGGCGTTGACTTCGGGTACGGACACCCTCCATCTCGTCCTTAGGTAAAATCGGCATGATTTTATCCCACTTCTGACACCAGATGGCGCTAGTGTATGCCGTTGACTTATTCACGCAACACTATTATTTATTCTATCAAATCACATAAAATTAATTTTGTCTGTACAAGAAGCAAACTAAAGTTAAATTTTGCGTCGGAACATATTATGTCAAATAAATATGTATATCTAAAATTCGTTTATGGCTTCTAAAAGTAACGTAAAAATTGGTCTTTTAAATGCAGGGTCCCTTGGAACGCGGCACGATGAATTTATTGTCGCAATGCAACGGCATAGTGTCGATATCATGGCCATCAATGAGACGTGGCTGCGGGAGGGCGAAGAGGGGCGCGCGGCCGCGGTGCCCGGCTACCGGCTGCGGCACGCGCCGCGTCCGCCCGACGTGCGCGCGCGCGGCGGCGGCGGCGGCTTCTATTTGAAGCGAGGCGTCGGCGTCCGCGAGCTTCCCCCCCCCCGCCCCGCTAGTAGAACAAATGTGGATCTCGACCTCTAGCGGCGGAAAGCAACTCGTTATCGGTACCGCGTATAGACCGCCGTGGCTGAATGTCGATAAATTCATAGACGCGCTTACCGTTACTATGGCGACTTTTTCATGGAGCCAAAACTTACTTCTTCTCGGTGATTTTAATATTAATATGTTAAATATGACGCATAATACCACTATAAAGCTAAATAATTTTCTTACTTGCTTCAAATTGAAACAGCATGTAACTAAGCCAACCCACTTTACGGAATATAGCGAGACTTTAATTGACGTAATATGTACCGACATAAATGTAAACGCATTTACTGTAGAACTTATACGTGAATTAAGTAGTCATGCTTTTATTACATGTCAAATTGATATGAGTAAGAAAAAGCCGGCACCAGTAACAATAATGAGTAGGAGAATTTATGACATAGACGAGGGAGACTTTCATAAGGACCTTACATCAATAAATTGGAAAGAAATTGAGAGTATCGCGGATGTAAATAATCAGCTAGTGCTATTTAACACAGCCATATTTACACTATTTGAAATTCACGCGCCTCTTAGAAAAAAAATTATTAAACATCAGCAATTCTCGTGGCTAACCTTTAATATAAAATTGATGATGAAAAAACGAGATGACGCATACATTAAAATGAGAAAAAGTAAAAACAACATACATATTAAATACTGTAAAGATATAAAAAGCTGCGACAATAAAGCAATATATAGAGAAAAACAAGCCTACTATAATTTTTATGTTAATCGTAATATAAATAATCCTATTTCAATGTGGAAACATATAAAGTCCAATGTTAAGATAAAACCAAAACACAACATCCCGATAGACTTATTTAATGATCCAAATAAAATAAACGACTATTTTTTAAACGTGCCTGGAAGTAGAAACGTCTCGTTGTCATATTTAACGTACTTTGAGTTCCACTGCTGCGTTAATGACATATTTGAGATAAAGGAGGTAGATGAACTAGAGGTACCAAAATTCATTAAAAGTTTAAAATCTAAAGCTATAGGCATTGATGGGATTTCTCTCGATATGATCCGTATGACCCCCCCCCCCCGCAAAACACTATCAACTATTACTGCTATGGTGAACAAATCCATTAACTCTAAAACTTATCCAACATTATGGCAACATGCGTTAGTCAAACCCATACCAAAGAACTCAAATCAATTGTCTGAAAAAGACCTTCGGCCCATCAGTATTCTCCCCTGTGTCTCTAAAATTATTGAAAAAATTGTCGCAGAACAGCTAAAAATGTATTTAGATAGAAAAAAAATTCTACCGGAAATGCAGTCGGGATTTCGTAAGAACTATAGCACCACGACGGCCCTAGCCCAACTTACTGACGATGTACTAACCGCTCAAGATGAAGGAAAAGGCACAATACTAGTATTACTAGATTTTTCTCGTGCATTTGACTGTATAAATGTTTCCCTTCTCTTATCAAAGCTTCATTACTATGGATTCAGTAGCAGCGCAGTACAATGGTTCGATAGTTATTTTAAAAACCGACTACAAACTGTAGAACTGAGCGATGACCGAGGAACATCAATACGTACGCAATCAAAAAAAAATCAAAGCCGGTGCGCCCCAGGGATCGAACCTGGCTCCAATATTGTTTTCAATTTACAGTGCCGACTTAGTAAAAAACATTAAGCACTGTAAATTTAATTTATACGCAGATGATTTGCAAGTCTACATGTCATGTAATCCGCGTGATACTTAGGAAGTCGTTAATAAAATCAACGAAGACCTCAAAAGTATAGCCGCGTGGTGCGACTCAAACTGCCTTGTACTAAACGGAACTAAATCTAAACTACTAATTACGGGTTCTAAAAATCAAATAAAAAATTTATCAGAAAGAGGGGCATGCATCCAAATTCGAGGGGAAATCGTAGAACGTGTAAATGAGATTCGCAATCTGGGCCTACTAATGGATGACAAACTACAGTTTGAGAACCACATACTAAGTACTAGCAGAAACTGCTTTTATAGACTTAAGGTTCTTTATCAAATAAGGGAGTTTTTAAATTCGGATATTCGGGTAAAATTGTGTGACACACTTGTCCTTTCGAAATTTAGTTATATGGGCATTGTATATGGACCGAGACTTTTAGCGCGGTCGCGACGTCTAGTGCAACGTGTTCAAAATGCATGTGCAAGATGTTAGTTTTACAATACCGCCTCGCACGCACGTCACCCCTTACATTAACAATGCCAAAATGTTAAAAATGGAATATCGCCGAAAACTGCACATGGCAACTCTCCTATTCGGGGTATTAAAAAATAAAACAACTCCTTATCTTGCTGACAAACTCATATGGTCAAGTGATGTAAAAACTTATAATACGCGCATCAGAGGGAATACTCTCGTCGTGCCTCGTCACCGCACTCACGCTTTCCGAGGAAGTTTCAAATACGCCGCATCCAAGTGCTGGAACGATATACCGCCTCCTTTGCGAAATCTGAAAAGCAGTACACACTTTTAAAAATAAATATAGAACACAATTACTGCAAAGTTAGATTGACTATGATCAAAGTTTATAACGCTTTGCACGATTACGTACCTCATCGTCGTAGATTATTAACAACGGAGCATTAAAATCGTCCTCTTGAATGCGGCTTTCGTCTTCTTATATACTACTATATTCTTCAATAATTACATAGTGTAGTATATAGCCCTATATAGTATTTTAATAATCTCCCCTTTTGTAGTGTTCGTATAGACCTTCTAAGAGCATCTGAAAGCAACATAAACGGGACGTGCTGTGTCGAAGTGGCATTCGACCTTGAACGCTACTCTCTCCCTCTCACTTAAAATAGTTACTGTCTCTTTCCCCCTTGTTGTGCATAATTCTGTCATCATAATTTTGTTTAAAACATAATAAAATGAGTATACATATAGCACTGATTTCGGCAAGTCACTGCTTAGACACACTGAAAATCAGCACCATGGAAAAAAAATTTCATGGCATTATGCTGAGTGTGCTCCTGTTCCCAGATGACGCCTTGACACATACTAGTATAGGTATTGTATAGTTTGTAATATGTAATATATTGTAATTTGTATTGTATAGCCAATATTATTTGTAAATTATGTGTTTTTTTATGTTATCTGTGATGGCGTCATTTTGGAGAATAAACCTTTCTTTCTTTCTTTCTTTCTTTCTAGATTAAGAGTGTGATCGGAGAGTTTTTGTGTTCTTCTGCGCCGGGTTATGCAGAACTTAGCTCCAACCGCATGGACAGTTTCCACGAGCTTGTCATTCATATCGTCCACTGCATTACAATCTTCTAGGCACTGAAAGCGGTTACGTAACTCGAGCTGAAAGGTTTCGGGATTCTGGATTAGAGCACGAGTGCGACGGAGCGTTGACTTCATTAGACGAGATCTCTCCAACTTAACGTTTAGGTTCAGTGTGCCTCTAACCATACGGTGATCGCTGCCGGTTTTCACCCTTGCGATCACTGAGACATCACTGAACAGTTGGCGTCTGGTCGTCATAATGAAGTCAATCTCATTTTTTGTCGAACTGTCGGGGCTCGACCAGGTCCACTTCCTGTGAGGCCGCTTTTTGGAATGAAAAGTTCATCATAAAGAGTCCCTCTTTCTCCATAAAGTCGGCCATCTGCTGGCCCCTACGTTTCCGTTGCCTTACTCCAAATTTCCCTAACTTCAGCTCACCGCCTTCTCTTGTGCCTAGTTTTGTGTTGAAGTCTCCCATCAACACTGTGTAGTGAAGTGTAGCACTGTGTAGTGTAGTGAAGGAATGCATGGCTCTAGAAATATCCACATACATTTTCTCCACCTCCTCATCGGGATGTGCAGAGGTTGGTGCGTAGACCTGTATGAACTTCAGCAAATACCGTTTGGTGATTCTGAGTATCAGGTACGCGACCCTCGTCGACACACTCCCAATCTTTACAACGTTGTTGACGAGAGACTTGTGGACGATAAATCCGACACCTCCTTGGGACAGATGGTCGCCCTCCCGGTGATAGAACAAGTTGCCGGACTCGAGGATTACCATGTCCTCCCCCTCTCTTCGGACCTCAGATAATCCAATAATATGCCAGCGCAACTTCTTCCAGCTCCAGTATCTTCTCGTCAGTCCTCAGGGTGCGTGCGTTATACGTTGCCAGGTCGAGTCGTCGTAGGTGGCAACCGAACCTCCACCGGAGATTCTTAGCACCCCCTGCCCCGCCGTTACCATGGTCGCCACCGTAGCCGGGAATAGCGGGGCTGCCGGGGACTGGGGTCTATTTGTTTGCGTCGTTGCTCATGGGGAGATATTTGCCATAATTGCCACATACATTACATTTTCATAAATATATTGCGATGCCAAAGTTAATATGTTTATTTCCTTAAATTTTTCTCTAAGCGACTCTTTACAATTTAAGATTTAATTGCCCGTAAGGCTGGCTCTCTTTTGTAAAACAAATATGACTTCACTGTCAGTCGCATTACCCCATAGTACGATTCCATAAGACATTATGATAAGAAAAGTCAGACTGCTAATCTTTCTTACAGCATAAAGTGCATGGATTGCAGTACATTCGATCTGGTGAACTTTAAGTTCATTTGTCTCTTTAGTTTTATATAAGAACGTTGTTACAGAGTAGTTGAAACAAAAAGTATTCTTTATAAGTTTTATTCCTGTCAAAATAAGGTATCAGAAATATACAATTTTCATCTATACCAGAAAAGTTATGAAAAACTTAGATTTCATAAGTTTACACAATATTGTGTGTTAAGCGAGAGAATTCAATAAAAATTTAATATACAGAATAAAAAAAATATTTTAAATATTCCTTCATCGCATAATATATACTGTTTCACTTGACTCGTGCCGTTAGATAAACAGCAAATATTTCGTTGGACTGCATCAAAGTGGCCGATAAGCCTCGGATCCAATATCGGTAGCCAAACAAAGGTTTACAAGAGTTTAGACCACTCCCACGCTGCTGCATATTCATCGCGAGCCCAGAGTCAACATTATAGTCTTAAAGCCTGACAATTTTTTAGGCTTAAATATAACTAAAATGCAACTACCATGTAGCCACGCGTATATTATAAACTTTATACAAAATTTGTATGATAAACCACTAAAGTTTCCTATGTAGTGAAATTCTGTTTAATGGGTTACTTCTTTTCTTTACTAGGTGGCATGACACCTTGTATGTCTAGAAGTCCGTCTTGATTGTTACCACTCTCTTAACTATTTCTGTTTTCTTTCGCCTTTCACTTGTCTCTAATATACCAATATATTTACAATGGCAGCCACCAGTCGTCGAAAACTCTAACAATAAACTGCCCGACACGACCAATAGGGCGGGCTGTTGAAACATTTCGTATTATTTTTTAAGTAAATTTTATTGTAACCAAACAATTCATTTATAAACGCCATCTTCTCTCCCTAACAATTGCTACCATTTCCGTTAAGCACTACAACGAAGTTATTAATGCTTATACTATGAGCGTTTTATGACGGAAGAGACCTGACGTGTCCTTATGGGGAAATATTAAAAATACTACCACAAATGGCTTAGTAAGATCATCCGTTATGCCGAAAATATTGTAGCATTAATTTTGAAATAAATATATGGTAAAGTTGAGGATTAATGTTAAGCACTAAGTTAGACGAAAATACGATTCAGTAAAATTTTCTCGATAGAAAAATAATCCAAAGTTACCTCCAAACTTAACAATAAACCGCTGTTATTCATAAAATACTTTAAATTAGATCATGAAACTTTGCATACTAATTGAACTAACTATAAAGCAGGGCTCATGTTTTTATTTTTTTAAATTGCCATTATTTTCACTGTAAAAAGAATTTACCTAAACTATCGGCATCTTGAAGCTTGTTTCCTGCCGCCCAGTCAGTCTCGCTTCGGCCTTTGAAGGTGGAATCTGTGTCATTTACGATCAGAATACACATTACGCAACAGGACGACGTAACATTAAATATAAGGGAAATAACCGTAATAAAAATAAGAAGCGACTAGGTTGGCGTAAAAAAACAGTCATAAATATAATAAACCTAACGAAAATTGATCTGAGTTACTATATCCCCTTAATCATTAGGCTTTCGTCACTATTTTATAGTCATAATCATAGTTATTTTATTGCATTCATTACCAAGCACAAGATATTTTAACATATTAATAAAACTGTGATTGTAGTTGTTAATCAATATATGAAATGAGAAGTACTTTCAAAAGAAGTAGGTATAGGTCTTGGTCTAAATTCGCGCGCCACTGCCCGGTGACCAATAAGCGGCGTTCTGTCCCTTTATATGTCCACGTAGATTCAAATTTGCATATTACCTTCACAAACTCGTTAAAGTTGTATATCACGTAAAATAAGTACCTGGAAATTTGCTGCTAAAATTTAGTTGGGTCACACTAGAACTAAGGCAAACGTTGTGGTATTTCATTAGGAAAGTAGACCTGGTTGATTTAATATATTAATAATTTTATAATTATTTAAGTTAGAACAGTGAAAGGGTTTATTGGACAAAGTTTAATGAATTTGGGCAATTATAACGGTAAAAAATATTGCTTTATTTTTATTTTTCTGGACTAGCACTATATTTTTATATTTGCTCTGAGTTTTGGGAAAACACGACACATGAAAATAATGACCATAATGACTCGTATTCACCGATATTGTTGGTTGAATAAAATACAACTAGAAATTTTTTGTCATTTACTTGTTTTAATTCGTTTAGTCTTTTAATAATTAAGTTAATATTTACGCATATATAGAAACGCGGTTTTCTTCACGATGTTTTAATACTTTGTCAGCACTTAGCATTACAATTATATTACTTACTTTATTCAACTTTAGATAATGTTACTAATAAAAGTGTACGATTAGGATCCACTCTGATCCTGTCAGTGGTAGTCGAATTAAAAGAGAAATTAGAAAATATGGAGACACAAAGACACAGACACAGAGATCGATGTGGACAGTTAAATAGTGCACATCGTAGAAAGCCTGAATAGTTAAAAATACAGAGTATAGGAAAATTATAAAAGAAAAGTACAATAAGATTTTTTGAAAAAACTGGCTAGTGTTACATCAAATGATACATCATGCAATTCGTGGAACAATATGATTACGTGGGTATTGTAAGAGGCGACTATGGAAAAGGCCAGAAAAATCTCATGGTTTTCGTTTAGTGCTGGTATAACCGTCTTGTTTACTCCAGATGTAAAATACTCTTACCGCTGATTGGAAGCAACCTTAAGCGTGCACCTTTGGTAAGTTGATCGCCAAGACACTTGCTAAAATAGTAATTAAAACAAGTCCTTCCTACAGCTAGAGACTACCATCACCAGCAAAAATTTTTACTAAGTAATAAAGGAAAATGTAAAACAAATTTTGGTTTTGAATGTGATCCCACAAAAGACTTGTGACATAAGAGTCAGTAAAAAATGACCTGAGAAAGGTAATCACACTGGGAAAATAAATACGTATTTGAAAATTTATTTAATTGTCGTAAAACAATCGAATTTTAATGGTAAAGAAAAATTGTACTTGATAATTCGGTGAAATTTCCATAGCCGTCGCGTCATCGTAGATAGTTACAGCACATCAAGGCCGTCGGGACCGTTCAAGGCCTAAGCGCTCGCTGTAAATTTCACATTGCGCGAGTAATCCGGGTTCAATCACCACCGGCACCAATGAAACTGTTAAATGCAATTCAAGTGCAATTTATCACGTTCTCGAAGGTGTAGGAAAACATCGTGAGGAAACCTGCATTTCTGAGAAATAAGAAAACTAAATATATCGAAAATATGTGAAGCTCGACAACACGCATACAAAACCATAAAACCTACCCTTGCTTTGCCCTAAAACCTTCTCAGAAATGAGAGGAGACCTGTAGCCAGCCATGGGAAGTATATGGGTTTTAACTTTTAAAGACAATCAAAAGTTAACTGCTGGACACAGGCATCCCCCATAAGTTGCTTGCATTAGTTATCACGGATGGGGAGAGGGGCAAAAGAAAACTGCAGTTGCCAATCAAATGCAGTTTTTTTTTGTTAGGAAGATTCTGTTGCTTATCTCTTGATTTGTTTCCCTTTGTCGACTCTTACGACAATTACGGGATGATATATGGTAGCGGATATTCTTAGACCACCAATTCTCGGCTATTTAATTTCTATATAGAAGAAATAACAACGACATCTTTTGGCCTATTTCGACGACAGCGACCAATTATTAAATCTGTCGAGAGTTCCAAAATGATGAATGTTATATTATATGGTAAAGATTCCATAAATTTAAGTAAAAAAAAACACTGAATATTTGTGTTTAAAATTACTTTTAAATAGCGCGAATACCGCAACGGTTAACTAGTATGACCACTGCAGCAAGGAATATGAGGGAGCTCTCAGGTTTATTGCTGCATTGAAGTTCCTTTGGAATGAGGCTAATGATCAAAAAGCACAATTTAAAACATACATAAGTAACCTAAAAGCCTTCCAAACATAAACCCGTTCTGTGAGCTTGTGCAACGTAATACTTTTAAAATATTACAGCAATCTACAATAGCCGACTCGTCCACTTCAGGAAAAAACAATAAAATAAATATTGGTTGCAGTTAAACCAAATTCAAAAAATATGTAAAAGTTAATAAATAATAATAAATTACAAAAAATGATAAAAAATAAGATCATTTATTACCAAAAATTATGTTAATAAGTGTAAAGCAAAAGCAGGCATTGATAAATGAACTTAAATTGTATTCAATAGAGGTAGATAACATTAAAAAATATTATGAGACTGACACAGAGTGCATTAAATCAGAAATTTTACTACTTGCTACCTCCAAACTGTGTCCAATAAATATAAATCAACCCAGAATGAAATAAAAGAACACATACTGGCTATGGATAATCTGGTAAAGACATGTAAATATAATGAAGAGCGTTTTGACTCCATAGCAAAACATTAATGTGGGCGTTAGAGGTCAATACCAGTCTGTATGCAGTCGGAGCCTGTGTGTACTTATAAAATTATTATATCACCACCAAATCGTTATGAAAATACTTAGTGAAGTATTATCAAAACTAATATGATTTTGTGTAGCGATGACATTGGAAATAATTTAAGCATAATTTTAAATAACGCAGCCTGGGGCATTTATTGTGAAATACTAAATAAAATTTTTGTTACAATATTTTGCCCAAATAGTACAATAATATTTTTGTCGGTAGAAGAGGCAGTGCAAACAACAATTGGTTATTAAGGTGTAAAAAGATAAGATAAGATGCTTTATTTGTCAGAATATGGTACATTACTGTTGTTACAAAAGAATTTTGATCCTAAATATTCTGCCGTTTCCGGCGTACAAATATTTTCAGATAGATAATTTTTCGAATAAACTAGAAAACTAAGACACTAATTATTATATAGTATGAAGATACTTGCCGCAATATTTATGGAAACCAAATCTATATAAAACAATCATCAATCAATTCATAATACTTTAGTTAAAACATTTCAAAAAATTTAAATTCAGCAATTCAATAAATACAATTTGAGTCAAATTTATCATTTAAGAAGTCATTTACTGAGTAATAACACTTATTTAAAAGAAATTGAAACAATTTACTTTTAAAGATTCCTATATTCATCTTTTTGAAACAAACAGGCAATTTGTTGTAAACATGTATTGCCATACAATATACATTTTTTGAGTAGAGTTGTATTCTTTGCTTTGGTACACACAATTTATGTATATTTCTACTAGTCCTAATTACAACATCATTGTGTTTTTCAAATAAATTACTATTTTTGTGAACAAAGATACAGATTTCGTAAACGTATAATGCTGGAAGCGGCAATATTTTATGTTTGCGAAAAAGGGGAATACAACTATCTAATTGGTGTACTCCGCATAAAGACCGCACTTTCTGTCCACGAAAAGCTCTAATTAAATCAACAGAATTACCCCATATCATTAAGCCGTAACGTAGGATCGAAGAAACATATCCATGATAGGCAGAGAGTGCAGCCTCCATGTTAGCCACTCGTCTTAACCGATATAAAACAAAGACAAATTTATCTAACTTTTTACATAGGCTATCAATATGTGTCTTCCAATTACAGAACTTGTCTATTGTTACACCTAAAAAGTTAGTATGGTTAACTTCTTCGATTATGTTTTTCCCATATTCAATTTTAAGTGGTTCTTGTTTACTATTATATGTCCGAAATCTTATCATCTTAGTTTTTTCGATGTTAATTTGTAAATTATTGTGTCTTAACCAATCTATTATTGTTTCTAAGGTCCTATTTATTTCATGTTCGTAGTCAAAATATTTATTATTATTTTCAATATTAATGGTAATGTCATCAGCATATAGCACACATTTATGAGTAGTTACGTTACAAAGATCGTTGATATAGATTATAAATAATAAAGGTCCTAGTATACTTCCTTGTGGCACTCCGCATTTATTTTCGCAGTACTGTGATCTATAATTTTTTCTATTGCGTCCTGAGTAACTTGATACCTCAACGCATTGTCTTCGCTGACTTAAGTACTCATAACTTATAGCTTAGATGTACACAAAATTGTCTTGTTCACCCTGCCTTATACACAGGTATTGCCACAATAAAATAATCTAAGACGTAATTTTAATTCACAAATGAATAATTTAATATGTAATGATAATTTAAATTTGACATATAATTGTAATGATAATAATGACAAATTTCATTTAATTGAAACAAATAATATAATTAAGAAGTTTGTGGACAGAAGCTAGGTATTACCTATCTAAATATAATTTAAGACTGGTGGAAAATGTGCTGTCTTATTATTTACATATTTTAACTAAACCAAGTTACTCTTTCTATTGTGCAGCATAAATCATTTGATATTTAAGTTGGAATATGTTCCAACTAATTTAAGTTAGTGAATGCAACAATATAGGCAATCTCTAGCGATAATAAGTGTTTAATCAATTTAGAATAAATCTCACAAATAAGAAATAATAACTGTTTCATCAAAATATACAAGGCATGATGGGCAAAGAATTGGAAATGGAATTGTTTTTTAAATAGTAACAAAATGCATATCATTAGTATGTACATTGCCTAAAATAATAATTTAATGTTTAGTTTCAGAAGCACCAGGTGGTCAGTTCCTACAATCTACAAAAATGTTTACATGGTGTCTCCATAATATTTGCAAATACATACCTATAAAGAAGGTAAGGATATTGTTAGCCTCTCTGTTGAGCGAATCATAGAAATGGGCTGTGTCGAGCTCGAGAACCTCCTTGTTGCGTTAACAGACACCCATTTGCTGCTTACGAATATTTTGAAATATAGTGGAAAAAGTGTTGCTAAACCAAGTAAACAGAATAAGTGTGTTGTAATATGTGGAAACTTTAACATACGTACATAACTAATTTTATAAATATTTTCTAACCATATTGTCATATTGTTAAACTTATTTTAAAAAAGTCCCGGGCAGAAATTTTTCCGAACCAGTGGTAAAGTAAAAACAAATTCCAATAAGAATTACATATTATGATCTATATTGAATAAAAACTTGTTCTTTTCTATTCGGTTCAATTTAATATTCAAGTTATTAGAGTTTGCAATAAATACTAAAGTAATAGCGAAATTCATAATGTTAAATTGTAAACCGCCATTTCAACAAAACTATTAATTTCCGTATTTATTTTAATTTTATAGTTGATCATAGTAGAATGTAAAATTGTTAGTTGCAGTTTTTATGAAATAACCCTCTGATACGTGTAAAGCCGGCAATACAACATGTTGGACAAGCCTCAACCATCGCGAGCGTAGGCAAATGGGGAAGATTTTTGCCATTTTTTCCCGCTAGGTGTCACGATTGCTATGATCCGCTGTGCCCATCTGTGCATCGTTATATTTTAGATCTTTTTGACGTTTGAAGACTAGTTGTGCAGTGCCGGGGTGCAAAGATGCCGAATTTTTATAAAGAATGAGTTACCATCAGTTTTCCCTTGGTTGAAGGTTCTACCACCTTCCGCAGCCGCTAGGGAGGAGAGACTGCGAAATAGAAACCTAAAAAAAAACAACAATTCGTTCCAAACTTCTTAGGTTTTAGTGATACCGAAACTCTGGATAGTGAAACTTCAAACATAAATAAACAGCCATGTGCAAGTTACAGCCAAACTTAGATTCAGAATATTAACAAAAAATTGACACAAACCTCTGATCAGTTGAGATTATTTGCTACAGAAGAACTACTTATTGATGGCACATCAGTAAAATTTTATACTGGGCTTGAAACATACAAAAAAATTAAATTTGTTTTTGACACTTTATGCCCTATGGCCTACAATCTGTGTTATAAATCAGGAAATGTGATATCCCGAAGTGTGGAAGACCAGTTTCTAATAACATTAATGAAATTAAGACGTAACTATTGTAATTTTGAACTATCAAAAATATTTGGTATCAGTCGAACTGTATTATCTGATATATTTGTAACCTGGGTGAATTTATGTATGATACTTGGTAATTAATTGAATTATGGCCTACCCAAGAGTTGGTCCAATACAATTCCCGAGAAAGCTTTGAGAATTTTTAAAAAACAAGAATTATCATAGATTCGACAGAAGTGCCAATATGTAAGCCAACAAATCCTCGATCACAACAGGCCACATTTAGCAACTATAAAAACAAAAATACAATCAAATTTCTGTTTGGAGCTACTACAGGTGGCCTAATTTCGTATTGTTCAGATGGTTATGGTGGCGCAACAAGTGATCGGCAATTAACCGAAAGATCGTCATTATTTAAGCTTTGTCAAGCAAGAAATACAATTATGGCTGATAAAGGGTTTAATGTTCAAGAAATTTTTGCCTCAAAAATGTTACAATTAAAATACCCACATTTTTAAAGGGGGTGTCACAACTTTTCACACATGATTTGAAATTTTTCTGAAACTTTATTGTATTGCTTTTATTTAATTTTTTTTACATACAATGTTGTTTCATAAATTCATTTATATTACAAAAATTATAATAATGAACTTAACTAAAATAATAATTAAAATTATAATATTTACGATTAAAACTAATTATATTCAATATAAAAGAAGAAACAATAATATAGAAAATCTAAAACTAAAATTTGAAATAGTCAAAAAGACCTGCTCCCCGTGGTATAGTGGCAAGAACGCTGGCTGCGTTTCCTCGCTAAATAGCTATACTTAGCCTTTGAACGAGGAAAGAACCAGCCCTCTTATCACCAGCAGCGACGACCTGTCGTGGATACAGTTCCTTTAGAAACTTCACTGCACGTGGACACCACGGACCGATTGTCTCTACAGCAAATGGCACAAATATGTAGTCATTTCTCAAAGACTCATATTTGCGCCATTTACTAAATTCGGCTGCCTCTGATGCCGCCCCGGCTCTAAAAGAGGTACCCTTGGGATGAGAGGCCGCCAAAGTGTCAACGCAAGTAGCATCCCACACTAGGGCTTTAACTCTCTCCCAAGGGACCAAAGTCATACCGTCGGGTCTCCTGCCATCGTCTCCAAATATCCCGCAAGGCTCCAAAAACCGAGGGGATATTTATGGAGACAAGAGCCCTTCGGATGATTTCATTCAACGAAACGTGACGGGAAAACCTACCTGCACTTTTCTTGCATGAAAGTCCGTGGAGCCCAAACTCATCGACGCTGCTACCACAGGGGCACTGGTGAGGTTGACAAATAGCCACTCCTAGCCGGATACCTACGGCGATGCGCAAGCTTTCCCCATCAAGCAATGTACCGAGATTACTTGATGGTAGAGCATGTAACCAGTGGCTAGATTCCTTAGTCGAAACAGCTAGAAGGCGAGCCTGATCTTGTTGACTGTAGAAATTTTGAAATAATTTTTTCTGGACACTCCGTACCAACGGAATATCCCACTGTTTTTGTTGATTAACTTCCAGTGGGACATTTTCGCCGGGACAGAGCGTTAGCCATGTTTGCTTTGCCTCCGCAGCAAAGCACAGGTCTACTTTATTATTTAAAATTGTGTTACATAGATCATTGACACTATGTACGGAAGCAAGGAAAGTAGACAATGCGACGCTAGAAATATTTCTTACACCAATACCACCAAATTTAATAGGTAAAGAAAGAGAAAAAAATTCAATTAAATGGTCAAAACTGTGTATCTTCTCCGCAGCGGATCACGCGTGGTGTTCCTCAATGATCGATTTTGGGTCCCGTAATTTTCGCGTTATATACATCAGACATTAATAATTGTTTCCAATATTGTAAATATCACTTATTTGCAGATGACACACAGATTTAAAAGTCTTTTAAGCCTAGTCATACTACAGAAGCTATTAATGAACTCAACGAGGATTTGGATAAAGTAGTAAAGTGGTCAGAAAGAAACTGTTTAGCGTTGAACCCAGCAAAGACAAAGTTTTTAATTTGCGGAACGAAACAACAGATTCAAAAAATAAATAAATTTGTCCCAACACTGTATATAAAAGGCACTGTATTAGAAAGAGTCGATATGGCACGTAATCTAGGAATCATAATAAGCCCTGATCTCAGATTTCAAGATTATATCAATAACATTGTTAAGAACTGTTTTTATAGGTTAAAAATCCTGTACAGAATGCGTGAACACTTCGGTATAGAATTACGAAAAAGACTATCGGACACCCTATTACTATCAAAATTTAATTATGCTGATACGGTTTATGGGCCTTGTTTACTGTCACGTACCGCACACCTTATTCAACGGGTCCAAAATGCTTGTGCGAGGTTTTGCTTCGATGTACCACCAAGAGGTCACGTAAGCCCATTTCATGATGACAATAATATCCTTAAAATGGCTGCCAGACGCAAACTTCACTTAGCTTGTGCACTTTTTTGGCGTCATAAAGACAAAAAAACCAAAGTATCTTTTTAGTAAGTTAGACTGGTCTCGCGAGCATAGCAAGTATCTCACCCGCGCTTCATCCTATAATAGGCTCAGTATTCCGCGACATTCTTCTTCAGCATTTCGAGGTTGTTATAAGTACGCAGCCTCCCATTGTTGGAATAATCTACCTCCTCCACTGTGTGACCTAAACACATTAGGCACAAAGCACTTAAAATATCTCCTAATAAACGAACAGAAGGGCATACAATATATAGGAGTATTATTAAAGAGGTTAGACGTTAGCTACTGATATTCCGTTTACATATTACTTATTATGCTATTACATATTATTATTTATTACAAAAAGCCTATTAAACGTGTGTACGTATGTGTGTGTATATATATGTATATATATGTATGTATATGTATATGTATATATATAAATGTATATGTATATATAATTTTTAATATACACTGTTAAATGAAATTATTGCACTTACTAATGTTCCCGTCACGTCTCACGTAGCGTTCAGCAACTTACGTTCAGCACAACTATACAATACGTATTTTCCATTTTGTTATTAACATTCATCAGTTATTATTATCATATGTATCTACTACTACTCGCTTAATGTCAACACTTTCGGCACGGTCTCCGTAGGACCGTATGGGACCGACTGAAAATCAGCGTCGCTATCCCGCGGCTTATGCTGAGGCGGTCCCTTCCGCCACTTCATCTGTTTCGATTATTAATTTTATCCTCTACTTTTTTTTGTTTATAATTTCTTGTGTTTTTATTTCTTTTATTTCATTCTTATTCGTCTTCATTTTGTTAATTTATTTGTATTGTAATCTGAAGTGTCGGAATAAATGTCTTTACGTCTTTATGTAAAGTGGCTTGATTCCAGGCTATTGTATTTAATCTCAAATTTAGAATTTTTTCTAAATCAATTTTAAGATTACTCTCAATATCTTTTAAAATGTCCGAACATTTCCAGACTGGACTTGAGTGTAACAGGTATGTAAATTTAGGTACCAGGAGACAATATTTTAAAATGGTAAGGGAAATAAGGGGGGTTTAAAATATATAATTTATCAACGTGATTTAAAAATTGATCAAATTTTGTTTTTAAAACAGGTTTAATACTGTTGAAAAATAACGGAGCCCCGAGCAGGTAATCATTCATCATTCATCATCATTACAGCCCTTCACAAGTAATGCCACAAAGCACGGTCCTGAGCCGCCTGGATCCATCGACTTCCTGCATATCTTACCAGGTCTTCACTCCATCTAGTGGGGGGTTGCCCTACACTACGCCTACAGGTACGCAGCCTCGTACCGGTAGGCGTAGTGTAGGGCAACCCTTTTTTTATGGAAGAGGGGGCAAACGAGCATGCGGCTCACCTGATGTTAAGTGACTACCGCCGCCCATGATCAACCGCAACACCTGAGGAATTGCAGGTGCGTTTCCGGCCCTTTAGAAAGGAGTACGCTCTTTTCTTGAAGGTCCCCAGGTCGTATCGGTCCGGAAAAATCGCTGGTGGTAAACTATTCCACAGAGAGGTTTTAGGCGGAAGAAAATTCCTCTCGAAACGTACAGTGGTGGACCGCCAAGTATCCAGATGATGTGGATGGTATCGCGACGTTTGCCGCGTAGTGCGTTCACGAAATTTGGCGGCTGGGATTAATTCGAACAATTCCTCAGAGCACTCTCCATGGTATATGCGAAAGAAAATGCAAAGAGATGCAACATCTCTTCGCAGTGCCAGTGAATCGAGCCGATCGGAAAGCACTCGGTGGTCGACGGTTCGTGCCGCTCTGCGCTGGATGCGGTCAAGTGGAAGGAGCTGGTACTGGGGAGCCCCAGCCCAGAGATGGGAACATTATTCCATGTGCGGCCGAACCTGCGCCTTATAAAGTTGCAGGCGGTGTGCCGGCATGAAATACTGTCCCGCTCTGCTGAGCACGCCAAGCTTTTTAGAGGCCAATTTGGCCTTCTCTTCCAAGTGACAACGATACTGCACGTCACTCGATATGTCGACGCCGAGGATTTCGATACTGGCTGAGGCAACAAGGGGAGTGCCTTGAAACTGAGGAGATACGACAAAGGGGTTCTTTTTAGCGGTTAACGCGCAAACTTGTGTCTTCTGGGGGTTAAACTGTACTAGATTTAGTCGCCCCCAATCCGAGACTCTGTTCAGCAAAGACTCGACTTCAGACACAAGTTTGTCCCGGCACTCTAAGACGTTTTCCCGAGAAATATTGGCTCGGCCGGTGTAAAGAGCATCACCAGTGCTGTCATCTGCATAGCAATGAATGTTACGGGTTTGCAACATATCATTGATATGCAGAAGAAACAGCGGTGGCGATAACACGCAGCCTTGTGGAACACCAGCATTAATAGGCTTGCAATCGGAGCTTGCACCTTCTAAAACGACCTTGATGCTCCTATCTGCAAGACAGCTGGTGATCTAATCGCACAATTTCTCGGGAAGTCCATAGGAAGGGAGCTTCGAAATAAGCGCTTTGTGCCAAACCCGATCGAAGGCCTTCGCAATGTCCAAACTAACGGCCAATACCTCCCCCTTGGACTCTACTGCCTCCGCCCATCTGTGAGTTAGGTAGACCAGAAGATCACCAGCTGACCGACCACGGCGAAAACCGTATTGGCGGTCACTAATCAGCTGGTGATCCTCAAGGTACCTCCTGAGCTGGCATTTTACAATGGACTCCATTGTTTTGGAGAACAAGGAGGTGATGGTGATAGGCCGGTAGTTGGACGGGCCTGAGCGGTCGCCTTTTTTAGGGATCGGGTGGACGAAAGCCGTCTTCCATGATTTTGGGACTACCCCTAGGGAGTAAGAGTACCGGAAAAGACGCGTTAAAACCGGTGCCAACTCTGGAGCACACGTCCTCAGCACAATTGGGGGGATTCCCTCAGGCCCACTCGACTTGCGGATGTCCAGGGAGAGGAGTGCTTTGCGAACCGAGCGCTGTGTGAACTGCACTTCCGGCATGGAGCACTCACTCCGCGGGATGGTTGGCGGCGTACTTCCCCCGACATCGAGAGTCGAGTTAGACGCAAAGAAAGAGCCTAGAAGATCGGCTTTCTCCTTTGCGGTATGGGCCAGTGAGTTGTCCTCCCTGTGCAGAGATGGAAAAGATGGCTGACAGAAATTCCCCTGGACAGACTTGGCGAGAGACCAGAATGCACGGGTTCCAGAGGGAAGGCGGTTTAGTTTCTCGCCAATTCTGCCTATGTGCTCTGACTTTGCCTTGGCAATGACTCTTTTGAAGGACCTGCTACTCGAGAACCTTTCTTCCCCATTGGTTATCGGTTCTTCGAGCTATATGGCCGGGCCATTGCCACTTCAGCTTACTAATTCGCTGGTCACTCTGGTTTTACTGCGGATATCCTCATTTCTTTGTCTATCACGCAGAGAAACTCCGAGCATAGCCCTCTCCATAGCTCGCTGAGCGACTTTGAGCGTCCTCATATGGCGCATGGTATGGCAAAACGCACTGGTTGTTCACTTTAGTTTTCGGAGATTGAGGTATACCTGACGAGAAGATATGTAGTAATTTCCCGAACGTTGCCCAGCCGAGTTGAATCCGTCGATTGACCTCTCGGTCGAAGTTGGTGTTACCTATTCGGACTATTTGTCCCAGGTAAACGTACTCATCAACAACTTCGAGCATAGTGCTCCCAACAACTACCGGCATAGGTGTGACATGGACATTAAACATGATCTTTGTTTTGTCCATGTTCATCTTAAGACCTATCCGTTGGTAGGCACTATTGAGGTCATTGAGCATAGTGCTTAAGTCCTCCAGCGATTCTGCCATAAGGACTATATCGTTGGCAAATTGAAGGTGAGTGATGTACTCGCCATTGATGTTAATACCGTATCCTTTCCAGTCTTGTAGCTTCAAAACCTCTTCGAATGCAGCGGTGAAGAGTTTCGGGGATATAACGTCACCCTGTCTTACAATTCTCTGCAGTTGGATTGGTTTCGAGCTCTGGTTCTGTACTCGGATTGCCATCGTAGCCCTACTGTACAAACACTTCAGCACTTCGATATACCGACAGTCAACTTGGCACCGCTGAAGGGACTGTAGCACCGTCCAAACTTCGACGGAATCAAAGGCTTTCTCATAGTCCACATACTAGCTAGGCAAAGTGGCAGATTGTACTCTTCGGTCTTCTGTACAATCTGCCGCAGTGTATGTATGTGGTCTATGGTACTGAAGCCTTTTCGGAAACCAGCTTGTTCGGGAGGCTGGAAGTCGTCGAGTCTGCGTGCGAGACGATTTGTAATGACTCTCGAAAACAGTACGTAGACGCAGCTCAGAAGGGAAATCGGTCCGTAGTTCTTCAAGAGAGCGTTGTCGCCTTTAGAGCAGGTAAAGCGATTCCGAATTAACAGTTTTTATTCCTGGAGAAATCTGATTGAAATTTTGAATTAAGGTATCTCTATTAGAATTAGATAAATTATTACAAATAAATATTTCACATTTAGAGACCAATATTTTTAAAATTTTGAAAAATATGAGTAAGATCATTAGGGACGTCATCTGCTTTACGTCCCGGTGTACCGTCGTCCAGATACCAGACATTAAGCTTGGATTTTAAATTTGAAATAATAGGTTGAATTCCCAAACTGAAAAGAGCTGGACCTAATGGATCAGTCTTCTGAACACCGACAGCAGACTTAACAATATGGTTTTGATAAAACAAGTTTGAATTTTGACTGTAACATTGCCAAACGTAATGATATATTTCGGAGGTGTTGTTAGCCATTTCTTTCATCAGGGTTATCCTATCAATAGAGTTAAAATCATTTCTAAGATCAACCTTCAGAAGAACATCTGCATTGGAATTAGTTAAGAAAGTACGCTCCGAATGTACTGCCCCCTCACAGCCACCTTTGTGCCAAAGCCTAGTTGAGTGGGTTGAAATTTTGTCTTAAGGTTTGAGATTATGTGCCTGCAAGCTAATTTCGAAGTTAAGCGTCGAAATGTAGAACCAACAGCAATAGGACGGATACCGCTATCATTTTTTTTGAAGACACACAATCTTGCCCTATATAAGTAGGGAATGAAATTGGGATTGACATTACCAGACAGCATAAAATTATATAATACTATAATTTCAGAGGTGAGGAAAAATATTTTTCTTGGGCTGGTGAAATCTCTGTAGCTTTTGAGTGGACACTTCCTCTAATAATACAGTTTTATGTTCAATCATATCAACTATGCCAAACAATACAGTAGCAACATACTTGCACTGTTAATTAACTCCAGATCCAGCTGTACATTCACAATTAGTCTCTTCTTATATACCATTTTTGTATAATGTAATATTTACCTCATACTGAGTTTTAGTCACTGCTGCTTTACAAAAACCTTTTACATATGTAAAATCATTTATTGAGACAGCCCTTAATATAAGAAGGTATCTATTTTCACATAAACTTTTCCCTTTATTAAGGATTGACTGCATCTGAAAGAATTGAATTTTATGTTTGAATCGCACTAATATTACAAAAGTATATGAGTGTGTGTTTGTTACTTCTTTATGCTTAGATACGTAAATTGGTTTTGAAGAGTAATACAGCATACTTTTTTCCTTTCAATGGAAAAAAATCTTTTATGGGCATAAAGTGTTTATTAAATAGATAAATATACTCAGTCTCCAAAATACTCTTGTATTTGATGTTTTTTTTAATGGTGGCAATTCGGTATTGCTGTTTATATCTTTATAAAAATCGTCTTTTGGTATGACCACAACTTCGCCTTGTACTGGTTCTGGGGAATACGATTTATCAGTGAAGTTAAAATTTCTATCATACGCCTCTAACCTAAAAATGAGAAGACAGCTTAGTATTTGTTTTTCCCAAACAATAGACGAAGTGGATTTAGTTTCACAGAAATATGGTCAAGAGTTTAATGCTAATCAGTAAAAACATTCACCAAAAAACTTTAAAACACTGCAGTAACTTTTGATTTTTATTTACTAACCTCTCTACAAGGTCTGCCTTTCTTCCACTACAGGACGCACCTCTTTTTTTTTTAATTCTTCTTTGAGCTCATTTAGTTTCCACGTAGAATACATCGTACAGCTAAAACCTTAATACTGGTTAATACAATGGATTAAAAACGCCCATACGAAAACATTTCTCATGAACAGCTTCGAACCACAGAATGTAAATAGATCATACCCTCTGATTACAAAATCTTCCACATTGATACTGTAGTAGTAGTAGTAAGAGTATATAAGAGTACACACACAAGTGTAATAATAATCCTATATAATCAAATTTATTTATACAATAAAGAGAGTCTTATATCATCATTCGTTTGTTTAACTCCTCTCCTAACATTCGCCCTACATAGCGACCCTGCCGAAGTAATTCGCGACGCGGATATGACACCATCCGCCGTATTTGGAGTGGAACATTTTTTTCTGTGTGCAACTGATGAACTAAATCAAGCTATGGCGTTCTGTATATGCGACTGTGTACACGTGTTTAACAAAAAGACTAAAGAAGATACCGTAATTGTGTGACGCAGTGGGAAGAAATAAGGCAGGAGTTGAACAATTGCAATTTCGCAAGTAACGCAGTGGGAAGAAATAAGGCAGGAGTTGAAAAATTGCAATTTCACCTGACTACGAGTAATATTTTACTGTCTATCATTGTGCTGATACTTCTACTGAGGTCCCTATATTGCTTGTATCGGACATATAGGCGATGTCATATAAAGTGGATTAACACAGAGATAAACAGAAATACACTAAGAAGGTCTATTTTTCGGCAACCACAGCCCCCCACAAATGTTGAAGAGGCAAGTCAACCAAGGGCGTATTTTAAAGTATGACCGGCGCTGATTGAAGTTTAAAAGTAGCGTTTCCGTGCATATAAAATAAGTAAAAAGTGAGTGTCTATTAATAGTGCAAAAAAGGGTATTGTGTTTATAAATCAACTACACTAATCTGGAACTCTAGTCTATATTACTGAACTTTATATGTATTTTAAATTAAATCATGTATTCGTTGTACTGTCTTTAATCTTCATTTAACCGTATTATTTTTATATTAAATATTTCGTAAAATTTATAGTTTACTCTATTCTACGTATTGGTGGTAAGTTATGAATATTTCTTTAGAACAGTTATATGAGAAATTAAAAGAAGTGAGAACATATTTAATTAAAATTGGACCGAGTAGACGTGAAGGAAAAGTTTTAGATACTAAATTTAAAGAGGCCAATGAAATATTTAGTGACTATTCTAAGTTACTAATAAATTTTAATAGTATAGTAAAGGAAGGTAAGATTAAATCTACTGATATTCCATCTTATCACACATATTTTAAGAATTTTGAATCATTATATCAGGATATTATAAAATTGTTTAAGCCCGAGTGTGTACAATCTGAAAATCCGAGCAGTATGGATATTTTCGATTTGAAAACGGCTTTGACTTTATTACCTGTTATGTCTGCATCTGTATCTGTTTGAAACAAGTGTGAAACAATTAGTAGACAATATTCAGTATTATAATTCTTTGTTAACAAAACAGGAATGCAAAAAGAATTTAATTAAATTCATATTAAAAAGTAGATTATCTCAATCTGCTAAATTACGTCTTCAAGACGATTACTCTAATGTTGAAGACTTAGTTAGTGACATGCAGAAAGATTTGTTGCCAAGAAAAGGAGCAGTAGCAATACAAAATAAATTGCAAAAATTACGCCAAAATTATATGTCAATTGCTGATTATGGTAAACAAATAACAGAGTTATTTGTGGACCTTACGATATCGCAAGCCATCGGTAATACCGAATGTTACAATATTTTGAAAACTGTTAATGAAAAACAAACGATCAAGCAATTTTCCGATGGCTTACGAAATCGTCGAATCAGCACAATAATTTCTGCTAGAAATTACAGCTCTCTGAAAGATGCCATTCAAGCAGCTCAAGATGAAGAGACTTCATCATCATTGGCCGCATGAGAGCTGATGGGTATGTCCAGTAAGAAATTTTATTATCCTTTTTTCGAGAATAAACAAAATAAAGTAGTAGTAATAGCAATTGTTTTATTCATTTACCAGTTTCAGCATGCAATTAAACTTATTCCTTTCTTAGTCGACACGGGCGCATCTTTATCCGCCGTAACATATAAACATGCTATCGAATTAAGTGTTTCATTACATAAAGAGAATGTAATTATAAACGGTCTAGGTGGCGAGTTGCAAACAATCGGATATGTTTATTTTCCATTAATGATTCATGGATCTGTTATTAATCACAAGTTCTTTGTTTTTACTTTGTTACCAATTTCGTCGCATGGGATTCTAGGTAGAGACTTTTTGAATAGATTTGGAGCATGTTTAGATTTCGAGAAAAATATTTTATCTTTGAAGTTAGGGTCAGGCCACACTTGTTTCTTGCCTTTCACTAATAATTATAATATTAACGTATTAGAAATTCCCCCAAGAAGTGAATCCATACATTATATTCAAACTGATTTTCAAACCGATTGCATTATTTGTTCACAAGAAATACAAGATGGCGTTTATTTGGCTAGCTCGATAGCGACACCAATTAGGGGAAAAATACCAATAAAAATATTAAATGTTACCGAAAAATCGGTAACATTGTCAGGAATAAATCCTGCAATTCATGATCTTAACGATTATAATATATGTAGTTTTGAGAAAAATGAGAATAATTCAAACCGAGTAAAACGATTATTTTCCTCATTAAAATTAAATGATTCAAATGACTTAGAAATTCAAAGTATTCAAAATATTTGTGCAAAATATGCAAATGTTTTTTTTTATTTAGAGGGCGATAAATTGACAACAACAGATATTTACATTCACAATATTTTTTTGAAACCAAACGTTAGTCCAGTGTTTTCAAAACCCTATAGGTTACCAATTAGTCAGAAAAAGGAAATTAATCGTCAAATTAGCAACAAGCAAGAAGGGATTATAGAACCTAGTAAAAGTGACTGGTCTAGCCCAATATTATTGGTGCCTAAAAAATTTAATGAATCGGGTAATAGAAAATGGCGATTGGTAGTGTAAAAAATATATTTATTATTAAATATTTATTTCAAGGAAAATACCCGCAAACAATTGAAATGTTTGTTTTTTAATTTTACTGACATTAATTTAGAAATTTGACAAAATTACCAAACTAATTTAATGTCGTGATAGCTCAAGGTCTTTGTGCACTTTTTGTGTAATAGTGTGACAAACGAGCACACAGTCCACCAGATGATAAGTGGGTGCAGTGTCCCCTAGACACCTTTACCCTCAATTAAGAAACAAAATGCAGGTGTGTTATCACCTCTGACGACAAAGATGGAATGCCTCGTTTTCAGAAAAACTGGTCTCCGGTTCTTCACTCTCACCATACGAAACACAGCAGCTTTGCACTACTATTTTATGCTGTATATTTATGTATCTGGAAGTCGTGATATGCGAATATCCACGGCCCCACCAGCATCCGCTACTCCATGGCAGCACTCTACCAAGTGAAACATCAGTATACCAACACTCCTCTTCGCCCGCAACTCCGCCTTGGCTGCAGTGGTAGGAGAATAGGACCTCTTTCCACAACCCACCAACACATGCGGATGACCAAGTGACGGCTTTCCGCGTAATGACAAGACGGGAACTCGTTCGGGGGCTTACTTTATTATCTGCTACCACGAAAATAGTGAAAAAAATACACGCAAACACACACACACACACACCACACACACACACACACACACACACACACACACACACACACACACACAATACGCACAAATGCACGTCTACGACTCTTCCAACTCATATGTGTGTATTAGTACGTGCGTACTTTTTCTTCTTTTTAAGTCCGTGAAAGTCCACTGCCAGAAATGTGCCTCTTCTATTGTACAAAGAATTCGCCTTAGTTATAACGCTTGGTAGTAAAACAATATGTACAATTTTTAAAGATAGCGTTATGTTTGAATTGCGGTGGTGGCGTTAGAGAATCTTTCACCTCATATTATAGTTCCACGAGTGTTGTAAGAGGCGATAATAGGAAAGACCAGAAAAAATATCAGGCTTTCTATATTATATTACAACAAAATATATTAAAATTGATCGCCAATACGGCATCCACTGGAGCTCTTGCTAAAATCCTGGAGTAAAATTTACGAGCTCGTGAGGAAGAATGAAGTACAATTGTTTGTTTTGATTGTGATCCACCAAAAGACTTATGACATGATAGTCAGTAAAAGATGACTACTAAGCCACGCGGTCACCAAAAACTGGTCACAAGGCTTAGATAATAAATATAGTTACTTATATTTATTAACAATTTATTTAATTAACTCTTGTCGAAAAACAATGAGATTGTAATGTTAAACAAATATTTGTACTTGATAATTCAGTCCACTTCCGCGCTCACTTTTCAATTTTATGTTGGCAAAAGTTGATCCAACTCCGCCAGAAGTCACTGTCGCTTTGGCTTTTGAATTCAGATAATCTACCGCTGTTATGCCCTGAAAAAATAAATTATATATCCTTACACATTTTCGAATTATTTTTAATTGTATTTATTTATTTATGTATTTATATATTTATGCTTGGTCTTTCCAAATATACGCCAGATAAATTTAATTTATGAAAAAGTTCACTGCTAAACATGGGCCTCCTCATAAATTACTTCATATTTGATATCATTTGACAAATGCAGTTAACGTAATATCTTAAACTTGAGCGAACACTTCATATTGAATAACACTATTTATATCGATTTTATCGCGTTAAATTAACTTATTTTTAACTTATTTTAAATTCCCGACGTTTCGAGTACTTTACAGTACCCACGGAGGACTAAGATGTTTGACGTCCCATTATTATAGTTAGCCCGGCTATCTTCATTTTTTGAATATTAATTTTTGCTTCGATCTACGCAGAACAAGCTTACATTATCTTGAAGTCTTGCAGGATTATGCTTGGGTTTGGATTTAATTTTGTTAATTATACAATCCCAACAGATCTCCTAAAGCATGTGGCGGGACTTACGCAACTTCACTACAGCTCGTATTGAAGAAGCAATCGAGCGAAATCAGGCCCCAAAGTCTTCGGCAGAGATCCGTCTGCCAGAAAGAGCCAACTGTTGAACCTGAAGACTGAATGTCGCAGAATCGTTTCCGGGACATCTGAGATTCTGAGTGAGGGTGAGAGGTTCTATGGGCAGCTGTACACATCATCGGTTTCCCTGAAGAGGTCACCAAGACGTTCCCAGTGAAGAGAGGCTACTGTCTCTACGAAAGGCTCATGGAGAGCTTTATAGAACCTCCCGTGGAGCTCTTTCTTCTTCCGTACGGTCTCTCGGTCGACAATTCTATGTGATTATCATGATATTCTGACGTTCATAAGTGCTTTTTTTAAAGTATATACTATATTGAAAGAATTGATTGATATTAATACATACATATTTCTCTGATCCAAGGAGTATCAAAAATGTAAACGCTTATCTTGCTTGTATTGATGATTTTTTACATATTTTTATTTGTCTGACATTGAGTTTTTTCTGTATCTGTATTATGCAACATTTCACCATCTGCCGCCTCATACTTTTCTAATATTATAGCAGAAACTCCATATATAACATTATGTATTTTGTTAAAAGCTTATTACAAAAAAAATGCTTTTAATCTATCATAAAAGGTTGTTAAGATAAGAGAAATGTATCTTTTTCTTGTCTATTTTCACAAATTAAAGGAAATTCTAAATAATTACTATTTTAAAACATACCTTAATAATCTTCGGATTTGTTTCACTATTATAAAACACGTTTTTTGTTCTTTTCTTCGTTGGTATAGCAGACAATTTTACATCTTCTACGTATGCTAATTCACTGTTCACACTGGTACCAACATTCAAGTGATCAGAGTTCACGATACTTATGAAAATAATGGCGAAAAATAATAATGTTAATTTGAATACTGGCATTTTAATAAAAGTATGAAGCTTCCGTATTTATTTTAACGTTATAGCTATCAGTCTATTGTAAAATAATAAGTAACTATTTATATGAAAGAATTATCTTGGATGTGTAACACAAAGGATAATATTTTATCTTTAAGTGTCTCTTTAGCATTGTGATTTTGAGCTCTTATCATGATATCGGATCAACTGTTGATGCGATATTCGGTATACATACTATCAATATTGGAATTTGGAAATATTTTTACGAAATTGTTTATCTTCACTTTATTATCTGCTACTTAGAACATCTTAAATAATAGTTAATATCAACTATTTAAAACTATAATTATTTCTATAAATCTTTAACAATTCCACACTGCATCTCATTCTGTATTAAGTAAATTTAGTTGACTTTAATATAAGGATGTTTAAGCGCTATTGCAGTTCAATAAATATTTCCTGATTTATTGGACTTCTATTATCGTGATGATGATAACAAAGAACGCATGCAACAAATCGGAAAAGAAATAAGGAGATGGTTCTCTCATAGGCGGTAACGCCCGGCAATATTGCAATATTAATAATTTGTAGAATATGGCGTTACTTTGCGGAAATCCATTATAATAACTATATTAAAATTAATTAGCTAAGATACGCATAATAAAATAAAATAACTACTCAAACTATGTCGACGTCGTGGCGCAGTGACTTAACAATAAGTTGCATTTATGGAGTGTAGAAGTAAGGAGTACCAACTCCCATAGTAGAATAGTTGAAAAAGTGGCCATCTGTAAGCAGTAAATAACAGCTCAAAAACTCTCCACAACAGCGCTGGAGTAGCCACTGGGATGAAATGAACTTAGCAGTTGTCGACGGTTTAAGTGTGCTGCTAAACTGCTCAGTAGCTCTAAAATCTAAAAAAAAAATATTTAGTAAATGTAACCTCGAAAAATTCGTCTATCCCACTAATATTTTTTAGTGCGTTCTTTAAAGTAGTAAGTGGCGCCACCCTTATTTAACAGTTTTCTGTGGACACTTTTTAATACACAGTCTGTACTCCTTACTTCTACACTCCATAGTTGTATTGCTGGTTGCCGTGGCTTGGGATGCCGCACGGAACATATATTTGTATTGCCTACAGATAACTTTTCCGAGTCTGGATATTTGTCCTTGTGCAATATATATATATATATATATATATATATATATATATATATATATATATATATATATATATATATATATATATATATATAACATGCGTGCTTAAGTTGACGTCATGTAGTGTCAGGGACGAGAGCGAGGTGAGCTTTCCAGAAAATGACATCACTAATCTTTCAACCGACAGCGCCATCTGGTGTCAAAACGAAGAACTAAGCTTCTAGAAGCCGACACTCGAACTTTCGGCGCCTTGTCGATTGGTGCACGTATTTACTTGAATGTTCTGGATGTTTCAGTGCTAATGTGTATTTATAGGCGCTGCAAGTTGCGATGGGGGCAGTATTGAATTTGGCGAGACAAGCGAAGCTTCGGAGTGAAATAAAGTGAATCAGTGTGATTAATTATTAGTGTTTTAAATTTTAATTAGTGTAAAGTGAATTAAAGTGTTAATTTTGGTAATTGAATCGGCAGTTTTTATTGTCACGAACCTCAAGCTAGTAACAGTACACACGCAAGATGAATATCCAATGGAAGATAATATAAAAACTATTTCTCCAAATTGTGACATTGTTGATTACGGTTGGTACCCCCAGAACATGAGAAAGACTGATAGCTAAGAACCCAGTTAAGTTTATTATTATGTTACTGTAATAAAATAATATATCTTTTGGTTAAGTCACAGTCTAACTAAGTAATTAGACTAAAGTTTAGGTTAATTGGAATATTTTGGTATTAGTATGTAATTTTACTATAATATACACCACCGCCCACTGTCTAATAATATACTTTTCTCCAGATGTTAAGGTTGTACCTGCCTCTTAAGTGTTACATATATATATATATATATATATATTATAAATTACAGGGAGTAACACTTAAGAGGCAGACACGGAACGCACCACATGAAACACAGCAGCATTTTGCTGCTATTTCACGCTGGTATTCTTTGAGAGCGTGGTCTTTCCCTCGTCAATCTCACTCGTTTGTGCTACTACAATAATATGGTTGCAGAAAGGATCTACCACGAATATACCATCACGTTCTCGCATATACCGCGTATACATTGTTTTTATACGATAGGGTGACAAACGAGCACACAGTCCACCTGATGGTAAGTGGTTGCTGTGGCTCATAGACACCTACATGTATCCTCGATTACGAATCAAAATGCAGATGCGTTATCACCCGTGAGGGCTAAGATGGAATGCTTCATTTCCAGTAAAAAGTGTCTCCGGCTCTCTACACTCACCATACGAAATGCAGCAGCAGCTACTATTTTACGCTGGTACGCTGTAGTTTCATCACGATGATTTTTTCCACTATCGAATTCGTGGTAAAACAAGTGGCGGGGATAAAGCTCGGTTTGCTTGCATAGAATAAAATTTTAATGGCAGCTCTTATTTTTAGCTAAGTATTTTTCTAGGGTTCTTAATACATTATACATAGTACCGGATAATATAATTCAGAAGCTAGATTCATGAAAAATTGTCACACCAACTCCTTAGTCTAGAATATCATTTCTTAAACTGCGTTCCTTTTGATTTATATTACGACAAGAAATATTAAGCAAGCTAGAGGAAGGTAATAAAGTTTCATTTAATAATTTCGAGATATAATTTCTTAAATAATGCCTTTTGTTTGCGCAAATACGCATCTTGGTGTTGTTACGAAAGAGAATTCATCACGCTATTTCTGATGGGAAGTGCTAGAATGATGACGTCATTCGCATCTGTATCGATAGGTTTTGAATTTGCATGTATAACTGACATAGTCCAACGGATTAGTAAGCTGAAGTGGCAATAGGCCAGCCATATAGCTCGAAGAATTTACAACCGATAGAACTGATGAGAAAAAAAGGTTCTCGAGTGATAGCGTCTGATCAGTAGGTGAACAGTAATGACACTACCTCCCCCCACACTGGATAGAGTGACAACCTGGAAAGAAATACAGAAAATCGATGAATCAATGGCCAGACAAATCGAGGCAAATGTTCTTGAGTGGACTTGTTAAGAGCTCTATAATGATGATGTATAACCATCTCGTAGGCATATCAGGATTAGACTGGTGACGTGGGCTGAAATCAAAAATAGTCTAATTTAAAGATTGGCAATCTATCAGCCGAGCGTTATAATCGTACTGAATCCTCCTAACATCTGGACAAGTCAAACCCAGCAGTGGATTGCTATAAGGTAATAATTAAAATAAAGTTAGTGTTTAAAAGGAATAGTAAAAGCTATAAACGCTTGGTTTTTTTTTTCAATACAAATAAGAGTGACTATCAAGAATACCAAATATCAGTAGACCTAGGTCTATCTTCGATAAAGTATGAACAGGCAAATGCTTTGTCAATTCTGTTAACTAAGATGAAATTCCTCGTTACTAGAAAAAAGTGCCTCCGGTTGCTGGTCAATCACCATTCATTCATACTCATTACAGTCTCTTTGTCCACTGTTGAACATTTGCCTTCTCATAAATTGCTTCATAGGCAGTATACATAGCTTGAGATACAGGCCAGGATATTTGCGGTGCTTGGAAGATGAATTGTCATCATAATACATAAACACTCACGCCTGTCACACTGAGGGGTAGGCAGAGACTACGGACTTCCATTTGGCACGATCCTGACATACCTCTTTCGCCTCCTTTACATCCATATGTCTACGCATACATGCTCGTCGGTTAAGGGTACTTCTAACGTGGCCCATTTTCAAAATATCGCCAATTTGGTCGATAAACTTTTTTCTGGGGCGTCCCTTCCCGACTCGGCCGTTCAAGACCGCATTTCTACAGCATTTATTCTACTTTCGTGCTTCTTCTGCCACACTCAGCTTTCACTACCATACATTAAAGTAGGTACTAATACAGCATTATTAATTACCATACGTGCCTGTTTTGACACATTCTGGTTCTTCATAATAGAGTGTAGTGCCCCATTCACTCTATTCCCTGCATTTACTCGTCGTCCTATATCCCTATCATATCTACCATCCCTGCTAAATACACATCCCAAATACACAAACTCATCCACTTGCTCAATTAACTCTCCTTCTATTCTTATTTCACATACCGTTTTGCTTTCTTCTCTTTCAAAAACCATCACTTTCGTCTAACTTTCATTCCCCTTTCTTTTAATTCCCAGTTAATTAATGTAACCATCATTTGCAACTCTGCCGCCGATGACGCAAGTATGACTTGATCATCGGCATACAAAAGGCATTTGACGGTTAACTCGCCCATTCTTAACCCGCATTCTTCATATTTCAAAGTTTGCAAACACTGGTCCATAAATAGGTTGAACAGCCAAGGGGAAGCCACACAGCCCTGTCTGACACCTTTTTGGATGCCAAACCAGTCCGAGTAGACCCCATTGATCCTGACACAAGCACTAGAGTCCCTATAAAGAGACCTTAATGCCCGTATCAAACCAGCGCTCAACCCATATGAGTTCAGTGTTTGCCATAACACATTCCTATCCACTCTGTCATAAGCCCTTTCCAAGTCCATGAACGCACAAAAAACTTTCTGGTTTTTGGCCAAAAACTTCTCCGCAATCATGCGCATGGAAAAGACTTGATCTGTGCACCCCATTCCCTTTCTAAAAACCGCTTGCACATCCCAAATTTTTCCATCATTTTCTTTCATAACTCTTTCAATTAACACCTTAGCATACAGTTTACCCAGAATACTAAGCAAGCTGATACCGCGGTAGTTTTTGCAGTCCTGCTGTGACCCTTTTCCCTTATATATTGGTACTATAACTGCTTTACACCAGTCATCCGGTACCCGTTTTAATTCCCAACATAAATTAAACAAGGTGTACAGCAGGCCTGCTACCACTTCCTCTCCAGCCCTTAGCATCTAGAGTGATACTCTATCATATCCAGCTGCCTTATCTGCTTTCATGCTTTTCATTGCTTTCATTAATTCATCTACACTTATCTCCATACCCCTTTCCACTTCTTTCGGAATTTCTTGTTCATTTAATTCAGACAACTCTTCACTCATAAACATGCTTTCAAAGTATTCCTTCCATCTGTTTAAATTCGAAACTTCATCATTCAGAATACATCCATTCTCGTCTCTTATAGCATTTATTATAGGCTGTTTTGTATTTCCACTCGCAGTTCTTACGAGTTTCCAGAATATTTTTATGTTAGCCTGGAAATTATCAGATATCCTGTCGTAAAGCGACAGTTAAAAACTAAAGAACCTAACCTAACAACAACGAAACAACCAAAAAGAAAATAATTTATTAAAATTTGTAAAGATATTTACAGGTACAGATCAAGTCTTTTCCATGCGCATGATTGCGGAGAAGTTTTTGGCCAAAAACCAGAAAGTTTTTTGTGCGTTCATGGACTTGGAAAAGGCTTATGACAGAGTGGACAGGAATGTGTTATGGCAAACACTGAACTCATATGGGTTGAGCGCTGGTTTGATACAGGCATTAAGGTCTCTTTATAGGGACTCTAGTGCTTGTGTCAGGATCAATGGGGTCTACTCGGACTGGTTTGGCATCCAAAAAGGTGTCAGACAGGGCTGTGTGGCTTCCCCTTGGCTGTTCAACCTATTTATGGACCGGTGTTTGCAAACTTTGAAAGATGAAGAATGCGGGTTAAGAATGGGCGAGTTAACCGTCAAATGCCTTTTGTATGCCGATGATCAAGTCATACTTGCGTCATCGGCGGCAGAGTTGCAAATGATGGTTACATTAATGAACTGGGAATTAAAAGAAAGGGGAATGAAAGTGAACGCAAGTAAGATGAAAGTGATGGTTTTTGAAAGAGAAGAAAGCAAAACGGTATGTGAAATAAGAATAGAAGGAGAGTTGATTGAGCAAGTGGATGAGTTTGTGTATTTGGGATGTGTATTTAGCAGGGATGGTAGATATGATAGGGATATAGAACGACGAGTTAATGCAGGGAATAGAGTGAATGGGGCACTACACTCTATTATGAAGAACCATAATTTGTCAAAACAGGCACGTATGGTAATTCATAATGCTGTGTTAGTCCCTACTTTAATGTATGGTAGTGAAAGCTGGGTGTGGCAGAAGAAGCACGAAAGTAGAATAAATGCTGTAGAAATGCGGTCTTTAAGGAACATGCTAGGGTGTAATCTGAATGACAGGGTGAGAAATTGCGTGATAAGAGATAAATGTGGTATGCAAGATGATGTTGTGACCAGGATTAAGAAAGGAATGCTTCGGTGGTTTGGTCACGTAGAAAGAATGAATGAGGAAAGGGTGACAAAGCAAATTTATATGGCAGATGTGAATGGCCGAGTCGGGAAGGGACGCCCTAGGAAAAAGTTTATCGACCAAATTGGCGATATTTTGAAAATGGGCCACGTTAGAAGTACCCTTAACCGACGAGCATGTATGCGTAGATATATGGATGTAAAGGAGGCGAAAGAGGTATGTCAGGATCGTGCCAAATGGAAGTCCGTAGTCTCTGCCTACCCCTCTAGGTGACAGGCGTGAGTGTTATGTATGTATATTTATAGTTTCTTTTATAAAAAAAGGTATGAAGGTGATGATGGGCTGTAATGATGATAGTGAATTACAATTTTTTAAAAAAAAAAAGAAAATAACAAAGATAAATTGAGTATTAAAACGATGTATGCACAGGCTATGCCTATGGTAGGCGCACAGCGCCTGATCTAGGTACACGCAGCGCTTGAAGTAGGCACACACAGCGCCCGGAGTAGACACACACAGCGCCCGGAGTAGACACGCAGCGTCTGGAGTAGGTACACGCAGCGTCTGGAGTAGGTACACAGAGCGTCTGGAGCAGGTACACGCAGCGCTTAAAGTAGTCACACAAAGCGCCCGGAGTAGGCACACACAGCGCCCGGAGTAGGCACACGCAGCGTCTGGAGTAGGTACACGCAGCGTCTGGAGCAGGTGTAGGCGTAGGCGTGGCTAGGCGACGACTTCAGGTGAAGGCAGAGGCTTGCAGGATCCCGGGGCAGTGCGGATAAGTCCTTTAGGAGATGCTTCTAGTATGAAAGCTGAAGCGAGACTTTCTTTATTTATTGGCCGATTGTTCGGCTTTTATACTTTTTGACGGATCTGGGATAAGAACGGGAAATTATTTAAATTAAATTTGAAATTATTTAAATTAAAAGCTAATTTTTGTAAATGGTCAAGAGGAAAAGAGTATTTATGTGAAAGTATGGAGTAAAAACATCAGACCGGTAACGAATTTCGAATAAAAATTGCCATGACAACCAGATAAACAACGATGTCAAAACATGTCAAATTTTGGTTTCAGGCTCGTAATAGAGAAACGGCAAGATTTAAGTGAAAAATGATATATTATTGATATAGGAAAAAAGGTAGCGCAACAGTGCGCACGAAGCCCGAAATTGCAGAGTTACGGAGAACTAAATAAAAGACCGAAAAAGGTAGACTCCATTGACACCGATTTGAAAAGTGCTGATAACGTGAAAATACGATGTGAAAATGATTTGTTATTGTGTTCTTATGGTTTAAAAACGTTACAGGATCCTATGAAAATAAAGATGATGCAAAATATCCAGTTTTGAGGCGAATGCAGAAAATCAAAAACAGAATGGAAAAATAAATTTAAAATAGTGTAAAATGATATGTAAGTAGCATAACACTACATTTTCCCCCCGACCCTGGAAAATTTTTGACTCAGCAAAAATTTTGATATGTACATTCTAAAATAAACCATAAAAACACAGCTTTGCAGAAACAGACATCACCAGGCAAAATCAGATACATTATCTCTTACATTCATCATCTGCATTCAGGTAAGGGTGGAGTTTACATTCAATGACTACCACTCTAAAAGTGTGTTTTCAAAAGGACATTCAGGCTTATTTAAGGAGTTGTTATCCGCTCCTGCGTGAAAAAAAACATTTCGAAAGGACATTCAGGCTTATTTAAGAAGTTGTGTTCTGCTCCTAAGTGGAAAAAAAAATATTTTATTAAGGGAGTAGTCAGCCGCTCCCAAGTGAAGATAAAGATAAAGAACTTAATCTTAAGCAAGCTTTAGTCGCTATGACTTAAGTAAAGATTAAGAACGGCCAGAGCAGTAGGGCTCAAAGCCAGAGATGAGCAACATCACTAAAAGGACATTCAGGCTTATTTAAGGAGTTGTCATCCGCTCCTGAGTGAAGATAAAGATAAAGAAATTAATCAGGTAATAATTATACATATATACAAAAACGAACATATATACAAATATACAAACATATATACAAATGTAGTGTCATGCAAAACAGTATTAGCTGGTTCCTCACATCTAATCTTCACTTCGTATTCGAGTTCGGCCTTCTTAAGGAATTCGTACTTAATAACCCTTTTCATTGTTATAATTAAGTGAAAAGTTAAGTTTAAGAAATAAAAATTTAGTTAAAAATTGTACCTCTTTAAGTTATCTAGAATAAAAATATTAAAGTGATGAATGTAAGTGAAGAGTTATATGTAGGTCTAAATATAATCCAGATACGTTGAAAAACTAGATGAAGTTTTGTTTTAGAATTTGGAAGATATGATAAAGATGAGTAAATAAAGAGTTAAGAATGAAATAGAAAGCAATTAAATCAAAAGGAAATGGATAAGGCGTAGTTAAGGTGAAGAAATGAAAAAAAAATTAACAGAGAAGAACTTTTACGTCGGGCGCCAAAATGTCGTAAAGCGACAGTTAAAAACTAAAGAACCTAACCTAACAACAACGAAACAACCAAAAAGAAAATAATTTATTAAAATTTGTAAAGATATTTACAGTTTCTTTTATAAAAAAAAGGTATGAAGGTGATGATGGGCTGTAATGATGATAGTGAATTACAATTTTTTTTAAAAAAAAAGAAAATCACAAAGATAAATTGATACTAAAACGATGTATGCACAGGCTATGCCTATGGTAGGCGCACAGCGCCTGATCTAGGTACACGCAGCGCTGGAAGTAGGCACACACAGCGCCCGGAGTAGGCACACACAACGCCCGCACTAGACACACACAGCGCCCGGAGTCACACGCAGCGGTCTGGAGTAGGTACACGCAGCGTCTGGAGTAGGTACACGCAGCGTCTGGAGCAGGTACACGCAGCGCTTAAAGTAGGCACACAAAGCGCCCGGAGTAGGCACACATAACGCCCGGAGTAGACACACACAGCGCCCGGAGTAGACACGCACAGCGCTCGGAGTAGGCACACGCAGCGCTCGGAGTAGGCACACACAGCGCTCGGAGTAGGCACACGCAGCGTCTGGAGTAGGTACACGCAGCGTCTGGAGCAGGTGTAGGCGTAGGCGTGGCTAGGCGACGATTTCAGATAAAGGCAGAGGCTTGCAGGATCCCGGGGCAGTGCGGATAAGTCCTTTAGGAGATGCTTCTAGTATGAAAGCTGAAGCGAGACTTTCTTTTTTATTGGCCGATTGTTCGGCTTTTATACTTTTTGACGGATCTGGGATAAGAACGGAAAATTATTAAAATTAAATTTGAAATTATTTAAATTAAAAGCAAATTTTTGTAAATGGCCAAGAAGAAAAGAGTATTTATGTGAAAGTATGGAGTAAAAACATCAGACCGGTAACGAATTTCGAACAAAATTGCCAAGACAACCAGATAAACAACGATGTCAAAACATGTCAAATTTGGGTTTCAGGCTTGTAATAGAGAAACGGCAAGATTTAAGTGAAAAATGAGATATTATTCACATAGGGAAAAAGGTAGCGCAACAGTGCGCACGAAGCTCGAAATTGCAGAGTTACGGAGAACTAAATAAAAGACCGAAAAAAGGTAGACTCCATTGACACCGATTTAAAAAATGCTGATAACGTGAAAATACGATGTGAAAATGATTTGTTATTGTATTCTTATGGTTTAAAAACGTTACAGGATCCTATGGAAATAAAGGTGATGCAAAATATCCAGTTTTGAGGCGAATGCAGAAAATCAAAAACAGAATGGAAAAATAAATTTAAAATAGTGTAAAATGGTATGTAAGTTTCATAACACTACATTTAAAATGTCGTAAAGCGACAGTTAAAAACTAAAGAACCTAACCTAACAACAACGAAACAACCAAAAAAAAAGTAATTTATTTAAAATTTTAAAAGATAAAAATATATGAAAATGATGATGGGGTTTCAAACTAGAAGCATCACGGAGTATGCACAGGCTATGCCTGTGGTAGGTGCGCAGCGCCTGATCTAGGCACACGCAGCGCTTGAAGTAGGCACACACAGCGCCCGGAGTAGGCACACACAACGCCCGGAGTAGACACACACAGCGCCCGTAGTAGACACGCAGCGTCTGGAGTAGATACACGCAGCGTCTGGAGTAGGTACACGCAGCGTCTGGAGCAGGTACACGCAGCGCTTAAAGTAGGCTTACAAAGCGCTCCGAGGTAGCCACACACCGCCCGGAGTAGACACACACAGCGCCCGGAGTAGACACGCACAGCGCCCGGAGTAGACACGCACAGCGCTCGGAGTAGGCACACGCAGCGCCCGGAGTAGGCACACAGCGCTCGAAGTAGGCACACACAGCGCCCGGAGTAGGCACACGCAGCGTCTGGAGTAAGTACACGCAGCGTCTGGAGCAGGTGTAGGCGTAGGCGTGGCTAGGCGACGACTTAAGGTGAAGGCAGAGGCTTGCAGGATCCCGGGGCAGTGCGGATAAGTCCTTTAGGAGATGCTTCTAGTATGAAAGCTGAAGCGAGACTTTCTTTTTTATTGGCCGATTGTTCGGCTTTTATACTTTTTGACGGATCTGGGATAAGAACGGGAAATTATTTAAATTAAATTTGAAATTATTTAAATTAAAAGCAAATTTTTGTAAATGGTCAAGAGGAAAAGAGTATTTATGTGAAAGTATGGAGTAAAAACATCAGACCGGTAACGAATTTCGAATAAAAATTGCCATGACAACCAGATAAACAACGATGTCAAAACATGTCAAATTTTGGTTTCAGGCTTGTAATAGAGAAACGGCAAGATTTAAGTGAAAAATGATATATTATTGATATAGGAAAAAAGGTAGCGCAACAGTGCGCACGAGGCCCGAAATTGCAGAGTTACGGAGAACTAAATAAAAGACCGAAAAAGGTAGACTCCATTGACACCGATTTGAAAAGTGCTGATAACGTGAAAATACGATGTGAAAATGATTTGTTATTGTGTTCTTATGGTTTAAAAACGTTACATGATCCTATGAAAATAAAGGTGATGCAAAATATCCAGTTTTGAGGCGAATGCAGAAAATCAAAAACAGAATGGAAAAATAAATTTAAAATAGTGTAAAATGATATGTAAATAGCATAACACTTCAATCCTTCTATCATTCTTATCCGTTCTTTCTTTATTGTAATTGTCATCAATGTGTAATTGTCATCACTCACAATATAAAATACTTTTCGTCATTTAATACTTTTATTACGTTTTTAGACCTTACTAAACACTTACAGTAAAAACACCTAATATATTATATTTCAATATTTATGAAAGGTTGGGATGATGATCTTTTAAATAAGTTACTTCGGCCGGAATACCATCTCGATCTAAAAAAAAATGCAAAATAAAAAGTGAGATAACGGTATTATCCTTAAAATATGCCGACATGAAATATAGCCGTGAAAAATTGTTTCATGCTCTCTAACGGCTATGAAATATATTCAGAAGTAAATAGTCCACACCACAAAAGATACATTCAAACTAAGGGGGATACAGTGAGCTACGCAGAGTGGTCATTACTTTTGTTTTACGACGTAATAACGCGTCAGCACTTTATAACAAAACTTTTAGCAGCGCTATACATCGTTTTAATAATGAGTTGTGAAAGAACTTTTGAATATATACCAACCAACTTTTACAAAATATTTTAACGGCTTCTATAAATATTTCTTATTAGCATAGAATTTTCAAAGGTTAGGACGAGAAACCAACAGAATCATTAACTTATTAGGTAGTATTGCGTTTGACGACATCATGTATTAATGGTCTAAGATATTTTTCCATCAAAGTGCAAGTTCTCATTACGAATCTAAACAGAAGCAAACATTTTTTTTTGCGTGTTATGTATTCAATATTTTAATCGTGCTTTTTTACGAAATTGTTTGTTAACTCATTTGTAGGTCTGTTCGAGTCAAATTTGGTAATTGGTTTGTACCAACTTCTTTATATGAGCTAGAGACTTAAAAATTTGAGCATAGTTCAGAATCTGATGACAATATAAGAATATGAAAACATCAGTACATCAAAAAATATCACAATAATTTTTTAATCTCTAGAATCTGGAGAAAAATATACTTATGTCATGAATAAACATATATAAAAGTAGCAGAAAAAATAATTAAAGAAATCTTGTCGTTTTTCGTGAAGTTTTTATGTTCTCGTACGAGTACACAAAAACCAAGTCCTCATGCGACATTCTTTGGATATAAGTATATTTCTTATTTATAAGAATAACTTCACTCGATTTTACAAAACTAATTTTTTTAATAAAATATTTACTGTACAAATGATTTATATCCTTGATAACTGCAAAATAATGTTTTAAAAGATTTTCTATGCATCATTTTCTATATATTCCACACTCCCTCTAATCTATTTATGTGGCGGGTGCCATTTAGATTTTCCTAAATAATCATGAATTACCATTTACTTTCTTCTTTTTTTATAGAATAAGGTTAACAACGAGCACCAGTCCACCTGATGGTAAGTGGATGCTGTGGCCCATAGACATCTACATTTATCCTCGATTAAGAATCAAAACGTGGATGCGTTGTCATCACTGAGGACTAAGATGGAATGCCTCGATTCTTTCTATACGAAACACGCTATTCTGTGAAAGCGTGGTCTTTCCCCAGTGTAGCCAACCTATTCGTGCTACAACCATAAAATAGCTGCAGCGTAGCTCTACCATTGTATTGTACTGTATTCTTACCGTGTAGTTGCGGTGTAAGAATATTCAGAACCACAAATAGTTTTATGGGTAACGTAAGAGGCGACAGAGGGAAATAAATCAGAAGAAGGACCGTCTCCCTAATAACGACTAGAAAAATAAAACTGCCGTTGTCAACCCGTTTACCACGCGTGAGGCAATCTATTATAATAGGTTCTGAAAATAATTTGTACTTTAATAAATTTTTACGGTAACGCTATTTTTTAATTTTTCCATTTTACAAAAAAATCGATTACAAGATTTTCGATTAAAATATGGCTTAGATCGTTTCAGACACTACTATCTGTTCTTGAAGTTTTATCGCAATAGGTTCACCCATTTCGCAGATTAGTTCGGCCAGACAAGAGTTTTACAAATTGTTACTGATGTCTAAATGGTATGCAAACGAACCTCTAAGCTAGATAGAGACAGTTATTACGGTATTACAGACAGAGAATTCGTTTTTATTTATATGTACTTACATAACAAATTTCTGTAAGAAATGTATAACGTTTGATATAGATGTTTGTTGTAGATGCCTATGGCCCATAGATATTTACATCTACCCTCGATTAGGAATCAAAATACAAGGGTGACAATGACAAGAGAATTTACCCTCGATTTGGCATTTTGATTCTTATTCGAGGATAAAATTAGATGAAATATGAGCCACATCATTCACTTACCATCAAGTAGAATGTATTCTCGTTTATAACTGATATTCTAAAAAAAAAAAAAACTTCAGCTTACTTATTTAGCTTTGCCGATTATGCTGGTTTTACTGCGGATGTCACTGTTACGAATGTCACTAATTTGATTTCATTCGCTTGAACTTTGTCTGATAAAATATTACCATGAATTATTTCACAATAATGTTTTCAAGCGTCTTAATGAAAAACGTAGAGTTTATAAGTCGAAAATTACGAACACGAGTTGATGAATTCACATTAAATACTCGTATTTAAAACGCAGATTTTTGTCGTATTTTCCTACGTTGATTTTGAAATATTGTTAAAGTGGTAGACCAAACTATAATATACTAATAATATATCAGTAGTGCACACAAATCTGTGTTAGTTGAAAGGACAAGGGAGCCTGTATAATCTCCGATTAGTAGCGGGACTCCTTATATAAGGTCGGTACAATCCAGTACCAGTTGTACTCAGCTGCAAAACTTCAGTTCCTGAGCTGCTGTGTAACATTCTGAAGAAACGGAGAGCCAGTATGTTTACAGGATTTGAGGCATTCCATTTTCATTCACAAAGGTGATATGTAGCATATGTAGCATCAGTTTTGTTTGAAGTTGGTTGCAGCTCTTATTGGACTACAGTGTCTACTTACCAGTATTTTGTGAACACTTGTAAATTCATATTGTTTCTTATATTTACGCGAACACTACACATTGAAATAATACTAGTTTTTACGGAATTTATCGCGTATATTTAACTTTTTAAATACCCGACGTTTCGAACGCTTTACAGCACTCATGGTCACGGGCAGGACTGAGATATTCAATGTCCATATGTCATAGTTAACCGCGGTTACCATAGATTAAAATTTAACTTTTGTTCCGATCTATGCAGTATGAACTTATGATATCTTAGTCTTGCAGTTGTATGCTTGGGTTGGGATTTAATTTTATTTATTATAGGATCCCAAGCAGATGGTAGCACCCAGCCATCTTCTCTATTGAAATTAGGATGTTTTTTGATTTCAATAGCCTCGCGAATCATTCTTGGAAGGAATCGGTGTTCTTTAGCGAGGATTTGCGGTCTGTCAAATCTGATGTAGTGACGGGGGCGATCCTGTACGTGTTCACAGACTGCAGACTTCCCGGAGCGTCGATTCTTCACATCAGCTATATGTTCTTTAACGCGGGTTTTTATTGATCTTTTAGTTTGTCCTATGTAGGAGAGACCACATTAACAATCAAGCTTGTACACTCCTGCATCTTGCAGAGGGACATTGCACTTGACTGATGGCAAAAACTGACCAATCTTCTTCAGCGGCTTGAAGTATGTTTTGATGGAAGCGCGCTTCAATATGTAGCCAATCTTGTCAGTAACTCCTCTAAAATATGGCAGTACAGCAGGTACACGCTCAACTGTGGCCGGCTTCACTCGTTCACTGTGACGTAGGCGTGGGAATCGAAGCTTGTTGTCATGCAAAACTTGCTTGACATGGTGGAGCTCGGCAGCCAGGTGTTTACTGTCACAGATTCCTCGTGCTCTCTGAAACAAAGATTTACCCACGGTAGCTAACAGTGAAGGATGGTGGTGAGAATCACAGTTTAAATATCTATCTGTATGGGTCTTTTTTCTATACACAGTATGGCTCAAGGTGTTATCAGGATTCCGAATTACTAACACATCTAGAAAAGCTAAGGAATTGTTTGCCTCTAACTCCATTGTGTACTAAATTTTAGAATTTATAGAGTTAAGATGGTCTAAAAATGCAGTTACTTTGTCTAAAGGTAGAATTATGAAAGTGTCGTCTACGTACCGCTTGTAGAAACTTGGATTTATGGGAGAACTAAGCAGGGCTTTCTCCTCAGTCTTCCATGAATATGTCGGCGACAATGGGAGATACCATACGAAGAAATTATCTGTAGGTTCGAGGACTGTTTATTTAAAAACAACATGCGGAAAGAAGATTTGGAGGCGATACGTCAAGACATTTCGTCTATTTTACGTCGATGTTCAGTGCCTAAACCGAATCTTCCCAAAGACGAATTTAAAGCGTTCGAAACGTCGGGTATTTAAAAAGTTAAATATACGCGATAAATTCCGTAAAAACTAGTATTATTTCATATTGTTTCATTCATTAATATTCATAAAATACTTGTTGGAAAAAAACATACAAAATAGTGGAAAATAAAATGGCTTTATTCTCGTGAGTATCGGCTAAACACCGTAATAGCTTTGGGGCGAAGGGCCAATGAAGAGCTTTACGGTTAGCTAAGAGCACTTGAACGTAGGGCTCTCGACTTAAGAGCGACATCGGAGCAATAATAGCAATAGGCCGAAATAATCAAATAAAGCCTAAACAGAGGTTAAATATACACTCATTATCGTAGCAGAAGTTATCTTTATAAATTAATAAGTAAAGTTAATAATATATTATTTCATTGAAAGCAGTTTCAGAACCGTTCAGTTAAGCAATTAATAACTAAAAGAGTTACATTATAAGTAACTTTTTTAACTACCATATATTGACGTTTTGTAAGTAAACGTTAAAAAAGAAAAGAAAATATTCTTATGTTTTTATATAGCGTAGGGTTAATAAACGAGCACAAATTCTGTGGTCGCCGTATATATGTCCATAAATATCTTCATTGTTACCCCTGAGGACTAAAATGTAAAGATGTGTTACCAGTAACAAGTGTCTCCGGTTTTTTTACACTCATCATTTGAAATGCAGCAACATTAAGCTGCTATTTAATGCTGTTACTCAGTGAGAGCGTGGTATTTTTTCAGTCGAGCTGAAACATTCGTGCTACATTATTGCTGCATCTTGGCTCTAAGACTTCTAAATGTTTAAGATTGAGATAAAACTTACTATATTACTATGGTTGTAATAGACGTTATAAAATAGAAATAACTTTATAGAAATATACACCCGTCTTTTTGTTGTGCCCATCAGGTAAATACCTGATGGTCAAAATAAATATTTACAGAAAGATAAATGAAAAACATTTTTTTAAATTATTTTATTATATTGTACTGTATACCAAGTCCAAACACAATTCTTTTCAGAATCCAAAATTAGTTACCGTTACTGTTAAAAGCTATTACATTCAACTGCTGAACATAGCCCCCCCCTCCCCATAGATTGCCTCAAGAGGGGGGATATTTGCCATCGCTGCACGCTTTCCAAGCGGTTTCTCAACCGCAGTTTTTTTTTATTTTTGGTCATTATTAGGAAAACTCTGCTGCATATCTCTTGATCTGTTTCCATCTGTCGTATCTTACTACACCAACTGGTTAATATGGGGGTAGTGCATATACTTACACCGGCACTACATGGATTTAAATTTCGGAGACATTCGGCATTTATTAAAAAATAGGTGTATAGAGTCAATTACTGCTTTTTATAAAAACAATGTTTAAATTGCAAATGAAGTAATTAAAAAGCAAAATGGTATCAAATATTCAATTAATTTAAATAGAATAGATTGTAAGAGATTTTCATCAATTTTGACTGTAGCTTATAATTATTGAAAGCTACTATACGAGTATGGAATGAAGAACTGGTAAAGATACAAAAAGTCCATGAACGCAGGTGGCTCAAGACAGTGTGTTGGTCAGCAGTGGGATTGCGAAGTGTTGTAATAATATGAATGATGAATGACATTAGGAACCAGCAGGAAATGTTGCATAACTTTTATAGTAGTTTATAATGTACCTTAAAAATAATTATAAAAAAAACATTTAGAATCAGCTTTAAAGCGCCTCACTTTAATCCAAAATGTTAATTTTGTTATCAACAATGCGGTTTTCAAGAACTCAAAACCTTACATTTTGTTATATTTCCAAAACATTTTAAAATTAAATATATATTACAAGTTGTGCAATGAAAGTAAAGCAATCCCAGCACGCTTAAGGCAAGCAGTTAGGAAAAATGCGAAAATATTGAATTACCAGCACCACTGTCGTTCGCTTTAATATTAATACCGCTAGAGCTCCGGCTTGCAAACGAAATAAAAACAAACAAATTGCACGTAAAATAATACTGTGAGCTTTGCTGGTGTCTCGCGAGAATTTATTCTGATGCCCCCTTAAATCCTTATTTATATGATAACGCAATAATTCATTGCGGGCCTACTTGGACGCCCGCGATGGTAGCGCGCTGCCCTCTTTTGTGTACTTGTAGGATTTCTGGAATGAATTTTCATATTTTTTAATTTATTATTTTACTTATAATAATTATTACAAATAGAAATGTAACTAATGATATTAATATAAAGCGTGTTGTTTTAGCTGCCGAAAGTAAGGATAACGTTTATTTCTCTAGCCATATTGCATAGATAATATAGAAATAGGTAAGTACGTTTGATGCAATTGTAAAACAAAGATGTTGCTGATGCGCTCATGTTTAAGATTGTTTTGATATTTAAAACAGATAAAAATGGTAATAACATCCATGAATTTAGCTAATCTTTCTATATAAAATACAAAAAATGTTTCTATGTCCGTTATAAACTTTGAAACCATCTAAATGATTTTGACGATTTTTGTGTATGTTTGAATGTGTCCCTAGGTGGTTTATATTTACACTTGGACCTGGTAGGTGGCGTTATTGTCGAGATCCAGAAAACACCCGTGTGAAGCTGGGGTTTATCGCTAGTTAACGTATAAAAGTCTTAAATCTAATCACAATGAGCACTCGAAGGAGTTTTCTTTTTTGAAAAACTTGAGATACTAATAATCTCGTTTCATTATAAAACTGAAGGAAAAAATGATCTGACAGTACACCTGATGGTACGTGGTCCATGGACACCCGAAACCAAGATTAAGCAGAGAAGGTTAGATGTGTTGTTACCTCTGAGGAATTACCCACAGCACGTGATAATTCTGGCTCTCTGTACCCTTGAGATCTGAATATAGAAAATCTGGGTAAGAGTTTTGAACCTTAATGTTTTTATAGGCCTTAGTATTCAAGAAATCAATGATTGTAGAGAGAACTCTTGGAATATCAAATCAAAACCAAAAAAGTTAAGTTTATTGGTGGGATTCTTAAAATGAATTTTTAAGAATCCCATATTTATTGACACGACTACTCTACACATTGGGAAAAGTAAAAAGTTCACCACAAAATTAACTTGCGTGAATATTCAAGCCGTGATCGTTACTACGCCTGACAAGCGTATAGGTTAAACGAAGGGCTTCAGGCGGCGATTAATCCATATGAACATATTTCATTATTTTTCTCTCTGCACTAAAGACTAATTTTTACGATACAATTTATATCAATCATAGCCATGTATATAAATATAAAAAGTTTAACACAAAAAATAACGGAATTATGTCGAACATTCTGCAGCTACATTGTGGTTGTACCAAGAATCGGTCGACTCAAACGGGTTAGGACCACGTCTCCACAGAATACCAGAATTAAATAATAAATTAATGCAAGTGCAATATGCCTGAGGACTAAGATAGAATGCCTCGTTTTCAGTAAAATGGAGTCTCCGTACTCACCATACGAAACACAGCAGCATTAAGGTGCTATTTTATGCAGGTATGCTGTGAGAGCGCTCGGTCGAGCCGATCGTTATAATGCTACAAACGTATTCCTCAAAGAACCAAATTCGATATAAAAGAGCGTCACGAGTGTTAGCCTCGTTCGGGTAAGAAAAGTGTAGGGAAAACCTATACATGCAAGTCGACCATGACTCTGTTTTGTGGCATGTATTGGAGGAGGACTACGATCGGCTAAAATGATGATGAGTTTAAATTTAGAATGAGAACTACTTCATATTAGGTTTTTCGTAGCTCTTCACGATTTATGTTATTTTTGGACAAAATATCCAAGAACTAAGTTGGAATAACTCGTATTATTCTATGTGGTAGAGACACGCTGCAGCAGGAATGGGTCGGCTCGACCGGAGTAGGACCACGCTCTCACAGAGTACCAGCGTAAAACCGGTTGCTGTGTTTGTTTGGTGAGGTCAAGAACCATAGACTCTTTCTACTGGAAACGAGGCATTCCATTCAAGTCCTTACAATAGCTAACTGAGTAGAAAGGTATATATCTATGGGTCACAGCATCCACTTACCATCAAGGGGACTCTGTGCTCGTTTGTCACACTATACTATGAAAAAGTAGTAAAAGGAGTAACCGCTCTAATCATCTTTATCATCGATATTTTAAAGCCTATAAGAAGTCTATTGCTGCTATAAAATGTGCCTTATTTACCGTAGCTGCTATAAATGTCAAGTGTAAAAGTAGTACCAAAAAAGTATTAAAGAGGCTCCGCGTTTTTAAAAAGGCTAGTAAAGAACATGAAATTCACCTGGTGTCGTAGCTGTTCCTAAACAGCTGCAGTTACTTACCATCAAGTGAGCCGCATACCATAAAGATCCGCATAAAAGTACGGATGAGTTTCTTGCTGGTTCTTCCCAGGATAGAGGATTTTCCGAACAATTAGCAAAAGAAAAAATTACTTTCAATGAGTATTCTTGTAATCTACGATATTGAATGAAAATTATTCTATTCTATTATATTATATTCTACTAGCTGAAACTTGCAGACGTTGTCCTACCAATAAATATCATAGGTTGCATTTAGCAACTTTTTATTTTATTTTAGCGCATGCAAATTAATTTGAATTTACACTGTTTTAAAGCATACAAATTGTATTAGGACTGAGGAAACCCCTATATAAGCTTATCCGAACGCCCTAATTACTTTTTAATTATGCTTAACTTCACTCACCGACGAAAAGATCCAAAGTTGGTGCGATTACCCCATATTTCTGTTATAAACCCCTCTTTTTCACACCCTTCCTTTGTATATTAATTTCATCTTGACAGCCTATCCAAAGTCCATGAACTAAGTCATTCACCATAATATATTGAAAGAAGAAAGAACTAAAGTACGTATTTGCCATAACAATATCGTAGCAATACAACAACAATTAATTAAAAAGAAATTTATGACGTCAAATCGGGTTCCCAATTCAGTAAATTGCTGCAGTGCTAAGAGTGTTGATTAATAGTGCTGATTATCAAATGGAGCCTATCAAAAACACGGATGAAAGTACAAAGTTAACTATAGTGATAAAGAAAACGAAACACCTTTTCTAATAGCTTAAAAAACATGAATTTTTGTACATATTGAAACAGACAATACAAAACCTCACGACACAGTAAATATTTACCAATATTACACATTTAAACGTTGTTTCTTTTTACTTTTGTTATGTTACTTTAATTTTAACTTAAAAAAGTACACAGTTTCTCAGTGCCATATAAGATTATTTTTTGTACAATAGATTACAAGTAGATTTATTGAAAAATATTTTTCTTTACTTTTACCACTTGTTCTGAAAAAAAAAACTTCTATCCTGAGAAAAACCACCAGGAAACCATAAGGAACTTTTTTTCAAAGTAAAATTATTCAATAAACCAAACTCTTTGAAGTCGAGAAACTGGAATCACTAGCTTGTGTTTGTGCATTGTGTTTAAAGAGTGTACATCGCTTTATTTTATTAAAACTACTTTTGTTTTGTGAACTTACATTAAAGTTTCGTAAATATACTTAAAAGACAAATTTATTATATTTATTCATACGTGAGGTCAAAATTTGGCGTTCGGAAGATTATGACACATCTTCTCGTCAGGTACACCTCAAAACTTGAAAACAAGATTGTACAACCAGTGCTAGTTATGACTTATGGATCTGAGACATGGTCCTTCACTGCTGTCCGTATGAAGAATCTCAAGGCCGCTCAGCAAGCTATGGAGAGGTCTGTGTCTCTGCGTGATTAACTTGGAAATGACGATATCCAAATAGAACCAAAGTAACCGACATAGACCAACGGATTAGTAAGCTAAAGTGGCAATGGGCCGGTCGTAAAGCTCGAAGAACTAACAGCTAATGGGGGCCTCGTACCGGTAAACGAAGTCTGTTCGCACGCTAGATGGAGTGACGACCTGGTAAGACGTGCAGTTCAGTAGTGGATTTATGCAGGACTGTAATGATGGTGATGATAAGATTCTCTAGCGAATGCGATTAAACCAATAACGTACAGTCCGTTGGTAAATAGTGCTAGATTTAAAATTGCGTGTCGTTGTCGTTGAGAGGCATTGACACCAGTTTCAAACTTAAAACCAAAAATAACATCAATTTTTTTTTGAAGTTAAGCATTTAAATATAGCAATATTGCAAAAAAATAATAAAATTCGTAGTCGGAGCGACGATCTGTCGGCATTTTTAATTAGAATAGAAATAGGAATACATACTTTTTTATCAATATTAGATATATTTAATATAATTCATTCATTATAAGTCATTCTTATGTTTAATTTACCATTAGTTCAAAAAAATCTTTCTGTCCTGTTGAGAACAAGCTAGAAACCCAGCTGGACATTTTTTTTGAAAAATATTAAGTTTACTAAAGTTCTTGAATGATAAATTATAGGCAACTGCACCGTGTCCTACATAAAAATTAATGAATAATTCTTTAACGTTATTCTTTGCTACAGATTTTTTTAAGTTTGTAAATAGGTATACTCCATATTACGTCATAAGCGAGATAATTGTCATAGTTGCCATGCTTGGCAATCGGATTGACAACCGCGGTTCTTTATTGGCAATCGGGTTGACAACCACGGTTCTTTTCTTTTTAGTCGTTATTCGGAAAATGTCGCTGCCCATCTCATGATTTGTTTCCCTCTTTCGCCTTTTACGACACCCACCGGATGATAAAATAACGTATACATATACATACATAAACACTCACGCCTGTCACCCAAAGTGGTAGGCAGAGACTATGGACTTCCATTTGGCACGATCCTGACACACCTCTCTCGCCTCCCTCACATCCATACACCTACGCATACATGCTCGTCGGTTAAGGGTACTCCTAATTTGGCCCGTTTTCAATAAATCGCCAATTTGGTCGATAAATTTTCGACTAGGACGTGCCTTTCGGACTCTGTCATTCACTTCTGCAACATAAATTTTCTTTGTCACTCTTTCCTCATTCATTCTTTCCACATGACCAAACCACCGAAGCATTCCTTTCTTAATCCTGGTCACAAAATCATCTTACAAACCACACTCTTCTCTTATTACACAATTTCTTACCCTGTCATTCAGATTCAGCCCTAACATACTCCTTAACAACCGCATTTCTACTGCGTTCATTCTACTCTCGTGCTTCTTCTGCCACACCCAAATTTCACTACCATACCTTAAAGTAGGGACCAACACAGCATTGTGAATTGCCATACGTGCTTTTTCGACACATTTTGACTCTTCACAATAGAGTGTAGGACCCCACTTATTCTATTTCCTGATAAAATAACTCTATTTGAAATAAATCCGATTTAATTAAATATTGCATTATTCTAAAGACATCAAAACTCGAATGAAGTCACTTTTCAAGTTTTAAGATGAACAGTCCCCGATAATTAAGACAATGGCCGGTGTTTAATAAAAAAAGGCTAAAGAAAACAGGTAAATGAGTAAACATCTGATAAATATCTTGTTTGAGACAAAGGCAGTTCCTAACAATAGCAGGCCGTATCGTTGTTTTTTATAACCCTGAAAAGAGGGCGTAGCCCGTGGATGCGACGTAAGTCATAGTTGTAAAGCGATTCGAATATAATTTGCCAATGGTTCGCTCACAAATTTACTTATTGGTTTAAAAACCACCCTATCTCTCAAGTTGGAAAAACTGCACAAAGTGTACAAAATTTCATGGAAATCAGTTCAGTAGTTTACAAGTTCATCGCGAACAAACAACGTTACACGTAATTTTTATGTATAAAGATATATATGTATGCATAGGTTGAAAGTAAATGTAGCGAGGGAGGTGTATAAGGATTGTGCCAAACGGAAGTCCGTAGTCTCTGTCTAGCCCTGTGACGAGCGTGAGAGTTTATATTTTTTGTGTCTACGTCACAACATCTAGATTTAGTTTTTTTTTCATCTAGATTAAGTTTAGACTTGGTACTCCTTTTTGATTCTTATTTGTATAATAAGGTACATTTATATTAACTTATTTATGAGGGACAGCTTGTAGAGTCCCTGATGGCACCTATTATACAGACACGCTGTGGATCTTACCCACCAAGACAGGACTGCAAGTAACTAAAAAGAAGCTCAACCTGGTGAGAAAAACTTTTATCTCTACAAATCTGATTATGAGGAATATCTTTCTAATTGATTTTCCGCACAGTGATTACTTCTGGAATCTTACGACAGCTTTTCATAAAATAATAATCTCCTTTATTCAGGCAATTTTCACCCATAACCAGTAAAATCAATGAATTTATATTATAATATATAATATAGTATAGTAATATAATAAATATAATATAGTAGATATTATAGTGGTAGATTAGCTCGCGTTAGTGAGAAGAGAATTCATAGGAGGTATGAGCCTGTACACACTCTAAATACTGAAATTATTGTAGCACAACTAAATCTAAAACTACAAATATTTAGCGTATAGCAAGCAATTCCAAGTAATTGTATGGCTTACAAAAATTGTTTCGGATCTGAATGTTAGTCCATGTGCCATTTACGTATGTTAAATGCTTCCGCTATATAGCGGAAAATACTAGTGGGTTAAAAATCTTTTATAGATACGTGTTTCAATAGAATTTTGTCAGCAAGTCAGCACCAGTGAATTAGTAGCCAAGTTCTCTAACCAGGAAGCCACACTGGTGTTCAAAATTTAAACTGTTTTTAAAAATTATACGCGTAAATTTACTGTAAATTTCAAGCCCACGCTCAAAGTTACATCAAATTAACCATAGCGAGCTGCAAGCAAGCTGCTTTCCTCCTCGAAACAACTTCACTACAGAGTGTTCACTAATCGTATGAATCTCATGTTCACAATAGGTGGGGCTGTCACAACCAGTCGCTACTCTTTACAACTGTACTACATTATTACCTGTAAATTGCAGGTTTAATTGAACTTTCATAACCCACTGAGCATATTGCTAGTACGTTCGTAGATTTATTAAATAGTTATTTCAAGGTTTATTACACAAAGTGTGTCATTTTGGTCTGAGACTTGTTGTTTCGATGTTAATGTGGAACTTATAACAAAAATAATGTGTCAACTGCTTTAATTGCCTAGCATGTCGTAAGAGCTGTCTAATAGGATATTATATTCGTGACTGTGTAGCTGACAGGCACTATAGCCTATGTAGTCACACTCATAATTTTTTCCCGTTTTTTCATATTCATTCGTCCATATTTTTTGACTAAACGTGGTTCGAGTAGCTTACTGCCATTTGGAGTATGCATACTTTCTAGGGGATTACAGTCGTAACGCTATGTTTATATGAACTACCTGAAGAAGAATAGGAGATAAATTAATAAAAATTAAGTTATAAATATTAACAATTCATAGATTTACAATATCACGGTGTAAAATTTGAATACAGTTTCACACAATAACGTACAAATCATCTCATTCTTCATCGCCTCTTCAAACTACTGCGGGTCATAGACCTCTCCCGAAGTAGGAATGATTGCTCCCTTGCTTCGGTTGTGGGGTGGATTGGCAGTTATAGTACCAGAGGTCTCACCTCTCTGATGCTTCCTGTATCAGTCTATTATTCTATACTTATATTAGTTCTATACTTATCTTCTAGGAAACGGGATGAAATGTAATGACTGGTGTGACTGTTCCCATCTCTGTTCCGGGACTCCTCAACGCCAGCTCCTTGCATTTGATCACACCCAGCGCAGAGCGGTTGGAATCGTTGGCGACCGAGCACTTTCTGATGGGCTTGACTCACTGGCGCTGCGAAGAGATGTTGAGTATCTTTGCTTATTCTATCGTATTCACCACGGGAAGTACTTAGAGCAATTCTTCGGACTAATTCGAGCTGCTCACTTTTAGCACCGCAAATTGCGAAGAACTCAAGATACTATCCTAACCACCTAGATGATTGGCGGTCCACTACTGTACGATTTACAAGAAGTTTTCTTTCTCGCATAACTTCCTTGTGGAATCGACTATCACCAGTGATTTTTCCGTATCGATACAACTTAGGGACCTTCAAGAAAAGAGCCTACTATTTTTAAAAGGCCGGCAACGCATCTGCAATTCCCCTGGTGTTGCAGTTGTTCATGGGCGTCGGTAGTCACTTACCATCAGGTGAGCCGCATGTTCGTTTGTCTTCTCTCATATTAAAGAAAAAAAGATTCTCTAAAGTCTCATCTCATCTTTTTCTTAGATAAAATTTCCGATTATATTTTCTTTTGTTTTAATAAATATCATATTCTCTTCTTATACTTTTTATTTTGAGTGTAACATTACCCTGGAACCAATTTAATATTAAGACATATACACACATCATACATTTCTACCGTGTAGTGGTGATGTAATAATATCCACCACCACATACTATCATCCCGTAGATGTCATAAGAGACGATAGAGAAAAATTTAGTAGAAATAGACATCTTTCTAATAACAGCTAAATTACAGTAAAAATGTGGTTGCCAACCCGCTAAGCAAGCGTAGCAACTATGGCAAATATTCAACAAATTCAATAGGATTTAACGGTAACGTACATTTCAGTGTATTTAAAATATGTACTGGAAGAATCTACCTTAAAGAGAGCGGATCAGCAATTACGTCCAAAATCCTATCGTACTAATGTGTTGCAGGCTAATTCATAATTGTAGAAAATTCTTAAGATAGGTAGTTAAATAGAATTAGTTTCTAATACTATACGCTTTCAGTTTGCTTCACAAACATCTCTAACTAAAATACTATTACAATTATATTACCGCTCTTTTATTTTTCCTCATAACTGCCGTTCATTTCAATAACAACAACTCCACAACATTTTATTTCCAACTCTCAACTAAAAGGTGATTAAGGTGTTAATTCAATAAACATACGCGCGCCTTAAATCATTCATCGTCGCTTTCTTTGTGATCTACGTGAAATGTGCGTCTAATTAAGTTAGAACACAAATCTACCTTTTACCTGAGGGAAAATGTCATTCGAAATTTTGCCCCAATTTCTTTTACGAACTTTGAATTAAGATATTTTAATAAAACTGGTAACAAAAAATCTGTTTTTTTTTACTATTATCTTTTGAGCCATTATTAGTAGTTCTTAATAAACCAATGTATTTCTGATACTTATCATACTTAAAAATAATTACGCATACCATAAATTTGTATATAACTGATATTCTGACACATGTAATTTTATCTTAATGAACATAATAAAGAAAAAACAATTTTATTTTTATTGAATCATGTAATCATTCATAGCGATTAAATAAAGCGTACTGTCATGCAAAACAATTTAAAGAATTTTGTTTATTTTATACTTCAATATTTGATAATAATTAATGTATATTTTATAAGAATTTCGCTTTCAGTAGCTTTATTTCACCGTCAGTCATTTTTAGTCGACTGTTGAGTGTAAGCTGCAAGCTATTTCTAAGATACCTTAACAAAATTTAAAACCATCGAAAAGTTGACCATACATCCGATAACTTCGCACTAGTTTTTTCATACGTTTTGGATTTGGATGAATACAAATTGGAGTCAATAAACGGTCAAGATATGGTAATGTTTTTTTATGTGTTCGTAAACACTATACATTGAATTAAACTATTTTTTACGGATTTAATCTTGTTTATTACCTTATTTTATATTCCTTATATTTCGAGTCTTTCACAGCACCCATAGCGACTGCGTGACCATGGACAAAAAATCCGTAAAAAAAAAAATAGCTTCAATTAAGGGTCTGGTAAGTCAGGCAGCAGTGAATTTTGGCGCGTTTAGTAGTGGGTAACTTGTAAAGAAAAATTCGCATTTCATGACACAGTATGCGTCTAAAAAAGAAATTTCATCCCATTAAAATCTTTGTTTCTAGAAATAAGTTTACAAGAGGTAAAAATAAAAGTTTTGTACAACCATCTTCGATATAATTAAAATGAGAACATCATCAATGTATTCGTAGTAAATTTAAATAATAAAAATAATACTCATTATTGAAGATAACTCAGAAACTACTAGTCATATCTTAAATAAATTTATATGGAATCACACGAGAAGCACCAGCATTCAGATGAAAAAAGAATCATCAAAATCAGTTCACCCAGAGAAAAGTTCTGAGTTAACTACTAACACATAAAAAAGAAACATACAGTCGAATTGAAATATTTTTGAATTCGGTAAAAAATAAGTATAGGCAGTGGTTGTTTAAGTTCTGTTATTCCTTTACAACTGTAAAGTTGCTTAACAAACCAGGGGAATGGCGAAACAACAATTTCTATTTTCACTTTTCAATTGTTTGCTGGGTTGTTTTTGCATCCCCCCGGCTGATTGACGACACTGACAAGTTGAGATTGCTCCGCTACTGAACTTGTTACAATGTTTGGCAACATTTTCTATTTTATAGCCGAGACTTTCTTTTGTTTTTGCGTCGATTTTAGTATTCATTTGTCTGTTGTTTTCGGAAAAAAGATCAATCTAGGCGTTGTGTTAATGAAGAAACCATATTTGTAATTTGAGGAAAGATTTTAGTTCTAATTTGATAAACGGCACGCGCTATGGTATCATTAACAGTATTAAGTAGGGTATTGAAATTATAGTACAAATCAAAAACGAGCTTAGATCATACAATGTTGTGGTTTGTTCTATTCACCATCAACCCTTCTTGTGTATCAGTGGGGCAGCAGGACAACTAACGTAGCTAGTAAACATTGGTCCGTCGACCCTGGATATGAGACCCAGAACAGTCTGAAGTTTTTGTTAGTTAGTGGTGCTAGCTTTGGGTTTGGACTACTACAAAAAAATGGTAAATTAAAAAAGTGACTTTCAATAAGTATTGTTTATAATCTACATTGAATAAAAAAGTTTCTGTTTCTGTTTTAACCCTTAGTACCCGCAGTGGATCGCTGCGGCTTGAGTACAGGGCACCTCGCAGAGGCAGCAACATCTTTTTTCAGCAAGGTAGACAACCTCAGCGGGATTGGGAGTGTTAGTTCAATGTGAGTCAAGTAGGGTGCCATCAGTACTACATCGCCTGTTCAATCTTCGAGTTCGCCCTAAGCAGCCGGCAGTCGAATTTTAAAGTGACGCCGAAGGGGGCGCCACAAGTACACTAGTTCAACCTGTGTTTGTGTGAGTGCAGTGCAAACGTGAGTACAATTTAATTAAATGCATGGTATAAGTGACAATTATTATTTAATATAACTTGATTATTGATTAGTAACAAGTACTCCAGTCAATATTTGCCAAGCAATTTTGAACTATATTTCGAAGCAAATTTTAACTTTAAAATTGTGCATGTTGGATTAAGGACTTAGAGTAGTTTTATAAAAACGGGGGAATGAGGAACCCATGCCCGATTTACAGCAGAGTGTTGTAATAAAATAAATAACACAGTTTTATAAGCGCAAATGGTTTGTATTTGAACACCTTGTGCACACCATGACAATTTATAATGAAGAGAGTGACAGGGTTACCCTACTACGTTAACCCTGTCAGGGTTACCAACACCAAAAAATTAAATTAAAATGAAACCACATTGTATTGGTTTATATCTGCAAACTTGTGTTTAGAAGTGCTTATACTATTTTTTAACAGAAAAGGATCGAAAGTTCGACTTAAATTAAAGTAATAAGATTTTTTCTCAAAGTATCTTGATATATACTTTGACGTTAAAAACTATAGACTCAGAAATTTGACGCATGCGTACCAACTAAATAAATCATTGTGTTACGGCCCTCAGTTGCCCCGACAGAAGTCGACTGGACTAGGGCCCATCAGTAGCCCAACTCGACAAGCAACCGAGGGTACGGGCCCAATTGGCCTATGGATAATTAATTTATAACAGCTGTATAATCAAAACCAAACTAACCGAGTTCCGGAGGTAGGGTCGACCACAAGGTAAATAAATGTTAGGTGTGAGTGGTGTAGGAAGGTGTGTAATACATGTGTAACACATGTATAACCTGACGTCACCTATGCAATCGTTCAGCAAAACAACACGCCTTATCCAGCTCCACAAGACGCAATCACTCCAGTTGGCAATCACCGCTATCGGAACTCAAGTCTAACGTCACTTAGCACAAACTATAATCGAACGCGATCTCCACCCGGATCACAAAGTTTAGCGTTCAACCCGACAAAGCAAAATTTCTTCGTACGATATTAAAGTACTACACAAGCCACTCGTCGATGCAAATTGATGGCAATCCAAGTTAAATTAGTCATTGAAAACTGAAGAAAAGCCTCGTTGTCACGTATATGTACAAAATAAGACAACACAAGGGAGGCAGTCGTAAGTCGACGTAACGATTCTTACGTAATTCCCGACCTCTGATCAACACGGCCATCACGTACAACCGAATATTCTAGACTAACTGGCACCGCCATAGGCGCAAAGCAACCCCCCCCCCCTCGCGCAACCATCCAAACTGGTTCCTCGCTCGGGACGAGATCCTTGCAAATTGTAGCTTGCTACGATTTTGCCTAAACAAAGCCCCGTCCCGGACATAAGGACTTGTGTCCGCGAGTAAATTGGCAAACGGGATAGGGTCGCGATGGCACGTTTCAAGACCGAATCTTCAACCAAAACCTCGGCCACCCTAGCTCCGGTCCATACGATAACTTAACAATGCGCCCACGGCACCAATACAAAGGCAAAGCGTTAGGTTCTTAAACTAACACGAGGTCTCTAACACGAAGAGGATCCGTCTTGTCAGACCACTTAACGCGCTGCTGCAAAAGATGTAGGTACTCCAGAGACCATCGGTGCCAAAAACTTTGAGTCATTTGTTGCAGCAGGTCAAATTTTAAAATAGTTTCGCCAATAACGTGACGGAGATGCGTTTTTACAACCTTAACCACCGCCTCAAAAATACCGCCCTAGTGTGGGCAAGCCGGAGGGTCGAATTTCCACTGGATTCCTTCTTGGACATCGCAGTACCTAAATAAGTCCTGTTGCTGGACATAAATTCGACGACCTCTTTCAAATATCTGTCCGTGCCCTTATAATTCGTTCTGCAATCAGACCGGATCAGGTCCGGCAAACCGCGACGCGATACAACGGTCCAGCGTGGCCACAAAGTTTTCAGTGCTGAGGGCACTTACAAGTTCTAAGTGAATGACCTTAGTGGCGAGGCACACGAAAACGCACAGATAGGCCTTATGTGAACGCGCGTTACGAAGGTTGGAGGACTTGAGGTGGAAGGGGCCAGCAAAGTCGCTTCCGACTCCAAGCGAATGGTCGGATGGCCTGACGCGGTCGTGTGGTAAGTCACCTAAAGTTCAGTTTATAACAAGGTATGCACTTAAAAATGACGCTCCAAATGGTGCGTCGGCCAGCCAAAATCCAAAACTCCCGCTGCAAAATAGCCGAAAGAGTGTTACACCCAGCGTGGGCATTCTGAACATGGTGGTGAGTTACCAGCAACCGAATAAAGGTGCCGTCCTTAGGGAGCAGTAACGGGTGTCGAGCCCCGTACAGAAGTTGAGAATTTCTCAAACTTCCGCCAACGCGCAGCATCCCAGCGTCATCCAGGAAGAGGTTCAAGCGGGCCAGAGCGACCTTGGCAACGGAGCCCCGCTTCAAGGTTTCAATCACGGGCTCAAAATGCTCAGCTTGGAACATACGGGTCCAATGCATCAAGGATTCGCGTCGCTCGCTAGGAGACAAAACGGAATCAGAGATTCGGTTGGACGGGTCTCTCGAATTGCGGACAAATCGACGCAACCAAGCAGTCACTCCTAAGAGTTTATCGAGAGAACTGTACTGTTCTAGCAGGGAGAAATTCCGAGTGGGCTTATCCTTGTCCACTCCTACTCGGGCTCGTAGGCCTGGCAATTCAATCGGTTCGGAGTATTTATTCTGGGGCCAGAATGACTGAGACTCAGTCAAACGACTGGGACCCCACCACAACGGGTGGTCAAACAAAGAGGGGACTTTACAGCCGCGAGAAGCGCAGTCTACGGGATTCAACTCCCCTGGGACATGTCTCCAGTTTAGTGACGTGCCAGAATTCTGAATTTGAGACACGCAGTTCGCCACAAAGACCTCAAGATTGTGAGATGCAGCTCTGAGCCAACAAAGTACTATCTCTCCGTCCGATCAAGCGTAGACGTCCGTAATGTCAGTTACAGACATCAAAGACGAGTGAACGTGGTTGAGGAGTGGCGTGAGAAGAGCGGCTCCGGACAATTCCAATTTAGGGATAGTTAAGCGGGACCTAATGGGAGCAACCTTACTTTTAGCAAGCACGAGATGGACGGAAGTATGGCCAGAAGACCTCACAGTCCGCAAATATACGACAGCAGCATAGCCTTTCTCAGAGGCGTCGCAAAATCCATGAAGGGTAGCCCTGCATTTCCATGAAGGGAGAAAGCAACTTAGCATGGAGACCCGGTTGATGTCCGGAAGGGAAGACACAATGGAGAGCCACTCTCGCAAGAGAGCACCGCTTATAGGGTCGTCCCAACCCAACCCGGATATCTTGAGCTTTTGAAGAAAACACTTAGCCAAAAAAAATGACCGGAGTGATCCATCCATTAGCATCGAAGGTGCTGGCTACAGTAGACAGCACGGAGCGCTTGGTCCATGATTTAGGAGGGGGATCGAGTTTAACTTGACGTGAAAGTATCCTGAACAGGCTGTTATTGAATGCCCAGCACAGTCAACAAATTAGGATTTTCAGGGTGCTCGAATAGATGAGGGTCTTGTTGATCCTCTCCTGGGAAGTCCTTCAAAATATGAGGGATTTCGACAACCATTTGCGCAACTCATAACCTCCGAAATTCAGGATGGCAATCAAATCGTCTCGCAATACAAGAGCCTCCTCGACGGTGGAGGTGCCCGTGCAAATGTTGTCCATGTAGACCGAAGTCTGCAAAATAGAAGCCCCCCGAGCGTATTTTAGGGGCTTATCGCGCCACAATATCAGCTGATATCGATAGTCATCACGATAGACCACTGATTGTCGAAACATCATCCGAATATCGGCCACAAAAACCACTTGGTGCCGATGGAAGTGGGTCAAAATGTCGGATATGTCCTTGATCCATTTAGGACCAGAATGGAGACACAGGTTCAGGGACACACCATTTGATGAGGGAGCGGAGCCGTCAAAAACTACCCGAATCTTACTCTCAGGGGTCCTCAAGATTGCATGGTGAGGGAGGAAGTAGTGCTCCTATGAACGCCAATCGAAGTTGGACGGTGACATGTGACCCAGCTCTTGATACTAGCGCATGAACTCGACATATTTGTAGCGAAAGGCTGGGCTGGGCCGCATACGGCGCTCCATGGAAAGCAACCTCTTTTCAGCCAGGGTACGAGATTGGCCCAAAGGGGGCCGTGAGTCAAGAAAGGGTAAGCGAGTGACAAAACGACCTTCGACACGAAGGCCGGTATTGTTCTGGTAGAACAACTCGCACTCACGGTCTAGAGGGTTAACTCGAGGCGCGTGTGATGGCTCCTCAATTTCTCAGAACCGCTGGACGACGTCCGAAGGGGACACGCCCACCACAGAGAGCGGGTCGGCCGTCTGAGGAGATGGAGACCACAGAACCGGTCCAAAAAATTTGTGCCCAAATACAGTAGACATGGCTGACAAGCATTCGGGCTGTAGGGCTCGTGTCTCGCCTAACAAGATGAGCCCCAGCGCGTCGGCCCCCAGCGACAAATCGATAGGCATGGGTTGGGACAATTGAGGGTCTGCCGGTCTCAAACTCGACGTACAACGAACCGCGCTGTCATTTATACGGACGTTAGGAAGAAACCCTACAACGTCATCGAGGACATTTACTTTAACTAGAATGTGAAGGTGTTCGCTGGCAGGGCCAAACACCAACTCCGCTTGTCCCTTAGGAGCAGGAGGCTTGGCACCTCCGATACCTACCATTGGACATGATTCAGAGCTTCAGGGGAGCCCTAGTCTTCCCACCAACCAAGTGGAGGCCACACTGCGTTGTGAACCCGAATCCAATAGAGCGCGAACTGTTAAACAGTCGCCGCTCAGATTGTACACCTTCACTGAGGCCGTCGGCAATAAAACAGTTTGACAAGTAGACTGCTGACGGCTCAAAGAATTAGTGGAGGCGGCCGTGGTGGGAGCTAGGGCGGCAGCTACCTAGCTGGAGCTGCCTCGATCGGACCAGCACTCGAATCGGGGGTCCCGAAAGCGGCATTCCGGCGGCATCTCAATGACTCGGTGTTGGAAATAACCCAACGGGCCGATCTGGGGAGCTTCAAGGAACATCGGCCTTGAGGCCCGGGACAGATTCAAGGTCGGAGGAACCCCGTAGTACCGGTACCGACCAAAGGGGGGAGGGTGGTACTCCAGTCGCGGCCGCTCAGCTAACGGAGGTGAAAAGGGTCTAGCTGATCGCTGAGTTGCCGTGAAGTTCCTCTCAACACGCTGAGAGGGAGTGACGATCCCCCCGCCCCTGGGGGAACGACCCCCCGACTGGTCGAGGGCGGGACCCCCTTCAAACCCAGGGGCACGGTGGCCGGCAGGGAAGCGCCGAGCGTCGCCCGACTGAGGGCGAGGCTGAGCGCCCCCGCCCGTGGGAGTTGAGGGCCCGGCAGAGCCCCGAGAGGAAGCGCCGTTCGCACACAGGCACAAAACGGCATGGTGATTGCCCTGGCAGTGCGGACAGGGCCGCTGGTGCGTGCAGTCTCGTTGGAGGTGCCTTTCCAAGCACGAGTAGCACCAGCGGCGCTCCTTGGTGATGGTTCGCCTCGCCGAGACCGGCTTACCCAGTAACCTCGGGCACACACACGACAATAGGAGCAGGGGGGCGCCTCCCTGGCCGCTAGGCCGCTATAAGATGGTAGGGGGCGGCGCCCTCCCGCGGGAGTTCCGCTCGGTCTTAGGGGGTGGGCAACGACTTGCCCGGTGGATTCCGCCTCTTCCTGGGCACGGCTCGATTGGCAACCAGTAGGTCATCGACGGTGCCCGCTGCGTTCTCGATTTGCCGGCACTGCTTCTCCAATAACCGCAGCAGGTCCCTGAAGGGCGGAATATAGGAGGCACCGTGCCTGCCGTACCTCTCCTCAAAATGGATCCGAAGATCGAGAGGCAGGCGGGACAGCACGATGGGGAGCAACAAGAAGGACCATTCGTCCACTGGTAAATCCAGCCGCCTCAAAGAATTACAGGCTACCACTACTGGATTTACGATGTCCGCACGTAGTCTGTCCCCTTCCCTAAGCAGCGGGAGGTTTAGAAGCTGCCTAACGTATTCGTCCGCAATTTGCCGGACGTTGGCATACATTCCTGTGAGGAGGTCCCGGGCGTTCTGGTAGGCGTCGTTCGACAATTTTAAATGACCGACAACGCCCAGGGCCTCCCCCTCTAGTGAGGCCAGGAGGTACGCCATCTTCTGGCTTGGTGTCAAGTCCCTCCGGGCGTCCACTAGGCTATCAAAAAGGCCAACAAACGTCAGCCAGTCGGAGAGGACCCCGGAGAACCTTGACTGGTCCAGACTTGGGAGTCGTCCCAACAGCTCCGGCTGAGTAGGCTGCTTACGAGGGGACTCGAGCAGGCCACTCAGCCGAGCTTTACGCGCTTCATTAGCATACTTGGCCCCCGCCTCGATCAAGTCGTCCGTGAGCGAAAAGAATTGCTCGTAGTCCGCGAGGCTGGAGTTTAGGACTCCCCGTTTCGTATCCAAGGCCAAAAGCTCAGTGCAAGCCTCCTCCACTACGGCCCTACGGGCCATGACCTGCTTGAGCCGCTTCTCTAAACTATGGACCCGAACTGGTCACCTTATCTAGGTGTGGGCATTCGCGTCCCAGCGCAGCTCCGCCTGCAGGCGAAGCGCCGGTGGCTTGTGCGATGGCATTACTACTAAATAAAAATTACTACTAAATTAAATTAAATACAATTACACTACACGGCAAGTACACACTACAGTCGGTCAGCAAAGATGCCCCGCTCAAGCGACCGAACCTTCGGCAATTTAATCTACTTACCCGAAATACCTGACGCGTAGGTACCTAACCCTAGACTACACTCCACTTGCGCGGCCTAACGGGCGTGGTTCTGACCACCGATCCGCTAACAAAACAAAAAAAATATTATATTACGGCCGGGCGTGATTGTAGAAACAATCAACCACGCTCTGCTACCAGAAAATGTTACGGCCCTCAGTTGCCCCGACAGAAGTCGACTGGACTAGGGCCCATCAGTAGCCCAACTCGACGAGCAACCGAGGGTACGGGCCCAAATGGCCTATGGATAATTAATTTATAACGGCTGTATAAGCAAAACCAAACTTACCGAGTTCCGGAGGTAGGGTCGACCACAAGGTACCGTCAGGGGTAAGTAAATGTTAGGTGTGAGTGGTGTAGGAAGGTGTGTAATGTAACCTGACGTCACCGATGCAATCGTTCAGCAGAACCACATCCGTTGCCCAGCTCCACAAGGCGCAATCACTCCAGTGGGCGTTCCCCGTTATCGGAACTCAAGTCTAACGTCACTTAGCACAAACTGTAATCGAACGCGATTTCCACACAGATCACAAAGCTTAGCGTTCAACCCGACCAAACAAAATTCCTTCGTACGATATTAAAGTACTACACAAGCCACTCGTCGAGGCAAATTGATGGCAATCGAAGTTAAATTAGTCATTCAAAACTCAAGAAAAGCCTCGTTGTCACGTATACGTACAAAATAAGACAACACAAAGGAGGCAGTCGTAATGCGACGAAACGATTCTTACGTAACTCGCGACCTCTAATCGACACAGCCGTCATATACAACCGAATATTCTAGACAAGCTGGCACCGCCGTAGGCGCAAAGCGAATGCTCACTCCCCCCGCGCAACCCGTCAATCCGGTTCCTCGCCCGGGACGAGTGCCTTGCAAATTGTAGCTTGCTACGATTTTGCCTAAACACATTGTGAGGTTAAAATATGGTTAATATCTCAAAGTAAGTATGTATGTAATTATTCTAAGGTTAAAATTTATCATGAAATATACTTTTGACGTTTCCAAACTCAGAGTAATTACTAGCATAGAGAGAGTCCTAAAATAGAAACGAAATTCTTATAGCTGAAGTCTTTATACATATGACGTTTAACATAGTACAAAATAAGATAGCTATATTATCTCACCTTCTTTCTTTTACAAGGTGGTTGCCGTTTTTCTATTCCATAGACACCTCTATTGATGTGCCATTAGCGAAACAAAAAACTGGAATTTTGTCGAACCATTTTGCAGCTACATTATGGTTGTACCACGAATTGGTCGACTCAAACGGGTTAGACCACGCCTCCACAGAATACCAGCATTAAATAATAAATTAATGCAAGTGTAATACCCCTGAGGACTAAGATAGAATGCTTCGTTTTCAATAAAAAGGGTCTCCAGTTCTTTACACTCACCTCTTTACACACAGCAGTGTTAAGCTGCTATTTTACGCTGGTATTCTTTCATAACGTGGTCCTTCTCCGCTTGAGCCGACCCATTCGTGCTACAACTATACTACTAATATAGCTATACCACGTAAAATCTTATAGCTTCTGAGGTCTTATAATCTCGATCGTGAATTCTATTTTGCTACCATTACATATCATTATCAAGATCCTGCCTTACCTTCATGATTTAGAATTATTTTCAAGCGGGCTTGGATGAAAATATTTATAAAGTTTTGTTGAATATAATCGATGGTTTATATTTTCCACCAAGCAAGTATTAAGTCTATAAAAATAAAAATTTATCACCACATGTATGAAAGATCATCATTTAAGAAAGGCTAGACAGTTTTTGATGAACACTCACACTTACAATTGGATCCGGTAAATAGCATTGTTGTTGAGATCTAGAAAATGGTCGTGCAAAGCATGGGCGGATGTTAGTCAGGATATAAGATAGGGACTACAAATGGGATCCAACTCGCTCATGTACCGTGTCTGTCAGGACTTAGTATTGATTCCTTCCTAACTGTTAGTTATTAAAGATTGCGAATTGAATATTTGAAATGTAGTATAATAATTATTATCACTTGATTTAGAAGACAGTTTACTTGATCGTTCGGATTATTATAAGTCTAGTCCTATTTTTTTAAATATTTTTGTGTATGTACAGTAATAACAATAAATAACTAAATAAAAACGAGCATATCGATGTCGATTGTAACTAACATTGCGAAAGAAATCAATATATATAAAGTAGAGCAACGTCACACATAATACTACTACAACAGGGATGTGATTTTTCTAGTAAATCAGAACATACGTGTGTACTTACTTTCATACGAGGTGTAAAGAGACCAAAGATGACCACTTGACATTTCTATTTCCACGCTTGAATTATACGTAACATATTTCAATAGATTTGTCTATTTTTGCCTTATTCGAAAATTAAATAAGAAAAAGCGGGACAAGTATATTGACTCAATTTATGTTGAATAGTAGGTTCTCTCTATGCATACGTATGTATGTAATTACTCTAAGTTTCCAAACTATATAGCTAGAAATTCGAGCATGCGTACTAGAAATTTGACGCATGTGCACTAAATTAATAAGTTACTGAATAGGGAGACAATTTGGCACTTTCATCACTGAAAATAAGGTCGAAATACGAACTTTCGATCGATGTATAATAAAAAAAAAATTGTTCGGACAGAAACGCTTACAAGTATATACCACAAGTGACTGTTTAAATGCACTGAAAAATTTTAAGATCGACGTGAGCACATGAAACGTTATAGTTATCCATATAGTGACGCTCAAATTAGATAATGAAACGCGAAAGTAGTGGTAATTAAGCGTTACTAATGGCATTTAAATAAAACTAGTTATTACGGATTTTATCGCTTTTATTAACTTATTTAAATTCCCAGCGTTTTTAGCAATTTACAGCACCCATAGTAACGGGAGGGGACTGAGGTGTTCGACATCTCTGGGTCATAGTTAACAACGGCTACCTTTAGATTAAAAATAAAACATTCCATTGAAACATACTTCAAGCCGCCGAAGAAGATAAGGCAGTTTTAACCATCAGTCAAGCGTAGTGCTGATGTGAAGAATCGACGCTTCGGGAAGTCTGCAGACATTGAACATGTACAGGATAGGGGCGATCACTACATCAGATTTGATAGACCACAAATTCTTCCTAAAGAAAACCAATTCCTTCCAAGGATGATTTGTGAGGCTATTGATATCAAAAAACATCCTTATTTCAACATAGAAGATGGCTGAGTGCTATCATCTGCTCGGGATCCTATAATTAATAAAATTAAATCCCAAACCAAGCATAATTAAGGCTTCAAGATACGTTCATATTACGTAGATCGGAACGAAAACTAATAATTTTAATCTGAAGGTAGCCCTTATTAACAATGACACTGGAAGTCGAACATCTCATTCCTCCTCGTGACCATAGGTGCTATAAACCGCTTGGAAAGTCGGGAATATAAAATAAGTTAATATACGCGATAAAATCTGTAAAAACTAGCTATTAAAAATCATTACTTTTCTAATGTACTTAGCAACGAGTTGACCGCTTTTAAGGAGTTTAAGATATTTATTAAAAGTCGTTTCTGAGCATTAGAATATATAGAGCCGAGGAAGACTATAGCTCACCAGATCAACAATAGTCCACACGTTCATAGTTCGAAAGCAATGTTGGCCATAAAGTCGTCAAATATTCATTGCGAATTTCGCTTGGAACTTCACAAGCTCTATTTCTGTAAGCAATTTGCAAAACAGTCCATAGTAAACAGATAAAATTTTGTTGGGAAAAGTGAAATCATTATCATGACTACAGCCCTTAACAAGTCCACTGCTGAACATAGGCCTCCCCCAAGGTATGCCACAAAGCGCGGTCCTGAGCCACCTGCATCCATCGACGTGAAATAATATGTTTTAATTTTTTAGGTGGTAATCATAGAATATAAGACCAAGTTTTCTGTAGAGACTGCATAAATCATTCTTTGCTGCGCCAAAATAGAGAAGCTTATACAGAGAATAAATGGCAAGATTCTAAAGTCCACTACCGGTATCACTAGTTCTCCAACTAGTGAGAATTAGATATTTGCAAGCTTATCTACAAGCAAAGTTTTAAAACCCAGACAGTTTTTATTAGCCACTGCGTTAATAAAAGCCGAGTCATAGATGGTTGAATTTCAAATAGTTCGAGCCCTACTTGATCAAGGATCACAAACATGTTTAATAACAGAGGCCTTTGTTTAATTTCTTAGGCCTAAGAGAATTCCATTCATAGGTCACGTTTCAAGCTTAGGAAACAATAGGTCAACCATTGCTAAGTATATGGTAAATCTGATTATCAATTCACAGTTGTTCTTTATTTTCAACTTTTTTTTTTCATAGGATAGGGTGACAAACGAGCACACAGTCCACCCGATGGCAAGCGTTTGCTGTGGCCCATAGACATCCATATCTATCCTCGATTACGAATCAAAATGCAAATGCGTTGTCACCCGTGAGGACTAAGATGGAATGCCTCGCTTCCAGTAAAAAGGGTCTCCGGTTCTCTACACTCACCATACGAAATACAGCAGCATTAAGCTACTATTTCACGCCGGCATTCTGTGAAAGCGTGGTCTTTCCCCGGTCGAGCCGACCGGGAGATAAACCGGGAGGAAGTATAGTTGTGGCACGAATGGCCACAACTATACTTCCAATATAACTGCAGCATGGCTCTACCTCGTATAACCATCACCACCACCAACTTCAAATAAATGCTTACGTTTTGAGTAAGATTACTTATTTTTGAATTGGAATTATATCAAGGATCTGCGGCTAGCAGATCTTAATTTAAATACACACAATAAAATAGACATTCTTTTGGGCGCAGATGCTTACGCTGCCTGTGAAGGAAGGTATGGTAAAGAATCCGTCTGGTATGTTTTTAGCGCAGAGCACCACCTTAGGGTGGATCCCTCGCTGGTACTGGCACAAGGGGGGTCGTACGAGGCGGCGGCGGAAACTATGACACGCGGGGTTGCGATAGTCGTTGAGAGGATTCGGCAACTGTGTCTCGAGGTGGCTTTGCACAAGTCCGAGACCATGCACTTCCATGGTCCTCGGAACAGGCCACCACCGGGATCCTCAGTGATGGTAGGAGGGGTATCCATCCGCGTCGAGTCGACGCTGAAGTATCTAGGACTCGTCCTCGACGGCCGATGGAACTTCGTTGAGCACTTCCGACGTTTGGCTCTCAAACTGGAACGGACCGGGGCTGCCTTCAGGCGGCTCCTGCCGAACCTGAGGGGGCCAAACGCCTCCTGCCGGAGGCTCTACGCGGGGATCGTGCGATCCATGGCCCTTTACGGGGCCCCGGTGTGGGCGCGTGGTTTGGCGCGGCTTGCCGTCCACCACCTGAACGCGCCCCAAAGGGTGGTTGCCGTGAAAATGGTTCGCGGCTACCGCACAATATCCCGCGAGGCGGCGAGCCTCCTTGCCGGATTGCCGCCATGGGATCTGGAGGCGATAGTCCTCGCACGCCTGCACGAATGGCGCGCGGAGGCACTATGTCCTGGGGAAACCCCGCTGCCGCGGCAAGTTGTCGCTCAGCGGACAGACTTCCGGCACGATCTCATGGCGACATGGAGAGAGCGACTGTCGTAACCCCGTACTGGGCACGCCACTATAACGGTGATATGACCCCTCTTTGAGGAGTGGCTTGAGAGCCGCCACGACATCCTCACCTTCCGCCTGACGCAGGTCCTCACCGGACACGGTGTGTTCGGGAGGTTCCTGCACCGAATCGGGCGGGAGGATACGCCCGGGTGCCCCCACTGCGAGGATGGACCGGAGGACACGGTGGAACACACCGTGGAGGTGTGCTCTGCTTGGGCGGAGCACCGCCGTGTACTCGTAGCGGCGATAGGCGGCGGCGACCTCTCGCGTCCGGCCCTGGTCGAAGCCATGGTCCGGAGCGAGACGGAATGGGATACCGTCACCACCTTCTGCGAAGTAGTGATGCTAGCGAAGGAGGTGGCGGAGCGGGAGAAAGAGAGTGCAGCAGCTTTCCTCCCCGGTCGCCGCGGGAGACGCCCCAGGCGTCGGGGGCTACGTCGTGGCCCCCGGCCACCGTAGGCGCGGGCCTGTGGACGGCGAGCAATGGGTAGCTCGCCGTCCGTCCGTCTAACGACGACAGGCCGTGTCGACGGCGCGTTTTGTTCCACGCGCGCCTCAAAGAGCTGTCAGCAGCGTGAAGGGGCCCGCAAGGGCCGACGCCTGCCGGGGCTGCGGGCTGTTCGAAAGAGATACCGCGGCTCCGGAACGTAAGGGCACTGAAGGAACACGGATGGTTTTTAGTCAGTAAAAGTCTGACACTCCCTTACGCTCCACCCAGAGCGAAAGGCGTCATTAGATGATTTTCCATCTGCAAAAAAAAAACAAATAGAAAAAAAGGGTGGATCCTTTCCGGTGTAGTCAGTGTAAGTAATTCGAGTTTAAAATACTATACAAGAAATATAAGTGTACACTGTATAAATTTCAATTAAGATAATATTCTAAAGAATTTCTGGGATATGGAAGAACAAGAAACGAACAAGAAATAGTAGCAAAGAAAATACTTAATCTACTTAATACTACAAGAGATGGAGAGTACACGCTATTGGTATTGTGGTAAACATAATTTAAATATACCGCCAATTCAGTATAGTGGATGTAGTTCCTTAATGTACTGCCAAGTTAGAAAAGCGAATGTAGTGGGATACTTTGGCGAGAAAGCACCGAAGAACCACTTAAGGATTATGAGTTGGTAACAGCAACCAACCTTTCAAGCAATACAACAAACGGGTCAAATAAACATAGAAAATGGGTATACTGAGAATAAGGACAAAGAGGACATAGGGGTTAAGGTGGAGAGGACTTAGATTCTCCCCCGTGACCATGGGTGCTTTAAAGCACCCGAAATGTCGGGAGTTTGAGTATAAAATCATTTAACTGAAATCACTGTGTCCTTTTCTCGACAAAAATGGTATCATGTGAATTCGTGGACGACTTGAAAATGTAGTTATATTTACAAAGTTAATCATGTATTATTATTTAAATTTCATAGGTACAGTTTTACATTGTTACTTTTCTTAATTATTTTTAATTTAGGTTATTTTGAGCTGTTGAAGACTATTCATTTTTATTTATAGATTTTTAGCTCATACTTATAAAGTAAATTTGTTATCTATAATGTTGTTATTAAGTACCTAGTGTGCCTAGTGTATACCTAAGTGCAAATTTTATATTCAAATGCAATTGAAAAGGCTATTCCATCACTAAATGTTCCACAAATACACATTCGTATTTCAAAATATTTTAGTCCTTCTTCGATAGATGGGTTGTCATCGTAATAGATCGCGTTATGGTTTCGTTACCAGTACATTCGTCGTCAGAACATTCATTGTTGTGATTTGTTTTATTTAACATCAACCCTTTCAGGTATCAGTAAGCCAGAAGAAACAGAACAGCTAGTGTAGCTAATGGACATATTGCTTATTTTGAAAACTTACTGAAGAAGGTTATGATGTAGTTATTGTAAGTACTTACTAGCAATTTCTTTAAAATATATAATTATCAGTTAACTTCGTTTATACCCAGTGGCCCATTTTCGGTGAGTTTTGATATAAAATATACATTAAAGAGCTAGTACGACTAGTACGATTACAGGCTGTGTAGTTATCAGAGGTGACGCACATCTATTCTTTATTTGAAATGCTTGCCCGTGAGTTGCAATAGACACTTTCAGGTGAACTGTAAATTCGTTTGACACTTTTGCTTAAACTATAAATTTTGATTATATTTGAAATTAACCTCCAGAAACATTCAAAAGAGTTGCAATAGTAAAGTGAATAAGTGAAAATTCACGAGGTACGATAACAACAATAGGCTTATCAACGATTGTATTCCACAAAGTTGCGTGCTGTCACCTATGTAATTTTTTATGTATATCAATGTTATTAATAATTAATATAAATGTTCGTGGTAGAGCCATGTTGCAGCTATATTAATAGTATAGTAGTAGCACGAATTGAGCGTGGTGAAGGATCATACAGAATATCAGTGTAAAGTAGCAGCTCAACGCTGCTATGTTTCTTACGGTGAGTGTAGAGAACCGGAGACCTTTTTTTATTGGAAACTAGGCATTCTATCTTAGCCCTCACATGTGATAACGCATCTGCACAGTAACCACTTATCATCAGGTGGATTAAGTGCTTCTTTGTCACCCTTAATCTATAAAAAAACGTTAATTAAATAATGCTAATTGCTAGTAATGGTGAATCTTACAACGACTGTGGCGTTAATATATCTCGGAAAACGTCGTCGAATGCTGAAACAAACTTATAACTAAAGTCAAGTCTCCGATTGCGGTCATTAAATATAATCCAGTTTAACCCTCAGAAAACACAGGTTTGCACATATACCGTAAAAAAGAACCTCTTTCTCATATCTCCTCAATATCAGGGCACTTGGCATTTTGCATCAACCAACATCGGACAATCCGAGGCGGTCAAATCGATCAGTTCTGCGATCCACTTGGAACTGTAGGCTCAATTGGCCTCTTAAAAACTTCACGTGTTCAATAGGCGTAGTAATTAAACAAGGTGCAATTGGGGCTCACATGTAATATTGTCCTCAAGTCTGTGCTGGAAAACCAAGTGCCAGCTCCTTCAGTTTGATCGCATCCAGTGAGGAGCGGTGTGATTTACTGACACTGGTGCGAGGAGTCAAATGGGGCAGCCCGAATGGGTAAGAACCACGCTCTCACAGGAAAACATCGTAAGTAAATAGAATAACGCTACTGCGTTTCTTTTGAATATTCAAAACAACTGAAGATGCTTATTACTGGCAATTGTAACGTTGCACGTACATGTATGCATAATTATAATTAAACGGTTTATTAAAATTAAATAAACATTTAATAAACTAAATAAAAATAAAATAAAAGTTATTAACAAAAAATAATTCTATAATTAACTTAGGTATCCTATTAATAAAACAAATCAGTAAACTAAAAGAACGAATTAAATAATAAATCAAATATTAAAATATTGTATTTCGAACAAACACTCTGACGCTTCGTTACTCTATGCGCTTTGCAACTCTCGCGTCAGAGTTTTACCCGGCCGGTATCATTCCACGGCGTCGCGCTCCCGGTCATTCTCCGCCCGAGCGCCCTGGGAGGCGCACACTACCACTGCAGCCGCGTTCACAAGCTCTGCTTTGTGTCCTCGTACGCGCTTGCAAATTTTAATCCCATTTTGGAAAAAGTTTAAAATAATATAATAATTCCGGCACTGTGGCCGTATAGTTTTTCCGTTAATTCTCGTCACCGAGACCTCCGTATCGTCTTGCACCCCGTAAGGGTAAGTGTTGAAACGTTACCTAGTTTTAAGTAGTGAAAGTGTTTTATAGGTAGTGTAATTTGATCATGCCAGGCTGTTTGCTTTTAGCTATTTAATTGCCACGTTATTAGTGTTATTTGCATGTAAGTAATGTATGTAGCCGCTGTGTGCGTTGGCAAAAGTACCGTTACAAAATGGCGTCTCATACATTTCGCACCGCGATCAAATATCGCAAGTCACCATCATGTTTCAACCAATGCACAGCCTAAATTAGTTATCCTGGTACATTTAAACAGTATTTTACACTTGCCGTAATTTTAATTCATGTGTATTTTAATTTGCGCCTCACCGCTATGACGCTTGCCTTCCATTCCGCCTTGTAACTCCGTTCTGATTATGAACACCCGCCAGCTACTCTCTGTGCTCCCATCTACTGCTAGCCTGCGATATACCGGGGGGTTCATAATCGGCGGCATTTTATTACCTGGACCTAAATGTGGACGACGTTGTTTCCAGGGTGCAATTTTACGACTACAACCGTGGCGGTCGTCCTTCTTAAGAGGGCCTAGGCCTCCCCTCGACGCCGCCACCGCCACAGCCAGCTGCCCACGGCGCTCCCCGTGAACAGTCCAACCCCCCCGGCCCTGCTCGACCACCTCGCGGCCACATAGGGGAGTACCTGACCCTGCCAGTGAAGCCAGACGGGCACTTTTTTTTAAATTATCGGAACCACGCCCACGACCTTTTCTTTTACCAATATATAATTTTTTTTTATGACTGGTTGTTGCCTTATTTTAAACACCAACCGCCTCACAATGAGGCGCTACATCTTAGTACTCAGGGACGCAATACATTGAAATTTCATTCTTAATTGAAGATACAAGTAGTAGTGTATGTCTCAATAACTCCTAACAATCAGGTGAACTATGTGTCCGTTTTCACTCTTTATAAGACACAGTTTTGAATAAGAAGAAAAAGCTAATAAATTATATAATATTTGGGAATGCCTTTAGGCATTATCTCCGCTTTTGTATCCTTCCTTTTATAAGAATATAATAAAGTAAATAAATAATTATTTCATTCCTCCCTCGCTATAAATAAGTAATCAAACAGTATTTGGCCTTAAGGGGGACTAAAATGAACATAAATTTTGGATTAGAATTGAATATAAATAAAACATTAGCCAAATTCATACGTATAGTAACTGCGAAATGAGATCGGTGATGTGCATAGAGACGACCTGTATTTATACAGTTTCGAAAAGTACTAAACAGAGGGTAACTAGTTGGTCTGCATATTATTTTCAACATATTTTTTTCACATATATCTATAGTCTATTGTTATTGTTTCAAAATAAAAGTCATCTAGATAAGATAACTGGCTAAGGTGAATTTCTTTTATCAATTTTCTGTTTTGTTTTATGTGATTCTCCAAGATTTTATGGCAAAATATAGCCTAATGGACTTTTGATATCATTCTCTATCTGTTTGTAAAGTTTTATTACAATCCAAACAATCAATTCCATGCTAGTATTCTGAGGTGACCTGAGGCCCCATTCACCCTGAAGGGGAAGTCTGAGACCTTCTTTTTTAAAAGTTGGTTGAAGGTGTTCATCTACTTCATCATTTACTTATCTTGAGGTGGACTGTAATTTGGTTTGTAACATAAGCTTTATATGTGCAATAACTAACCACACTAAGAGCCAATAATTAACCGAAACTCTTACATTAGTTATCTATTTTCAGTTTGTGAAAACTAGGTTCGCTATATTCGAGTAGTTACTATATATTGTATATCAGCTATTCCGGTACTAAAGACATTTTTTTTATTTTATTCAACATAGATTATTATATAATACTTATGAAATTTTTTAATTTACCTCTGGTTCGCAAAAAAACCTCTGTCCTGGGAAGAACCAGCGGGATTTTTTTAATATACTTAAATTCACAATAAATTTATTTTGTTACAATTTTTGAATGAATTTTTATAAAACCGGCATGGTGGCGATCACCTCATTCCCATGGGTTATTTTCATTTATGTATTTATTTATATTATTAGAACTAATAAAAATAATTGTACAATTTTTCTTTAAAAAAACATTTCAACTTTTTAATGACAAATTTAGTACATATGCTGGGATTTCGTTGTGAAAGCGAATACATTGCCCCATAAATGAATTACTAATTCTGTGGAGTCTAGTAACTGGTATTACAAGTTTATGTTTGGTCCTAGTGTTTAAAGTATGAACATCTTTATTCTTATGAAAGTTATTTATGTACATACATTACATTTTCATAAGTATATTGTGATGCCAAATTTAATGTGTTTATTTCTTTAAACTTTTCTCTAAGGGACTCTTTAAAATTTAGGTTGTATATCGCCCGTACGGCTCTCTTTTACAAAACAAATATGACTTCAATGTTAGTCGCATTACCCCATAGTAAGATTCCTTAAGTCATTACACTACGAAAGTAACTAAAGTAAACTAATCTAGCTGTCTCAATATTGGTTAGACTTTCTAATCTTTCTTACAGCATATGCTGCAGAACTAAGTCCGCCTGCTAACTTAGATATATGGGGGCCCCATTCGCGTCAATAGTGACACCAAGAAAAACAGTGGTATCCACAAGACATATTAAATATATGCCGACCTTTTAATATGGGAAAGAAAGAAGAAAGGAAAGAATGAAATAAGGCAATGAAAAATTAAAAAGAGCAATTAATGTAGTACCGTGCATACAGATTAAAGGTATAGAGGTAAGGTATAAGACAATAAGATAAGCGTTAGCTTTAAATTACAGTGAAAGCATCAAGTATTCCAAAGCTTCATAAAAAATGCAATTGTTAATAATTAATTACATGGCTCGTTTCTTATTTTTATACCTATTACTCAAACATCAATAAAGTAACATATGAACCAAGCAAAAGAAACAGGCACACTCGTATTTAATATATAAAAATAAAATTTGTTTGTTCGTGTTTTATTCGCTGCCACACCGTTCGTTGTTACGGTAAAACTTTATCAATATTGCTGGGACATCGGCGAAGGTTATAGTCATAGTTGGAGCCGGTAGGTGGTGCTGTTGTAGAATTCGGATATCACCCATGCGAAGCCGGGGCAGATCATTAATATATATATATATATATATATATATATATATATATATATATATATATATATATATATATATATATATATATATATACATCACAATATTAATCCTACGTCCTTTCATTTCGCATTATTGTAGCGTCCACAACTTGTAGGCAATTTTTATACATTATGACAGCGAATATTGGTCCACTAAATAATTTCAAGGATAGTGTTTAACTCATTTCTTTGAAAATTTACCATGTGTCTATAAACAAATATTCGTATATTGACAGAAGGAGTGAAACCAATCAGGACTCCCTTCCATATTACCAATTATCCGGAATCCACGTAATATACATAGTTTTTAATTCATTCTCCTGATTAACGCAATTCCTTTGTATGGTGCGACGTTGCCACTCTTATTAGTTATTCCGCTTTGTAATATTTTATTTATAGGTGATATTTTGTTTATGTACCTAGGTACTCGATAGATTCCTATAGTTTGTTTTTTTCGCAGGCGATAAAAATAACAGATCTTTATTAGGTAGATTCGTTTAGCACGAATAATAGTTTTTATGATTCTGGTTCAGATTAGATTTAATTTTATTCACTTAAGTTTCGTATATTGCTCAAAATAATGAAATAAATCCACAGAATGTGCATGTACGAAAAATACGCAATATCATTTTTGTCTCCAAAACAGATAGATATCATTGTTAATTTACAACTAGTTATTCGTTTACTAAATACGAAAAAATATCTAGGATTGCCCAGCCGTGATACATTATAGATTGACTATATTATTATTTATTTTACTATTGTAAATAAGTACTAATTGTAGACATTGACAGGTTGTTAATTTCTGTGGCGTATTGTTGCTGACATGAATAACTCCGAAAATATAATTTATTTACATACTTGCTCGTATTGAGTTTTGGTGCTCTCACTGCGAGTTTACGTTTTATGATCACTATATTATGGATGAGTGTGAATTATTTACCTAATCTGTACAAACTTACTCTCTACTTAACTAGATTCATTTTTATGAAAGGCTATTTTTGTTAAATTATGATGTTATGTTTGATTTTGCAGTTAATTGAAATACAATTTGTTTGTGTTTGTTGTTGTAAATATTGGACGCTATATTACTAAAAACATGCATATTGTGCTCTAATTGGCGTCCGTATTGTGACCTACGCACACTGAGAACTTTCCACGCTTATGCTTGCTTGCATTTAAGTTTCTTTGGTTATATTTAGTAACTTGGGTAAATAAACTTGTGTAAGTTAATTAATGTACTTGACATGGACATTGAACGGAGTATTTACCCATATACGGACGTAAAAATATCCTAAAATATTCACACTAAGTTTTGTTTGATGTCCACTTCTTAGATATCCAATGTCCAAAGTTATTGTTGATTATTGCATTTTACTATTTATTTATTTTAATTATTTATTAGTGCTCAAGGCATATTTTGGTATTTTTTGTCGGTGTATACTGTACTCAGTGCTAGTAGATAATTTTACTTTCCAATTTGTTTTCGTGTCCTTAAATTTAGCTACATATAATAATATGGACGTGCGAATATCTTAAAACAATCATACTGAATGATATTTGACGTCCATATTTTTGAATTTTGTTATATTTCTATATGTGGACGTTAGATTATCGGTAAAGTTTCATACCGCACGATATTTGACGTCCATATAACCATGAATATATTTATATTTTAATTTCTTGTGTATAAGACACACATTAATGGTCATTACTTTAATGACATTTTTCGCTATTGTTTTATTTTTATTTTAGTGTGGGGAGCCCATGCGGTATGAAATAGTCACTTTGGTGTTTTATAAAATGCTCCATTCTAAAAACGATAAAACGCTTAGAAAACCTTTCTTATTTCTTTTTTTGATAAATGTTGCCATTTGTAGCGGTTTTTGGGGCACTGTGTGCCTAATTTTAACTTTAAATTACTACCTGTGTACACATAATAATATGGACGGCCGAATATCCTAAAACATTCATACTGAATGATATTTGACGTCCATATTTTTGAATTTTGTTATATTTCTATATGTGGACGTCAGATTATCGGTAAAGTTTAATACCGCAAGATATTTGACGTCCATATACCTGAATATATTTATATTTTAATTCCTTGTTTATTAGACACACATTAATGATAATTGCTTTAATGACATTTTCGCTACTGTTTTATTCGTATTTTAGTGAGGCTGCGGTATAAAATAGTCATTTTGATGTTTTATAAAATGTTTCGTTCTAGAAATGATAAAACGCTTAGAAGCTTAGAAAACGTGTGTGAAAAATTAAATTTTATTTCAACTAACTGCAAAACCAAACATAATAATATTATCATAGTTTAACAAAAACAGCCTTTCACAAAAATGAATCTAGTTAAGTAGAGAGTAATTTCGTACAGATTAGGTACAATAGTTGCACTTATCCTTAAGATGCAGTGAGAGCTCCAAAACTCAACAAGATCGAGTAAATAAATTATATTTTCGGAGTTATGTCTGCAACAATATGTCACGGTCTATTGTAGAAATTAACAACCTATTGGCAATTAATGCAGTAAAACCTAATATTAAAATGAGTTTCTTCGCCAGACCATATTAGGTTATTAGTCACAATATAATAAAACAAACTTCTATGAAACCTGTCAATATCTACAATTGAGTCTATCTTCCTGTACTCAATCAGACTTATACTCAAACAGAATTATGGGTTGCTTACGAAATACCTAACAAGAGTTCTTTTAGGTAGAGTAGTACCAAATGTAAAACGGTAAAATATAGTGCAGCATGAAATAAACCGATAAGCTGACGTGCGCATATACATTTATAAAAATATAACTAAATTCAAAAATACGGGTGTCAAATATCATTCAGTATGAAAGTTTTAGGATATTCGGACGTCCATATTATATGTAGATAAATGTAAGGTTACCTACTTAGGCCCCATATCGGAAAAAATAGCTAATAGTCTTAAGAAAAACGGCGTTAACGTGGCATTCAAAACAAACAATTCGCTTAGGAATATTTGTAATAATAAAGATAAGTTAAATATTAGTCAAAAATCGGGTGTTTATAAACTTGTTTGTGACGAATGCCACGCCGTTTACGTGGATCAGACTGGTCGCAATTTCGGGACGCGCTATAAAGAACATATGGCCGCGTACAGAAATTGCAATCCTGATAAATCCCATTGTGCTAAACATCTCTTGGACACTGGACACAACCTAGCTAGCGACCATTCCTTTGAAGTCTTACATACCTGTAATAAGGGGCTGCGACTGTGTGTGCTGGAGCAGTTGGAGATTTTAAAAAGTAATAATGGTAATTATACACTGCTGAATGAACAAACAAATGTTTCTAATTCACCTTTGTTAAACATCTTTAAGGCCAATCTTTAATAATAATTTTAAGATTAATAATAATAAATAATTATAATAATATCAATAAAACAATAATAATAATAGTATTTAAAATATTAATCATAACAATAATAATAATTAGTAGCAGATTTGTTATCGCACGGCGCGGTCACTCAAAACAATAATAATAATAGTATTTAAAAATAATCATAACAATAATAATAACTGTTGACAGGTTTGTTATCGCACGACGCGGTCATTCGCTACTTTGGTAGGGAGCGATTGTGTCAGCGTGTATAAATAGCAACTGTTTCGACTCGCCGCTCACTCATAACATCCTCTCTTAAAGAGAATGAAAAAGTTGTCCCGGTTGCAAAAACTAGTCTTCCCCTAGATATTAGCAACCTGTTAAAAGCCAAAAAAGCCGCCCTCCGTAGAGCTGCACGCTATCCCACTCCTGAGTATAGACTCGCGGCCCACCGACTTCAACGCAAACTGCTTTACCGCCTCCAAGACTACAGAGACCACGAAAAGGGCAATCTCATGGAGAAAATCTCTCCCTCTCACACAGCGTACTACCGGATGGCGAGAGCCCTCCGGATAGACGCTATAACCCATACTCCCCCTCTGTCTCGTCCCGACGGCTCCATTGCCTTCGAAGACGAAGAAAAAGCTGAGTGCTTCGCGGACAGCGTTGCCGCTCAATGCTCTCCTAGCTCACAACCCACTGACCCCTTACACATTCAACTAGTGGAGGACGAGGTCCGACGCAGGAACTCGCCCCCTACCGCCTCTGACCCTATCACTGTGTCCAAAGATGAGATTTCATCTACCATCAAAGGACTTAAGCCCAAAAAAGCACCGGGTGCGGATGGTATCTCCAACCAAGCCCTCAAACACTTCCCGGAGCAGGTAATCGCCTTACTGGCCATTATCTTTAACGCCTGCTTCGAATTCAGTTATTTTCCCACCTCTTGGAAAGAGGCAACTGTCATTGGCATTCCCAAGCCAGGCAAACCTCTCCACCTCCCCTCCAATCACCGTCCCATCAGCCTCCTCAAGGCCATGGGCAAACTTTTCGAACGAGTCATTCTCGTGCGCTTGAGGCGCCATTTGTTTCCCACAGACGGCGACCCTCTTGTCATCCCACAACAATTCGGGTTTCGAGCCAAACACTCGTGCCCCCAACAAGTTCACCGCATAGTGGAATACATCCTCAGCGGTTTTTACCCTCGCCGTCAAAAAACCATCGCGGTCTTCTTTGACATTGCCAAGGCATTCGACAGAGTCTGGCACGAGGGCCTTATCTACAAACTGTACGACTTAGGCCTCCCAGATCGTCTCGTTCGCCTTGTAGCCTCCTATCTGAAAGATCGTACCTTTCGTTTTAGACACGAAGGCACGCTATCCTCTACCCGTCAAATAAAAGCCGGTGTCCCTCAAGGCTCTGTGCTTGCTCCCCTCCTATACATACTATTCACCAACGACATCCCTATCCCGTCGAATGGTGTCAAACTAGCCCTTTTTGCAGATGACACAGCCCTTTACTCCAAAGGCAACTCACTACCACAGATTCGGAACAAGATCCAAAAGTCAGTAAGCGACTTAGGAGCTTGGTTCCAAAAATGGCGTATCGACGTAAACCCGGAGAAAAGCTCCGCCGTTTGCTTCGAATATAAACGACGTCGTCTCACCACCACTCCGCCAATCAGGATGTTAGGAAACCCCTGTCCCATGGCAAACTAAAGCCAAATACCTAGGCGTCACCCTTGATGCAAGGCTCACTTTCGAGCCCCATATCAAGAAGGTTACTCGCACCGCACGTTTTTACATGGGTAGGCTCAACAGCATGTTGGGCAGACACAGTAAAATGTCCCTCCGCAACAAGCGAACCCTATATAAGGTCTGCATACGACCTGTCATGACCTACGCGGCCCCCATTTTTGCACACGCTAAACCCAAAGCTATCAATGAACTTCAAATAGTTCAAAATCTATTCTGTCGTAGGGCCACTAACTCGCCCTATTATGTCCGTAATGCCGACCTACATCGAGACTTAGAGCTCCCAACAATCCAGCAGTTCCTCAAATCACTCTCTGAGAGATTTTTCAAAGCCTCAGAGTCCCACCCAAATCATCTCATTCGTGAGACAGCTGCCTATGCAGCCCCTATCCACACTCGCTATAGTGTGCGCAGACCGAGAAACTCTCTCTCGGACCCCCCCAACAAGCTTTCGGCTGACCTGAACTGCCTCCTGGCGGCTCGGGCCGAGCCTACATAACACATCCATTAATCTGCCTCAGTTAGGCACTTTTCTAAGCGGCTTTTCGCCGCTTGCGCCCTCCTTTCTGCCAAGGAGGGTCGCGTTCGTATACGGCTTAGAGATCTCTAGTCAGATCGTTAAGCCAATTCCCAAAAGGTTGAGTTTAGTGGGTAAAAGTCTCCACATAACCACGCAGCCGGCTGCGTGGTATGCTATGAGCATTCTCAACCTCCCTCCCCCGCTTTCCGGAGGGTTGCCCATATTTGCTTCGGGCGCAAAAAAAAAAAAAAAAAAAAAAAACTCGCCGCTCACTTAGCGGTCAGCCACCGTAGAGTCTATATTACCTGAGGATGCCTCGTGTAGAGGCGAAACACGTGTCGTATTATCGTCGATGGTGTGTCTTGCCTGGAATAGTGGTGTTGAGAGTAGTGGTGCTTGGTCTAGTGGTGACGGAGTTAGTGTATGCAATTGAGGGAGGGCGGGAGGTGCGCTTCAATCCAGGTAAGACACATCATTTTATATGTTTAGCGGAAAGTTGCAAAGAAATTTATATTTTTATTTTTTATTATAATGGATTTCCGCAAAGTAACGCCTGATTCTATCAATTATCATATAAAAATGTCCTGCAGACCGAATTACGGTCACAGCGGCCTGCCTCAATGGAGACTAGCCATCGGCGCAGGACAGGATTATAGTGCCCTCTCTATTCCCTCATTCTCATAATCCGATGAGACGGTAAACCAACACGACCGGTGAGAGATCAGGCGCAGGACCAACGGCTTTACGTGCTTTCCGAGGCACGGGGCGAATACACCGCCAACTTCCTGACTCCGGGCAGCTATTGAGAATTTCTTGACAGAAAAATTCAATAACTGACTTTTTTGGCCCGACCCGGGATTCGAACCCAGGACCTCACGATCAGCAGTCGCACTACTACAACCTCTAGACCGACGAGGCAGTCATAACCTTATATCACTAAATAAAACTAACACTATTTCCCTATTTCCAAATAGAGTAAATGGGGAAATAGAGTAAATGGGGCCTTGCACTCTGTTGTGAAGAGTCAAAATGTGTCGAAAAAGGCACGTATGGCAATTCATAATGCTGTGTAACGTATGGTAGTGAAAGTTGGGTGTGGCAGAGGAAGCACGAAAGTAGAATAAACGCAGTAGAAATGCGGTCGAGGAGTATGTTAGGGCTGAACCTGAATGACAGGGTAAGAAATTGTGTAATAAGAGAAGAGTGTGGTTTGCAAGATGATGTTGTGACCAGGATTAAGAAAGGAATGCTTCGGTGGTTTGGTCATGTGGAAAGAATGAATGAGGAAAGAGTGACAAAGAAAATTTATGTTGCAGAAGTGAATGGCAGAGTCGGAAAGGGACGTCCTAGGCGAAAATTTATCGACCAAATTGGCGATTTATTGGAAACGGGCCAATTTAGGAGTACCCTTAACCGACGAGCATGTATGCGTAGGTGTATGGATTTGAAGGAGGAGAGAGAGGTGTGTCAGGATCGTGCCAAATGGAAGTCTGTAGTCTCTGCCTACCCCTCTGGGTGACAGGCGTGAGTGTTTATGGATTATGGACAAGTAACACGTTGGCAACGGTGACGGAACGGCAACGTCGCATCTTCTAATTATGTGCGGAAGTCAAATACGGCCATAAATTAAAGTATTCACAAATCGGCAGCAGCGCTATTATTTTTGCAACGAAAATTAGCGGTACTACGTAAATATTCAGTACAGCAAGATTGGAAGAAAAATGACGTCCAATTTTTTTTTTAGATTTTGACATTTTTGTGATCAGCATAACAATTTGCGAACATTGCGCTAGGTCTCCTATTTGACGTCCGTATATTGGACGTCGTAAGCAGGTTGACGCCACATTATATGCAAAATTGGCCATAGTGGACGTACAATAAGTTACGGGATGTATATATATATATATATATATATATATATATATATATATACGACATACCAAATTGTGCTTATTTGAAAACGCCTTCTAGTAATAGATTTGAAAAGAACGATTAAAACAAGAATCTATGATAGTTTGAACACTAGCGACAGTTTTTTTTTTGTTTTAAATCCAAGACAAAGTTGACAGACAAGTTAATAATAGCACTACCAATTTAAAAATGTATATCTTTTCGAATATTTTAAGCAATATCCTTTTAATGATATTTACATGAACACGAAGCTAGGTTTTTCCGGATTTTGTCGCGTCGAATAACTTATTTTATATTCACGCTATTCGATCAAATAAAAACCGGTGTGAAAGAACACATTGCTGATTCGAAGAATAGACACTAAGAAGTATGCCGTCTGTAAATATGTACAGAATTATTCCCCTCCATTACCTGAATATAGGCTCATTGAAGGTTGTATACTGTGCATATGTACGTAGTCTGCTAGAGTACGCTAGTCAGATTTGGTCCTTTCAGTACAACGTCTATAAAGAACGCCTCGGGCGCATATAAAAAATCTTTTTGAGACACATCTCGTACCGGTGTCGTCGGTCGCACGAATCTTATACCCGAGTCTGTCATGAAAATAGTCTATTAACTTTGGAAGAATGACGGGACACACTAGATGTTTGCTTACTATTTGATATTGTTCGGGACAGAGTAGACTGCTAAGATCTGTTGCATAAAGTAGCATTCTGCGCTCCTAGGCGTCGAACACGTCACACTCCGCTATTAAATGTGTCTCAACGTCGTACTAACTACGGATCTAATACTGTCATGGTTAGATTACCATACATAGACGTAGATTACATACAATGTAAAGTTTAGCCAGGTTGACTTATTTCGCTCAAGTAAGTTAACTTTCAAAAAGAAGGTGACAGATATCATAAAAAACTCTTATAAATTTTAAGCGCTATAAACAAAAGTTGTACTGTAAACTTTTCTTTTCTTTTTGTCTTTATCTTGGGTCATTATATCTGTATATGTCTATAATGGGTGGTACTTATCTATTACTTTCGGAAACATGTATATATATAGTTTAGAGTATTTACTTAATTATCTATGATATTGATAGGTTTAAGCGGATGGCATCCTTGAATTCTCTGGTATATTCATAGAGTTAACTTTAGCACTTACAAAGTTTGATTGTTACCGTGCTTTTGTTAATTAAAGGGAAACCTTTTATTGGCATTACTACATTGCACATAGTTATAAGATATATAATTTGTAAAGCTGTTGGTTTTCTTAATAAAAAAAATTGTTATGCCACAAATCTTCTCAGAAGAACTTTGATTCCTACCAAGATTCGCGGGATTATTTGTTAAGTAGTAGAGCCATCCTGTTACATTATGGTTGTAGCATAAACGGGGTCAGCTCAACGTTCTCAAAGAAAACCAGCTTAAACTAGCATATTAATTACTGATGTATTTCGTAGGGTGTGTTAGAAAATCGGACATTTTTTTGAAAACCGGGCGTTTCACCTTAGTCTCCAGGGGTGACAGCGCATCTGCATTTTAATTGAAATACAATGAAGTGGAATTCCAACCCAATCACACCACTTCAAGGTTTCAAGGTACTAGAAGTTTTTTCTTTACCAAAAATTATTAATTTTAAACAGAAAGTAGTCGTCACTAACTATATCGTCGTCCCGGATGTAATAAACCCGCAAAAATTAATTTAATTCAACATTTATCTGTTATCATTTATTAGGTACGTAGGCGGTCCCATAATGAATTGGCCTAACTATGAACCAATGAAGGAAATGAAACGAAACCAATTTTATTTTTCAATATAATCACCATGAATACTAACACACTTCTGACATCTGTGAATCAACATCTCTAAATCTTTATAAAAATAATCACATTTTTTATCCTCAAAATAACTGAAGACGGCCGCCTGCAACTCTTCATCGCTTGAAAATTTTCTTCCTCTTAAGTCCCGCTTTAAATTTGGAAATAAATAATAGTCAGACGGGGCCATGTCTGGACTGTAAGGTGGATATTGAACTTCTGTGAACCCGCATTGACGAACTGCATCCTTCGAAACACCAGCGGTATGAACAGGGGCGTTGTCATGGAGCAACAGGACACCTTCAGACAGCTTGCCTCTTCGTTTTTCCTTTATCTTGTCTCGTAATTTATATATTAAAGAAGCATAATATTCGCCGTTCACGACTGTATTACGTTCTTTAAAATCCACCATCAAAATGCCTTGAAAATCCCAAAATATTGTGCACATCAGTTTTTTAGTCGATTGTTGCACCTTTGCCTTTATAGGGGCCTTTTCACCCTTATAACGCCATTCCATTGACTTGCGCTTGCTTTGTGAATCATAATACAAGATCATAGTTTCATCACCAGTCACTAGCCGCTCGATCACAGTCTTTGGATTTTCGCCACAAAGATCCAAAAACTCCGAAGCGCAGCGCACTCTTTCCTGTCTCTGTACCGCTGAAAGAAGTTTCGGTACCCATCTTGCACTCACTTTTTTCATGTGAAGATTTTCATGGATCGCGCGACGAACGGTACTCTAAAAGAGCCCAAGCCTTGCTGCAATTTCTCTAATCTTCAAACGGCGGTCACTCAGAACCTCCTCTTCGATAAGAGCAATCGTTTCGGGAGTGAGCACTTCCACAGGTCGACCGTCGTGGCCAAAATCTTCGACGGTTTCTCTCCCGAGGCGAAACTCTTTCACCCAATTTTTCACTGTGCTATAGGAGGGGGCAGACTCCTTATACACGCCATCCAATCGTTCTTTTATTTGGGCAGGGGATAAACCTTCTTTAAACAGAAACTTTATGACACTTCGATACCCAGTTTTCGACATTTTGAAAAAATACGCGACTCTCGTTATTCAAATGCCTGTTAAACTAAGACTAAGCATTTCATGTCGATGCATGTTTCTTATATTAAGTGCACGATAAACGTACTATTTAATGCAACACAACATGTAGCGACATGTCGCGTTGAACTGTATCAGGCCAGTTCATTATGGGACCGCCTGGTATATCAATCGATGCTTTCTTTAATCATATCACTTACACCTCCAACTTCGAATTAATTAATGTTTCAGTAAATGTTTTCCAAATGTCAGTGAATTTCTTTTAAAAATTTTATCACGACTTAAAATTTCTGTCTACATCAATATGACATTTCAAGAAAACAAGAAATATTGAATTCAGTTCCGGGAACATGCAGTAGAAAGTTATTCTTACAAAAAGTTTTAAGTGCCCGAGCACAAAGAGCTGCTTTGAAATGACAAACGCGTTATACCCATGTTTAAGCTCGCAGCAGACTTTGAACTTTGAACACAAGCAGCTTAAAGGGATTTTATGACTAATTTGAAAAGCTTAAAGTACCAGCATAATTCTCTTGTGCTTGTGAATGGTTATTGATAAGATTTTTTTTAATTGAATAGATTATTTTTACTGGTAATGAGGCATATCACATTTGAAATTCTAGGTCGACAACGAACCTGAAATTTACCTAGTACTGCAGATATTCATGGATGGCGGTTGTCACCATTATGTGAGCCCCACGCTCGTTGGTTGCCCGCTTTAAGAAAATCCACTACTACTTGTAATTATCCCGTGAGAATGTAAGAGAAGACTGAGGTAAACTGAAGGAGGAGATAATTAACAGAATTACCTTATCACAATATAATAAAAAATTGCGGCTGTCAATCTGCCAGCCAGGCTTGGCAAAATGGCAAGTATTCAGCGATAGACTTTTGATGGGCTCTAATAGATGCTAAGTGGTATAATGCGTTCTATGTAGGTAATAGGTGTTGAAGTTATAGTGCGTACATTTAATTATGCACTTACTTAAATTTTACCCATAGTGCAATACTCAGACCGTGACGACAGCGTCAAAGGTGCGAGACGTACGGTGCTGCGATCTTCAATTCGCCTGCTTAGCAAAACAATAAAGACAAATCCTTTAAGAAAAATTCGTTATTCTTCTATTTGACTGATTAAGACAAAGTCAAAATGATGTTTATTTTGGTAAAGTAGGCATCATTGAAAGCTTCACTTCGTTCCTCGGTTTATAGTTCCTCGGGTTATAGACCATGATCTTTGACGTCACATAAAATCTAACATACTTTTCTTTTATAAATTCTTTTTTTTATATTTTGAAAATTGAGAAAGAATTTTTCAACCATAAGTGTAGAAAATGGGGATGAAGTTTTTAACGTAGGTCGTTAAATGGTAATTTCGACCACATTTTAGTTGTTACTTTGATTTGTGATAGACTAATTCACTCAAAACGGTAAAATAATTAAACTTACCTAATTAAAATACCGACTTCAAATGTTGAGTTTGCGGTCAAGTCGGCGGGAGAGCAATTTTCTAGGCCTTACGTCTCCTTTTCTGCTAAGGAATTTGTGCTAAGGATTTGTCTAGGTAGATACCCTCTGAACTTCATCTACCGTCAAAAGTAGTGTTCTGGTCAGAACGGTAAAGAGAACCAGTATAATAACAGACTATAAGCAACTCCTAGTCCTCAAAGATGACAATGCATCTGTAGCCTTCTTTGTGTGTATTTAGCTGCAAGTGGCCATAACCACTGCATTAACCACTTCAGGTCGACTGTAAGTTTATTTTTCACTGCAACACACTCTCTGAACTTTGACCGTGGAAACCCCTTAAGCATAACGAGAGAAGAGATATCTTACGTATCCTGCATTATTTTTTTGCAATAAAATATTTTTAGTAACACAATCTTTAAAATATGGTACAAAGAGTAGAATACAATACAATCATTTAAAAAAAAATTGGATTACATGCAAATTTTAAGCTGTATTACTGATTCGGAAAAAACCTCTGTCAAAATTAAAAATGTAATTAACAATATATATTATACAATTAGTACGAAAAAAAAACTAGAAACAGCATGAAAGTAATCACCTCATTTCCAGAGGTTATCATCAATTATAAACTCTTTTTAGTAATATAAAAACCGTAACTAAACAATTTTTGCTTGATGAATTTTTTAAACATTTTGATAAATAAGTCTTGCATTGCACTGCATTATTCTGGCATAGTTAGTAGGGCATCAGAAATAATTGTAAGCTCCATCGCGTAGTTACTGAAACATAAAGCTAATTTACTGAAGACGAGCTCCCTTAATGACAACCCGTTACCTCGCAGTAATTTTTCCCTCTACCCGCAAACCTGTTATGTATTCATGACACGCGCCCCGTAAAACACAAATATGTCGCTAACTACACCAATTATACCAGAATAAGCTCCAACAATTTGCTAGTCTTGTGAGGTTTTAACAAAATCATATCGTAAAAAACACGCATAAAAATTTCACATGATATTTTATGATGCATGATACACATTTTCAAATGAATAATATGAATATAGGATTTAGAGAATTTAATTTGCATTATCTGTTCATCCATCAAACAATTGGCGCCTATAGCTATCTACTGCTGTACACAGGCCTCTTATAGATTGGATAACTCCTCAAAAGGAGAATTTCACCATAGTTTCTACACTTGACAGGCAGGTAGTCAAATACAGTTTTTATAAGTTTAAATAGTTGTCAGGAAGATGCTGCTGCCCATCTTCTGCTGTCCTTCTTCTGTCGCCTTTTAAGACACTCACGAAACCAAATGTGATGAGTTAAAAAGTGTTTACCATAAACGCCACGCTTGGTAGGTGGATGGACAATCCCGTACCAGACAACTAATACCTATGGCACTGCACTACGGTGCAAACGAGGAGCAAACGAGCATACAGCTCCCTTATAAAAAGTGTCGACCGCATTTAGTGCACTGCGGACCTTTAAAAAAAGGATGTTCATTTCTTGAGAGTACCAAGTCGTATCGGTCCAGAAAAATTGCTGGGCCATTGGTCGATTCCCTAATGAATTTGTGGAGGATGAAAAATTCTAGTAAATCGCACAGTGGCTTACCCCCGATTATCGAGATAGTATGGATTGTATCGCGACGTTTGTCTTATTTCTTAAAAGACCTGCAATGCATCTGCAACTCACCGGTTTTGCAGTTGTTCATAGGCGGCGGTAATTACTCGCCATTAGAAGAGTCAAGCTCGATTGCCCCCTCTTATATTGTAGTAAAGTAATAAAAAGAGCAACACGTCTCCTTTTCCATTTAACACCTTTCAACAATACAATATAAAAAAATATTACTTCCGACGGCTGCGTGTCGGTGTCCTTATAAGCTTAAAGTTGATTGTTGGTCCTTGGGCTGTAGTAGTCTTGCCTTTTCACTAAAAAAATTATCAAAGTTAACTTTTCAATATACAACGTCTTACTATATACAGTGATACTTACATATATCCCTCTTAAGTGGAAATCGTCTGTTCTACTGAACCCACACCACGTTCCTCCGACTGCGCAGCAATTCGCTGAATAATAAATGATACTAACCAACTTCGCGCCTGTACCGACACTAGCTTTCACACTTAAAAACTTTGAAACGACCTCATCTTAAATATTTCATCAATGAAAATTGAACTTTAAAAGCAACATACTACAGTTTATAGTTTACGAATGTTTGGAAAAGGGTTCAGGGCCTGGAATGTACAAGGAATTCTGAATTAGACATGTTACGTTAAAAGCTTAATGTGCTTAATAGGAACGTATACCGGTTCGGTGCATTTTCTATAAATAAAGATTAAAAAAGCTTTTCATTATTTAACGTAGAATATCAAACTTTATTTTAACCAATTTTTTATCTATACATATAATAAATCTGTAGAGAAATCGTGTATGTATGCATTCTAATATATTATTTAAGAAACAAGTCCAGGAGACAAAATAAAGGGTACTTACTGAAGCCAAATTAGTGAATTTTAAAATGTTTATCTGTCTGTCTGTATATTCAGAATTCATGCAAAATCTACTGCACCAATTTACATGAAGTTTTGTACGAAGGTAGTTAGTAACCAAGAGCAATTTAAAGACAAATTTTTATCCGATTACCGAACTTAAAATAAAGAAGTTTACGTATTTTCCTTCCTTTAGATGTTAATTTTCTATTATATATGGTTATGTTAGTTGTAGGCGGAATAACACGTGTTTTTTCCAAATAAATACCATATTTATAAACGTTAAATATTAATAAAATACCATCGAATGGAAAAAGTAGTATATTTTGTCTTCAGTTATTACTAATTAAATAATATAAATAACTTACATTAATAATATATTTAAAAACTTTTGGTACATCCAAATGTACACGATATTTTAAAGTATTTTTAATACACACAAGTTCTCACAAATAACCATTTTATTATAACTTATGATTTTCCGATAATTTTATGTTAAACGTCAATAAAAAGTTTGGAAAATCCAGAAGTGCACGACATATGATCATGAAAAAATATAAAAAATCTCAATAAACAATAAAAAATATTATTTCTAATTTTACTATATCATTATTATTGAGATTCGATTTTTTATTATTGTTAATTAATTAAAAAACTCAACAAAATTATTTTAAAATGATCAGAAATCAACTTTATTATTACTTTAATTTTTAGTTATTGTACTCAGGCATGACGGAATTGACGGCTCCGTGGCGTTGAGGACCGCAGTTTCGAAACGCACACGGAATAATTATTTGTGTGGCCTACAAGTAATTGTTCCGGGTCTGGATGTTTGTCCTTGTGCAATTGATGTATATAAACTGTATCCACGACACAGGAGTAAATCCTAGTCGTTTTTTAAAGAATAAGAGGGCATTATCGTAAAAGCTAGTCTTTTTTTTACCTGACTCGTTAGTGATTTCTTTTTTACATCAACTTTATATCGTTTTCAAAAAGTCTTTCATCTAATCATATCTAACCAGTTGGTATTTTAATTTAGTATTCACTAAGGTCACTCCATAAAGTCCGAGGTGTATAAGTATATATATACATATAAATCCCAGGTACTTTTAGTGAAACAAAGTGTTATAATGAAAATCTGTGATTACAAAATAATAATAATAATAATAATAATAATACACCTTGGTCAAGTATGTATCAAATTGGGTTTTGGAATATTTTGTATTTCTACAGCGATGGATATTTTTCATCACGAGCCGCTGTAAACAAACGATACAGAAACCCACTCACGACGGCGGCCAAAGCGTATAATATTATCCCTTTCAGAACGACGAAAACTTCTCCCGCTTCTCAAAAAATTTACATAAAATTCTAGATACAATAGATAAAGCATTTAGGAAAAAATAATAGAAAAAATTCCCCCTCTTTAAATTCCGCTGTAGCTGTAGTTTTTAAGTTTGCTAACGCACGATCGTGCATAGGGAATACAACTGTAAAAAAAATGTTTTCTAATATATTTATTCAATTATTATTAAAGAAAATATTACTTTTTATAACACAGTATTTTGATATTAACTTCTATTTCAATGAATATTTGGTCTTTTTACACATAAATTACTGCTAAGTCTACATAAATCAGTCACTTTCATATAATGAACAAAGAAAAATATAATAATTACGATCATAAGTACTATTATCTTCAAAATAAAAAGTCATTCTAGACAACAAAAATCAAACTTAAATGGTAGTATAGTAAATAAAACAGAACCGAACTAAAAATTAACCCGTCACTTGTTGTAATGTTGTAGTTTTTTAATCCGAGTGGTCTCGGTTTATTCTTTATTATGACTCGCAATTTACGTTTCCCCGTGAAATGTATAATATGTTCATTGATTGAGTATTCACCTGCCACCCTTTTGAGTGATAAGCAAGCCTTCTTAACAGCGTCGAGAATGTGCTGTACCTTCCACAGCGGATTTGAATTTCCTGAAGGTGGTTCGTCTGTGGGTACTACCTGCATGTTATTCCTTAATAAGAAGTAACGGCCTCTTGGCATTTGACTAGTGATTATTTCCAGGCGCATATCTGTACGCCAGTATATAATATTTATTCATGGGTATGGTATACAGCCCACCAATAAAATTATACCAAATAATTTGCGCATCTCTTGAGAGGTTGTGCTTAAAACTGAACCAGTTTTACGCAGGTAATACAAAATTGTACAGTGTGAGATGTTTTTCAACACAAGTTTCATTGAAATATGTAGAAAGATATTGCAGCATTTCAGGGGGTTCCGGTTGAGAAGGAAAACTATGCTCCACGTCAGTATAAGTAATAGCTTTCCAGATTATAGGTCTTTTTTGTGCCTGATGACTATTAGGCATTTCGAGAAGGCAGGAGTTTGCAGGTGGGGGTAAGTTTTCCTGATTTCTATGCTGTAGCTCTGTCAAACTTATATTTTGATCTGAGTCACTGTCGCTGTTATGGTTACCTGGTGGAATCTCTGAGGGTATATTACCTTCATCATCTAGTAGTCGAGGTAAATTGACAGCCGTTTCTGTCTCCTCATCCGATATGTCCAGGTCTGACTGACACCCATCTCCAAGCACATCTTGTAACAACTCGTAGTTTAGAGGTGGTCCTGAGAAAAAAATTCGAAGTTATTGGTATGAACATTTAACTTAAGGAAAACAATTAAAAACGACAACTCACGATCGTGCGTTTAAATTTCGCGGGCCGGTTACCATAATTAAAACTTATATAGTTGCTAGGATTATTTAACATTATTGTACGTGAACATTAAAATTAACTATTTTGATATGAATAATAATAAATATGATAAGTTATAATGAAAAATAATTTACTTACGGCGACCGTCTTGATCCACAAAGTGAACGTCCATCTTGAACGCGTCATGACGTGCCACTAATATCAAATATGCTCTACTCCCATCTCCCATAGTACCATACAACCCTCCGCATTATGTGGCGAAATCAACGCACAAACGATCGAAGTTGTTTTCACACGGTAAAATAAAATTTAGTACATAATCAGTACATTTTTTTTTTGAACATTAACGCACAATTAGTACAAGCCGTTCTGAAAGGGAGTAGACAGCCAGCCCCAACTTTTTTTACTAACTAACTTTAACTTTAAATTCAAAAAAAAAGAGGTCAAAATGCGTTTTCACCTTTAAGGACTAATATGGAATGCCTTACAACCTGTATTTATACTGGCTCTCTTCGGACCGAAACACAACAGTGCACAAATTGTTGTTTGTCAACGTATAAAATAGTGGTACCAGTATCTGCAACTCTATAGATTCCTTGGCATAAAAGGATTTCTACCGTATAAAATATTTATTTTGTATCGCAAAGATTTTTTTAAATATATTAATATCAAATGAACTTTAAAGATTGTGCATCAGTTTAAAGGTTAGTGACTTGGAAGTTAAATACAACGTAGAAATCGACAGACATTTCCTCCATCACCGTTGGTAAGAATATGTAATGTACAGGATACTACAAAATTTGTCACCCTTAGTTATTTTAAATATGTCCTCGGTATCATTTGATTATAATACCATTTAAGTATATATTTCATTCGCTTTAAATAATTACACATTCCCTTGTGTGAAAGTAATGCTTCACAATTTGCTTCGTCACTTTTCTGGTATCAAACAGCGGTGTTCGCTTTCCATAATTGTTTAGCGGTTCTGGAATTTTCCGGAGCTACCTAATTAGGCGGGTCGAGAGCACCATATTTATGTGCCGTACATACGTAACAAAAATTACGAAAGGATAAAATTATATATTTGAATTATTTTTTTTATTATATTTTAGACTACAATAGTTTTAAAAAATCTAACTTTTTTTACAGAATAATGCTGCAGAGCTAAGTCTGCTTGCTAATTTTAATATATGGGGGCGACATTGAACCTTTGCGTCTAGTGTAACTCCAAAAAAATGGTGGTATCGACAATTCTCAGCTCGTCCCCATTTAAATTTACATTAGTATTAACAAATTTGACATGTAGGGAAAAAAGGTTCTCGAGTGGCAGTCTCGTACCGTTAAGATAGGCAAAATATAGGACGACTCCAACTAGATGAGGTGACGGACCTGGTGAGACATGCAGGAAGTTGATGGATGCAGGTGGCTTAGGACCGTATTTTGTGGCATTATTTGGGGAAGGTCTTTGTTAAGCAATGGACTTGTGAAGGGCTGTAATGATGATTATGAATGTGAAAATGTGAAATTTTAATGAATTTTTTTGTGTGTGTTTGAGTGGTGGTGGTGTTAAAGTAAAAACTGAAGCCGGGGCGGATCTCTAGTGATTTATTAAAACATATTTTTGACTATGTCTTGAAACCAAAACTAGCCAATTTGTTATAATAACCACTATAAACTAAAATATATTCCTATGTAGATACACGCATGTGCTTTAGTATCTGCCCTTAATATTTTCAGCTTGATCAACTGTAAATTTGAAAAACTAACACACATAGTTGTGCACAATAACATATTAATGTTATATACATATAATTTGTTTACCAAATGTATTTATGACCCCAAAGGTGAACAACAGCAAGAATTAAAACGATTAAGGTATTCAGTCGGATTCCAAGGGATCATAAAGAGAGGGTCGGTGCTCGGTAATGTATTTGCATCTCATAAAGTACCATGAATATAGAATGAGACGGGAATTAAAAGGCGCTAGCTTTGTTGGCATTCTAGAAGATTTATATACTTTACTTTGAATTTAATATTTCAAGGTTTAAGATTTAATGCATAGTAAAAAAAACTTTTTAGTCATGAAACTGACTCTTACCAAATATTTCGTCTAATGTTTCGTCCTATGATTTAGTTTTATTACCCAATCCCTATGGAGCTATCCTTCCAAATTATGAAGATCGGAAGGGTCAATATATTAGGAGTATTTTAATTGTATACTCAGAATAAAACTATATTCTTTAAAGGTCACACAGGTTTACGCATCAACATTGACACATACTGATTTTGAAAATCACCGTCATCTCTGAATATTGGTTGGGTTGCTGGGAAACTCAACGCAAAAAGGAAAGTAGCAATAGCTTGGTTTACTTTCTCCTCTTACTAACTTCGTATAGAAGTCACTAATAACTATGAACTAAAATATTTTAAAATCAATTTTCTTTATATAATAATTTCTTGATAACAAACCCCATAACAGATTTTTGATACGACCCAAGGATTTGAACCTGGGACTTAATGATTAGCAATCACACTTACTATAGGCAGTTTCTGAGAATAAATGATTGTAAGTACGAATAGTCGTACACATCGTTCAAGCCGGAAAAAAATTTTTATAAGTAACGAACACACGCAAATAAACAAGTCTTATTCGGTGATGTGCTAGACGCCAGTCCGAGCCATGCTTCAATTGGAAACGTCTGTAGGCTAAATCACCCACTTACCATCAGGTGGACTGTGTGCTCGCTAGTCATCCTTATTATTTAAAAAAGCTGGATGAGAATGGTTCCAGCAGTTTACAGCACATATATTTTCTTCGAAATTTTACCATAACCTTAGCATAGTCATTGCCGGTCTTGTTTGTCTGGCGCATGTGGAAATAAAGCCCTTAATTTAGGCGAAATTTTGTCGGTGTTGCATTTTATTTACCTGTATTAGATTGATAAAAACTTTTAAAATAAAATAAAAATAACAATGTATAAATTTAAAATCAAATCAATATTACAAAATTCTTTATCCGGCATCAATTCTAAAAATTTACAATACATCGAGACAAAATAATATTTAATTAGTATATTGTAACTTAGTAAATTGTAAATTATTGTATAAATAATAGAACCAGGCGTTACTTTGCGGGAATTCATTATATTGAAGGTGATCACTATGATGGCACTGGTCAGCCTCCGCGGAGTCTATTTCTTCTGATGATGCCAAGTTCACAGGCGAGACACGTATCGTATTGTCGACGGAGCAAAACACATGCTGCCTTTTAAAGGAAGAGTGGAAGTTGCATGTTAAAATAGGTAAGATACATCATTTTTCTATTTTTACGCAGATCTTAGCTAACTTAATTAAATCTGAAAAAAAGGCCCGCTGAGTTTCTAGCTGTTTCTTCCTAAGACAGAATTTTTTTTAATTAAATTTATTAATTTAATTTGATTTTCTTGCAAAAAATTAGTGTTAAATGGCTTAATGAATTTTAATGAATTTACAAAATAAAGAATGATAAGCGAAGTATGTAAAACAAAAATATGACGTTTAACATAATATTTTGTTTTTAAAATAGTTTTGATAAGGTAATTATAATAACAATACTAAATACATTATGATATTGTCACAACGTTGTTTCTAGTTGCACGGTACTAAATTGTTTTAAGCCCTTAGCTCGACAATAGGCCAGGGGCCTAAGCGAACGTAATTAGAAAGCTTTACGCAATGACGGTAGTTAGTAATGTTTTACAGATGCTTCTGACGCCGTATTGTTAATGTAAAATTTTATATCAAAATTTTATAGCTTTATAATATTGAATTTGGAATTGTAAATCATTATGAAGTCGATCTTTTCGTTCAATTAAGGCCAAAAAGTTAATATAATTTAGGAGGGCGCGTTGGAGGTTTTACGTGGTAGAGCCATACTACAGCTACATTATGGTTATAGCATGAAAGGGTTAGTTCAACCGGGCAAGGGTTGTCCTTGGTCCCACAGAATACTTGTGTAAAATAGCAGCTTAATGCTACTGTGTTTTGTATGGTGAGTGTAGAGAATCTGAGGCCCGTTTCACTGGAAACGAGGCATTCAATCTTAGTCCTCAAAGGTAAAAACGCATTCATGTTGTGAATTTTAATTAAGGATGAATGTAGACGTCTAAGGGGCCACAGCATCTACTTACCATCATGTGGACTGTGTGTTGGTTTGTTACCCTTATTCTATAAAAAATAAGTGGAAAATGTTAAAAGAATATGAAAATGTTTTTCATTGGCTGATAATCTGAACTGCTAATTTTTGAAAACAAAAATAACATTTTTCATTCTATAATGTTTCAAAACTAAACATTTTGTTATATAAATATGCGTCATTTTTATTTATGGTTTTAATTTGTAGGTACATAATATTTTGAAATTTATCACCAATAGGGCGTCGAATTAGGCCGGCATGTCGTTGAATTAGGCCGTAATTGTTGCTTAAAAAACTTTACTTTTTTGGTTCTATAAAAACTTCGATACTTGTTCCCTATATACCAGAACTTTATTGTATAAGATTGTTTTCGAGTAATGTATCTAGTATAAAATGTTTTTTAACACTATTTCATTCATTAAAAGCGTTTTTCCAGGATTTTTTATCGTAATGGTACTCGATTTTAAATGATTTTCTTTTTAGAGTAATTTTTACTAACTTTCATTTTAGAGTAAGTTCTCTTCATTGAATATCTTGATCTTTGTCGTAACAAATACAAAGATTGTATTTTGAACATTTTTGAACATACCTATATAGTATGCCTTCTTCAAGAATTGTGTACCAAGGCGGGGTTCCCAGCTCTCGTTTTATGTTTTGGAGGATTATAGATTAATGAAGCTCGTAGGATAAAAACAAAGGATATCATGTTATTTTCAATAAAATGCTGGTATGGTATCATTTTAACTGATTTTACTTGAAAATTAAGGACTGTTCTGGCAGCCCTAGTCCTATCTTACCCACATTTGTCGACTGCTTGTCTAACTAGGTCATCTCACCACTAAATTGTACTTGCCAGTAAATATCGTCTATTTAGAACATTTCTTTCCATCAGTTTTTAGTTCTTCAAGCTAGGAAATTGTTAGTGATCGTTAGATTACGTACGTTCATCTTGTTCTAAAGCAAGATATGTATCAGATATATTCAGATACATGAAGTTCTTCAAGCCGTGAGGTATAATTTTTTCATTATGTTGGTAAATATTGTTAGCCTTTTTTAAATAAGATTAGGGTTAGAAACGAGAATATAGTCCACCTGATGGTAAGTGGTTGCTGCGGCCCATAGACATCTATATCTATCCTCAATTACGAATCAAAATGCAGATGCGTTGTCACCCGTAAGGACTAAAATGATTTCCAGTGAAAAGTCTCCGTCTCTTACGCTGGTATTCTGTGAGAGCGTAATCCTTCTCCGGTCGAGTCGAACAATTCTTGCTATATATATATATATATATATATATATATATATATATATATATATATATATACCAGTAATATATCTGCAGCATGGCTCTACCACGTATAAGAACCTTTCAATAAGCAACTCTTTGGCAGAATATCCGAACCAGAGATGAAAATATAATTAACCAACTGCCAGGTAATAACACCAGAAGCTAAATCTGTCGTGTCTGATATCTTGGTAAGATTTTGTCACGCAAAGAAATGCTAGCCTTTTCTACTTCATTGATCGCGAAGAGAACACCATATATGAAATATAACTTTTGTTCCATTCGAAACAAAGGTAAATTAATTTTCATTTATCTAATGTTGTAATAAAATTCGCTCGAATTGAAAATGTAATGTGAACCATTTCTCATCTGCACCTGCTTGATTGCCTAAGACAAACACCTGGGTATTTTTCACGTTCAAAAATATGGCTTTGCTAATAAAACACTTTAAGGGCTTTCATCTGTCGCCCGGTGAGCGATGTGGATAAATTAACTAAGAATCCTCGAAACTTGGAAACATGTTTCAGTCTTCTGAATGGAATTGATATAAATTTTGGGAAAAAAAAACGAATTAAATTGAGTTTTAAAAATATATTTAGAAATGAAATTGTATATTTCTACATGATATTTTATATGAATAAAATTACTATACGCTGTTAAAAAGGATTCAGTAAGGTGAACGACACATCTCCTACTTACTTTATATTTAGCTGCTTGAAAATATCACACCATGTTTTTAGAATATTTTATCCTATTTTACTAAACTTTTTTATTATTTCCTGTATCGTGGAAGTCAAAAATAAATTACACAAATACGAACATCCAGACACAGAACAGGTATATACGTGCGGGATTCGCACAAACGGCCCTGAGCGTCGCAACCCTAAGCTAAGTCACTGCGCTACGGAGCCGTCAATTCAACTTTGAACAAAATCTGTGTCCTGAAACATTTGTAAGTAGCAAATTTTCTTTACCGTTACCGTTACAGACTATTAAAGTCCATTGCTGAACATAGGCCTCCCCATAGATGCCTCATCCCCTACGAGGCCATCCATAGGGCATTTCTATCATCATAATTTCATCATAGCCATGCTGCTGCTATATTATGGTTGTAGTACGAATACATCGCGTCGATCGGAGAAGCTCTCGCAGATTACCAGCGCAAAATAGCAGCACAATGCTGAAATTGTACTGTATTTAAATGTTTCTTGTGCTTTCGTACAGCCTCTCGTCAGTCCAAAACCTTCTAAAGGTCGCTATTAAAAAAGTACGCATCTGTCCACAACCTTTAAAAGGTTGCTATTTACTTATAAACTTCAGACACGAAACAGCCTTAGTAAATGTGATGTGAAATGGGAGATACGTACATCTCCCTCTAACTCATACAAAATTATTTTAATATCATTAACCTACTTATTTCGGTACGGAATTGTCGCTATTGAAGTACAAAATGTGCATTTTTTGTACCTGTTTAGGGTCATCTTAAGCCACATTATTGACGAGCTTGTGGTGTAAAAATGTACGCGGAGTTTTGTTTTTTTTATTTTTTATTAATTATTGTAAAGTGTATATATATATATATATATATATATATATATATATATATATATAGAAAATATATATATATATATACATATATATATATATATATATATATATATATGTGTGTGTGTGTATAAAGTGTGTATATATCTTATTGTAAATAAAATAAATATTTATTGAAATAATAATAATAATTATTATTTACATTTTTTACTCAACAAACTGGAAAAAATTTCTTCTAGCATTTTTATCACGGAATTTAGAAAATACAAAAAAGGTGAACGTACACATTTACACATATTCTATTAGCTTACTCAACAATAACTCTAACAACATATTATTTTATAGAGTTTCCATACATAATTATAAAGATATTGCCATTTTAACGACATGCGCCACGTATGCATAAATCACTCGTTTAGGGTTGGACAGATGCGCCAAACAGGGCATTTTGGCCGGGACAGTTGAGAGGACAGCGAGTGTCGGAAAACGAAGACTCTTCTACACTAAAAACAGGGCATTCCATCTTAGTCCTCAGAAGTAACAACGCATCTGCATTTTGACTCTTAATCGAGGATAGATGTAGATGTCTAAAGACCATAACGTCCACTCACCATCAGGTGGACTGTGTTCTTGTTACTCACTCTCTTGTTCTATAGAAAAAAAGTGATCCATGGTATTTTAAAATATTTAACTTTCTTTCACAAGAGCTTTTCTAATATCATAGTATGATTCTTGTGGTAGAATGTTTAAAAATCGAAAACTGCGAAGATTTATTTAGACATACCTATAAAGATTGTTGACGCCTGATGCATTTCATTAGCAATCATGCGCCTTAGATTGTTATAGCTTTTTAATTCTAACATTTTATGTATGTAATATTCATTGCGATTTTATTCGTCACTACCTGCTTATGCATTGTACTTTTGGCTCTCGCATTATATATACCTTTACCAGATCCAGTGAAAGGTTCAACAATAAACTTTTGCTCATTCAAAATCATGTACCTGCTTTATTTAACCTCGAGCTTATTACAAAGGAATCATGGGTAGTTTTAAAACGCGTCGTCGATCAATTAAGTAAGAACATACGTACGCTAGCAACGTTAGGTGAACTTATCAAGTACTGGGACACTCTCTTAATATATATTGTCACTCATAAGTTAGATTCAAAGTCCTATCGAGAGTGGGAGAACTCAAGGGGAGCTTAGACACAGAAAAGCCGATTACTTTCGATATGTTGTGGTATGATTTAATTGAGACGTTAGAACTCTTACGTAGCGGAAGACAATTGTATACAAATTATAAAACCAGGTCTACATTAAAAACCATAGTCACCGTCGCTAATCTCAATATTAGCTCAAGTGCTTCAAATCTTATTTCCAAACATTGTCCTAAATGTAATAGTGCACGCAATTTAAGCAATTGTCCTCTATTCTTAGCGTTAGGTAATAATGCAAGGTTAGAATTATTACCTAATTATAAAGTTTGCTTTAACTGCTTCCGGAAAGGTCATTTTGCAAACGCATCATATCCTAATTAATTCGGAAGGTATTTCACTTAAGCATCTTGGTAGCAACAAGGCCCGAACTGAATCTCACACTACACTGTTGGAGACTATACCAGCACCACCTAGTGCTAACATTACTCTGTCATAGTGGAAGCACTTCATGTCTTATGATAGAAAATTTAAGTCAGAAGTTAGGTCTGCCGATTAACTGTGTTGACAAATCTTTACTTGGCATTAATAATGCAGCTTTGCGTATCACAAAAACTTCCAATAACTTAATACGGCTACGCGAGTCGCGTCTGACATGAAAGTCTTACAACAAATCTCCAATGTTTTATTTTACTGACAATAACCGAAAACGTACCTTGTCATAAAATTGATTTGACTAATCTGAATATTCCGTCAAATATTTGTTTAGCAAACCCCTAGATTCACATGCCTGCATCGATTGACTTAATTATCGGTGCAGATATATTTTGGGATATATTAGGTTCCCAAAGAATCAAACTAGGGGAAGGGAAACCGACTATTTTTGAGACTAGACTAGGATGGTTTGTATCAGGTCCGATTGATAGCGATCATGCATTGGTTTCATCATATTATATTAAAAATGTAGCTTCGGCAAAATAAATAAGATCTTAGAGGATAGCATAGAAAATCAACTCACAAAATTTTGGCATCTTGAAGAGGTGTATTCAAGATCGTCCTGTTATCTTCATGAAGTGAAACTATTTGAGGAGCATCTTGTCAAAAACACAACTCGTCTCACTGACGGTCGTTTTTATGTTCGTATTCCCCTCAAGCAAAACCCTTATATATTAGATGAATTTTTTAAAAGAGCTAAGCAACGTTTTTGTTTCTTGGAGCATAAACTAAAAATAAGCCGCAACTAAGTAAAATGTACTCGTATTATGGTTTTATGTTCGAATATCAGTCTTTAAGAAACATGTCGGAATGCCAAGACAGCGAATTTCTAAACAAGCCCTATTTCATACCCCACCATGGCGTTTTGCGCGCGAGTAGCATGACTACAAAATTAAGAGTTGTATTTAATGCTAGTGAGTCAACTTCATCAGGTGTTTCATTGAACAGTATCCAGATGACAAGCCCTACTTTTAAGAAGACCTTCTGTCTATACTCCTCCGATTTCGGCAATACAAATTTATTTTAGCTGCCGATGTAGAGAAAATGTATAGACAGATCGTCGTACACCTCAAGGACAGGCACTTGTAGGTCATACTCTGGCGTCACGACTCATCTCAACCTGTGAAAATGTACCAATTAAATACCGTGACATACGGAACGAATAGTGGTCCTTTTCTTGCTACTCGATGTATAAAGCAAATAGGTCTCGAGTGTAAAGACAAAAATATATCAGAGATTATTTTGCATGATTTTTACGTTGATGACTTGTTGACGGGAGGGGATGAACTCGAAGACGTCAAAAACTTTAAAAAAAGGGTTACATCCCAAATTGCTTCCACGTGTATATCACTCAGAAAGTGGAGGTCAAATTGCAAAGAATTAATTTCCGATCAATCACAAACATCGTTAGCTTTAGGAAGTAGTCAACCGAGTAAGCTTTTAGGTCTTAACTAGCGTTCAGAATCTGACGAACTCTGTTTTACGACAGCTTCTCTAGCTAATAATAGTAATACAAAGCGCGATATACTTTCTGCAATTTCGCAAATATTTGACACCCTAAGGCTGCTAGCTCCATGCGTCATAAGAATGAAAATACTGCTACAAAAAATGTGGTTACAAAAGCTAACATGGGACGAGCAATTAACTCCCATGATTAGTAAACAATGGGCAGAATTAATTAAGGACATTCTGGACAGACTCCACTATAGTATTGCGATGGTTGAAAATGCCACCTGCTAAGCTTCAGCCATTTGTGCGCAACCGTGTAGCGGAGGTTTTAGAAAAATTAGATAATTGTATTCATACATGCTTCTTAAGGGATTATCTTTAAAAAAGAATTTTTCAAATAAATAATTTAAAAAAAGTTATATTTAAAAAAAAAGTCAATTAGATAAGTTCACAGTATTTTTAGATAAAACAATATCATGTGAGTAGGAGGTCGCTTAAACAATTCAAACTTTTCTTATGATAAGAAACACCCTATCTTATTACAGTCCACACATCGTTTTACTCAATTGTTATTCGATTACCAATATAAAAATTTAATGCACTCGGGACCTAAATTACTATTAGCTACAATAAGAGAATCGTATTGGCTAATTGGTGGTCGAAATCTGGCGAGGAGATGGTAGGATCAATGCGTCCTTTGTATTCGCATGACAGGTAAGGTTGTAGCGCCATTGATGGGTAATCTACCACAGCAGCGTATTCAACCTGGAGGCTATCCCTTTGAAAATGTAGGCGTTGACTATGCAGGTCCTATGTTATCTGCTAGTCACCAAGGTCGCGGATGTCGTTTAGTAAGGTGCTAAGCCATATTTGTGTGTTTCGCAACCAAAGCAATTAGCTTTGAATTGGTTGGCGATTTAACAAGCCATAGTTTTATACTGGCCTTAAGAAGGTTTTTATCAGAAAGGGGTAAGCCAAATAGTATTTACTCTGACAGCGGTATCTCGTTTGTTGGCGCGTGCAATGAACTTTCTACGTTTTAAAAACCAATTGCAATTTACTGTCCGAAAAAAATGGGTAATGGTGGGATTAATTTCCATTTTATTCCTGCGTATTATTGACACTTCGGTGTCGAGAATACGCAAGAACAAATTCATTTCATTTACAAAGAGTGCTGGGAAATTGTAATCTTACTTACGAGGAGCTTAATACCACGCTAGTGCAAATTGAAGCAATATGGAACTCTCGGCCTCTCACACCATTGTCACCCGACCCAGAAGATTTAATGCCACTAACACCAGGTCACATTTTGATCGGACGACCGCTCACGTCTTTACCAGACAGAGATTATAGAAGTCATCAAACTAACTCCTTGACCCGCTTTTAACGAATTGAGCAACTCCACCAACATTTTTGGACTAGATAGTGTAAAGAGTATGTTTCTGAACTCCAACAACGAATGAAATGGAAATTTATTCTAGAACTGACAACAGTAGTCGTGTGGCAGATATCAAAACGTCTGCAGCAATAATTCGACGATCGTTCAGAAAGATTTGTCCGCTCCCTGTGTCTTCTGGTTGAAAGACGTGCTTTCAATGCCCGGGGGCACGTTGACGCCTGATGCATTTCATTAGCAATCATGCGCCTTAGATTGTTATAGCTTTTTAATTCTAACATTTTATGTATGTTGAATAAAATTACAACGAATATTCATTGTAATTTTATTCCTCACTACCTGCTCATTCATTGTACTTTTGGCTCTCGCATTATATATATCAATCTCTTTTATTATTTCAAAATTTGGGATAATCCACCACAAATATTAATAACGTAAGTTTCAGTATCCATAGTAATTACGAAGTATTTATATATATATATATATATATATATATATATATATATATATATATATATTTCTACGCGGTAGAGCTCATGACTGCAGTTATATTAGTAGTATAGTTGTAGCACAAATGGATCGGCTCGACCGGTGAAGGACCACGCTCTCACAGAATACCAGCGTAAAGTAGTAGCTTAATGCCGCTGTGTTTCGTGTGGTGAGTGTAGGGAACCGGCGACCCTTTTAACGCATCTGCATTTTTATTCGTAATCGACGATAGATGTAGATGTCTGTGGGCCACAGCAACCACTTATCATCAGGTGGACTGTTTGCTCGTTTGTCACCCTATACTTTAAAAAAATATTTCATTTTTTTTAATATTTAGGATTTATATTAAAAGAATGAAAGTGCTTGTGGGTAAAAAGCACTTTCATTATTTCTTAACGTACCTAAATATGGTAATAAATGTCGAAGGAAATTTTGGGAACTTCCTAGATGAGTTGTAGCTTGCATTCAGTGAAAACTTAACTTGTTCGAGTTTTGTTATAATTTGATAGTTCATGTGAAATATGATTTACAAGGGCTACATTTTAAAGTTTAAAATGTTTAAGTGTTGTACCAAAAAAAGGATTTACTTCGACGTGCTGAGAATTGAAAATAGTAACTGGCCTTTTTGTTTCCTAATGTGTTGATAGATGTTGCAGCCTACTCAGAATATTGCGTAGACGACAAGATTGGGGTTGGATGTCCAGGAATTGGTAGAAGTTGCCAGAAAAATTACCGATGAAGAGAACGTTGTATCGGCGGTTGATGGAAAGGAGATTAGTAATGATATAAAGCCATCGTCGATATTAATACATCTCTGGCTACACGATACTCTATCGACAACAGGTAATGAGTCAAACACGAACGTATTTCAAGTTCAGGCGCAAGCGCGTAAGTTAATTACCTATCTCTTTGTGTTGTAGTCATTTATATGTTAGTCAAGTGTTTCGTTTCACGTTCAAAAAAAAGTGTTGAAGGAGCCTTGTACGCCTGGTCCAAGTTTTATATTGCTTGTGGTAGCTAGACGAAGGGGGCTCGCACGCCCGGTCCCACGATACATATATCCTGAGGATGTCAGATGAAGAGACTTTATACGCTAGGTCCAAGAAGTATCTTACAATTTCTGTTATGTCGGATCAAATGATTACCTGATAAGTTAAGGAAGGGGCCAAGAACGCCCTGCTCACGCTTTGAGTGTCGGACAACTAAAAGAGAAAACTCAACACGCTCAGTCCGCACTTTCATTTGTTCATGTGTGATGCTGTTTGGGTGGGGGGGGGCTTTGCAGTACCCGGAATCGATCTGCTGCAAACCACCTAAATAAAGTCGGGAAAGATCGAGGATTGTATTATTTAACAAGTGTAAATATCTGCTTGCAGGTGGTGATAACTGATAAAATGTATCTTGACGGCTTACTGCCAAACGCACGATAGCGTACGTGGCCATGTCGGCGCGTCTATAAAATACAGAGAGGTTGCATCACTCTAGCAGAGTAAATCTTTTAGTGCAGGAGAGGAATGTGGTGTTGCTGAGGGGCTGCTGTGTGTTACACTGAGATGTGTAATGTTTCTGTAGGTTTGCGTACTTTGTTGTTATCGTGTGGTTGCGTCCTACACGTTGCACTTCTGTGAGATTGTGACGTGGAAGTGTTGCGCTATGGTCGTGTATATACATATATACATATAAGTAGTGACGTGAAATAATCTATTGTCTTACATGTGTTGTAAAATGTCACAATGTGAATAGACAAACTTAATGGCGCATGATGGATACGCCATCGATATATCTTGTATATGCTACTGTACGTAAATGTGTAAACAAATATATATTATGGATAATTAATGTGTATATAGTAAAATGTAAAATGTAATATACTTTTATGTGCGAGTGTGTATATGCACGTGTATGTATATGTATTTTTTATATTTATGTTTATTCCTGAAATGTATACTTTGAGTGAATGGTTGACTCATAATTTTTTTAAAAAAGAATGTTAGCACCGATAAGGACGCGGGCGCAATATCGAATTAATACTATTCAGGGCTCCGCTGAAAATCAGCGCTGCTGCAGTACCTGTGGTAGCATATGCTGAGACGGAATCCTTTTTAGCATCACATCACTCACTATTGCCGAAACTTATTTTTAATTTAGCTTTGTCATCTTGTACCTTGTGTGTTTTTATGTTCTTATTTATTTTTAAATGTATATTTTGTGAGTGTATTGATGCTAATAAAACCTATATCTATGTCTATGTCTAACGTAAGTTTTTCAACACGGTGAGAACAGATAACACCAATGTTATATATCTCATAACCATACCCAATTGTAAGCCTTGGTTTAAGTTATAGAAAATTTCAACCGCTGCCTACGAATAACTGCAACACCAGGGTAATCGCAAGTGTGTTGCAAGCCCTTTCAAAATAAGTAAACTCGTTTCTTGAAAGTTGTGTCGACCCGAAAAAATCCGAACCGTAAACGAATCCACAAGGAAGTCATGCGAGGAAAAAAATTCCTTGTAAATCTTACAGTGGTGAACCGCCAAGCATCCAGATGGTTTGGATGGTAGCGGTAATTTTTTCGCGTGTGCGTTGGTAAATAAATTCTATCCTACAAGGTTATAGGCCTCTTTTCAGTTGTCGCATATTAGGAATCGGTAAAGAAGAACCCATAATCCTCCAGATTATCAAACTTTTAAACATTCCAATTTCGTAATTAATTTACCACGGTTTCGTGAAAAATTTTAGTGATAAACAATACTTAAATTTTGAAATTGTATTTTAAAGTTAGCACAGCGGTGTTGTTAAGAAGTGCGATAAATTAAATTTTATTGCCTTAACACTTATAAAATTTAGTAATTGGTAGACCCTGGGGTTGCACGCGACAAAACGAGGGGACGATATCTTGTTAAAGTTTGTTGCGGAATGAAAATTACCACAGAGGAACACTTCAGGTTGTCTACTTAGAAGTTTAGTTTATAACCCATTTAGCCCAGTATTTGTAATATTTCCGCACAACTAAAAGCTATATAAAAATTTAAGACGAGATAACCGCTCTTCTTACATTTTTTAGTGTTTCGACAATGACAAAAGTATTTACAGTCCATCTGATTAGTAATTGACTACTGCTACTATTGTCACTAACTACAAACAAAGAAGACCAGAGATTCGTTGTCGCTTCTGAGGACTGTGATGTGATGCCTCACAACATGTAATTACATTGGCTTCCTGTACCCTTCGGACTGGAACACAGCACTGCTTAGCGGTGGAAATACGTAAGAAATACCTTGTCGGCTCATAGCGAGGAAAGAGGATTATACCCGGCGGCACTGAATGATTTGTTATATATATATATAAAAGACGTGTGGCACTCGGGGACTGCCGCGGTAAAGCTATTGCATAGCATTTTGTATCAACTTATGCAATTATTATTATTTATTTATTTTATTTATGCAGTATTTCTTTTTCTTTGATATTAATTCAAGTTACTTAGGTTAATCCAATCAAATTCAACCAGATTTAACCGAACCCGCGTTATAACGAACTCAATTATTTGTGAAAAATACTGTATCACCGGACCGCGTCGCAAAAAACACAGGTTCGCGCAGTACATACGTCAGGGCGGCCGTACGGCAATTATATTAACAAGACGCGCAACTACTCAGTTCCACGCTCCACGGCAAGATTTGTCACTTATTATTTATTGTCCAATTAATTGTCTTTAAGTTCAAATGGCACGCTCTATTAACATAAGTCTAAGACAAAACAAGGAGACTTTCAATATATGAACAACCCGGCTTCGCGTTTGTGTTAGTAAAATAAGCTCTTATTAAGTTAGCTTAGAGTTTAAATTAGTGTAAGCTATACGCAATCCTTGTGGCATAATGAATGTAGGTAGTATTTTATTGACTCCCATTGTCTCGGCCGACGCGACGGTTGGACCGTAAACGTAAACAGATGACGCTTTCTAACGATAATGAATATAATATTATAACAGTCAACGGTTCATTATTCTAATGTGTTGTAAGATTAAAAATATATAATGAAATATATTATCTGTTGTATGTTATAACGCCCAACTTTAGGGGTGACCGACCGCGCGCACAAATGCAGCTAGCCTCCCCCCTCCCGCACCTCACTAATCGTCGCTTCACACCGCTTGAGATAAGACGATCTACTATCAGGCGCTAACAAAACCCCGTCCCGGACATAAGGACCTATGTCCGCGAGTAAATTGGCAATTAGAAGACGCTTTGTATTGTTGGTTTTTACAAAAACGATCAACTGGGCAAATGATACTTTGCTTTGTGAAAAAGCATTACAGTTAAATAAAAAATTAGGTGACGGCGGCTCGTTTGTCGCAAGTAACGGATGGTTATATAGATTTATATCTCTTCATGGAATTTAATCAATGTTTATTAAAAATAATAATTTCTTAATAAACATTGATTTTCGTTGAAATTGTTGTTTTTAATAAACACATAACATTATGTATGTACATATGTACTACAAATGCACAAAACCCGCTTTTCTTCATACATTCGATCATCCGGATTTTCGATTATCCGAATCCCTAACGGCAACAATTAGTCCGGTTAATCAAGTATATATATACATATTGAGAATCTAAATTGAGAATTTAAACTATACGCGTGTGTGTGTTTGTGTGTATATAAAGAGGGCTACTTTTAATATCGCTCATTTTAATATCAAAAATTTAGGTTATCTTTATAGCAGTATTATATTTTCAATTCAAAATTAGTACTGCATTTGTGATAATAATAAAATGTAGGTATGTATATAGAGTACTCACTCATTTTCTTTCACAATTTTTTCGTGACTTTCTTCATTAATAATAAATGCACTTTGTTCATTCATATTCAAAATTTCAAAACACTTTATACACAAACACCGTGTCGAAGACTGAGGAAAAGAAACGACGTTAGACCATCGTTAGACAATGCACGGCCTTCAAGCCACACCTCCGTGCCCGTCGGAGATCGTGAGGTTTTTTTCGTTACGAAATTTCTGGATTTTCCCGCACTCAAAGCCCGCGATAGAAGCTATGCAATAGTTTATATATATATATATATATATATATATATATATATATATATATATATATATATATATATATATATATATGAATGATAGTTCTATGTTATTAAATAAGAATTCTAGTTAGCCCATTGGTCTTCTCTCATTTCTAAGAGCGAGAAGAAGAAGCAATTTATATGCCAAGCTGTTGCTTCTTGCGATTTCCTGTTGGTAAAGTTCAATAACCACAAAAACACTTCTAATTTATCAGAAAATCAAGGAGGTCCTACTACGTTGTTTATTAAATCATATAAGCTCCCGATTATTTATAATTCAAGACATACGCAAATGGATATGAAAAATGAACAATCGACTTTATAAGAATTCTAATCGAATTACAAAAAAACTTTTAAATCCAATATTCCGATCAATTGGCATTGGAGCTTTTGAAATATTATTAACTTTTAATAAGAAAGCCGTAAAAGTGGTGAATGTCGTACTATGTCATTATCTTATGATTATCTTTTATTTTTTATGAAAAACTTAGTAACAAAAATAGAATACAAATCTTTAGAGCACTTAGCATCCAAAAAGCTTTTATTCTTTAGGATTTTTATAGGATAAGGGTGATAAACGAGCACACATTCTACAAGATTTTAAGTGGATGCAGTGGCCCAAAAGCACCTACATCTATCAGCGATAAAGAAGCAAAATGTAGATGTGTTGTCATCCCTGAATGTATATATATATATATATATATATATATATATATATATATATATATATATATATATATATCCCTTCAATCCTAATGAAAATCCCACGCAGTCGTATGCGCCCGACGAATCACTAGCGGTCGCATGCGATCGCACCCACCCACAGCAATTAAAACAAATCAAACTTATATTTAGAGACAACTTTTCTAAGAAGAAGTTTGTCGTTATAAAATCAATATGAAATATTCTATCCCTATAGCTCTCAGCGGTCTCATGAGACCTCTAGGGGATTATGGGGATAAAAAAAATCGGTTCTCAACACTCAGCATACGAAACACTGCATTAATTTAAATTAAATTAAACGCTAGTATTCTGCAAGAGCATAGTCTTTCCAAGATCGTTCCTACCCATTCGTGCTGAAACCAAAATATAGACGCAGTATGCCTCTACCAAGGAAGCACATCACAATTCAAACAAGTAAGTCTAAATATACAGTTATCTTGAAACAATAATCAGCTCACAAATTGTCCCGGGTTCGTACGGGTGATTTCTGGATCTTGAGTACAGCACAATACACATTGAAAAGGACCAGGTCGGTGTCCCTCTTGATCCTGAAAAGGACCAATTGAAAAGGACCTAGCGGATCGGGTACTAAGAAACAGGAATCGAGGCTTCTCTCGATCCGGCCTCCTATCACGCCTACGTTGGGTTCGGGAACAACGTATGTGATCTCCGCAACGGAGTAACACACTAGGGCGATAACCTCTTCCTTTTCAGCAAGTAGGTTCAGACGGGGATTATGGGTCTTCCGAAGTCGTCCCGGTCCCGACGCCTTAATTCTTCGATGTGGACTGTATAACTTAAAGGATCTTGGGAATGAAACAGCAATTATCTTCAAACCGTTCCGTGAGAGAGTAATCACTTTTCCCTATACTGCTGGTTTTTCACTTTTCTTGAACTTTTTCCCGGATTTTCTTATTTATTTCCGAACTATTTCCTTGAATATTTCCCGAACGATTCCCGAACGATTTCCTTGAATATTTCCCGAACCATTCCCGAACGATTCCCGAACGATTTCCTTGAATATTTCCCGAACCATTCCCGAACGATTCCCGAACCATTCCCGAACGATTTCCTTGAATATTTTTATTTATTCAAATCATATACAAATACAATTTATCAATATAGGTAGTACAAAACAATATCTACACCATGATATACATCATATCCTCATATCATAAAAAACCTTTTATTTATTAAACGAAAACTGCCTATTTTACTCACAAGTTCGAAATCGAAATTTCTTAAATATTTAACACAGAAAGTTAAAACAATGTTTCTCACTTGAATTTATACATAAGCTAACCAATACAATAGTTTAATTTACATTTTTTCTATTTATTTCACTATTTAAAACACTTTTAAATTTCTTATACAAAACTATCATTATTTCACTTATACACAGGAATTTTCACATGAAAATAACACAGAATTTACCTTTTTAGCACGTACAATTAACCTGAAATATTTTACAAGTAATTTTTACATAAATCACTGAATTACAAACATTTTAAATTTTTACATATTCGGCCTCCTAAGGGCGTGGCCAGCGTGCTTCCGTGTACTCACGCTATGTGAACAACTAACTTTGCACGGCTCTCGGCTATCAGAAAAATTAAATTATGAAATACACCAATTTTGACCACATTAGGCAAATTAAATGCTTTTATACAATTTTCGAACTGTATGAAACTATCTTTAATCAGATAACAATATAAATGAATGTTCTCATTAATCAATCATAACAAATAGGCATTTGTTTTCGTACAAAACGTATCAAACTTATACAAAACAACATTTATGCAATTAATATCCATTAATTCTGCCTATGCACAGAGTGATTATCTCGACCGGGGAACAAATCCGATCTTTAACTTCACTTTAATATTCTTTACGAATTTATTAAGCGATATTACTTAGGAAAACAAACAAACTAGTCCGGCCTGGGAGTCGAACCCAAGACCTTCATATCATTAATTCGACATTTCTTAAAGATTTAACTAAGCATTCTCTTATCAGAGCGTCGTTGCTCGTGACTACCCCTTTTTTCATAGCAACGTCATCGGTTGATTTAATAAACTGAAACATTTTTATAGGCGCGTCGCCAACAATCTCCCCCCCGTGCGTTAGCACCATCATTTGGGAGGCGTCGCGGGTACCAGGACTATTATTCTGGATGTAGGTCTCCTCAAGATACCTGTGCTAGTAATGACGTCAACCACTCTGGTGTGACCGTCTGGTCCCGGTAACGTTCTACTAATTTTACCTTTTGGCCACGTATTTCGTGGCAACGAATGATCTATTATCAAAACAATATCGCCTTCTTTAGGTTCCATGAACTTGCCGTTATCACCTGTTCGAGGTATTAACGTAGGCATGTATTCTTTCAGCCATCTTGTCCAAAAATGGTCGGCTAACCTCTGTGCAGCTTTCCAATTGAGTTGACCCGTCAGATGTCGCTCTAAAAATAATCCAGGTGGTCGATCACCACATGAGCGTCCCAGAAGAAAATGATTGGGTGTCAAACCCTCTTCAGGACTATAGATACTGAATGTTACCAGAGGTCTGGAATTTACCGTATGCTCTGCTTCTAAAAGTAACGTATTTAGAACCTCCTCTCGTGGGCTCTTCTCCTTAAGCGTAGCGGTCAACGCAATTTTAATCGATCTTACTAACCTCTCCCAGGCGCCACCCATGTGCGGTGCTCCCGGAGGTATAAATTTCCATTTAATATATTTCTTAAATGACTCGTTTGTCATGCCCTCATAGCATTCTTCGCATGCTTTCAATAATTCTTTATTTGCAGCTTTGAAATTTGTCCCGTTATCGCTGTATATAACGGCTGGTTTTCCTCTTCTGGCGATAAATCGCCTTAACGCCATTATCATTGACGCTGGTGTCAATGAGGCTGCTAATTCCAGATGTACTGCTCTGGTGGTCAGACACGTGAATAAAACGCCCCAACGTTTTTCGTGTCGCCTTCCTATAGTCACACTCATAGGACCAAAATAATCTACAGCTGAGCATGTAAAAGGTGGCTCATGATGAGCTATTCTTTCCAGAGGAATATTTCCTTGTGGCACGTTTTGCGGCTTTGACCTGTATGTCCTGCACCACTGACAATGGTGTGACACACTTCGTACTACATTACGCAAGTTCAAGACGTAAAATTTCTGGTTCACCTCATTCATCACCGTCTGGTGATTGGCGTGTCCAAAATGATGATGAACTTCTCTAATCATCATTTTAACGATTTCGTGTTTACCGTCTAATATGACAGGTTTTCTACTTTCCTCCGTCAAATTAGACTTGAAAGGTAAACGGCCATTTAAACGGAGTAAGTTATCCTCTCCTATTTCCATAGATAATTTACTTAAGCGTGAACTTCTTTCAACGCTTTTGCCTGCTTTCAAACATTTTATTTCCGAATGAAAACACTCGTCTTGAATGAATTTCCAAATTAATATTTCCGCCTTTTTCAAGAGCGCTGTGTCCAACGCGCTATCGAGTCCTTTAACCGACTTTGCTAAAACTTTGTTGGAACACATAACCGACTTTTCGGTTGCGTCGTCGGGTCCTTTAACCGACTTTCTTAAACTCTTGAATTTTTCTACCGCTTGTAAGGTGCGTGTAGTTGCTCCAAGGAATTTCTTAAAGCTGCTAAATCGTCCGTAGTCGGGTAGACTTAACGGTTCTTGCTTTCTTAACGTATTTACGCCCTTTGGCGATTTTTCTTCACCTGTTTCTAAGCTATTTATGGTGTCCACTTGTTTGGGCCATAAATCAGGACTTTTCCTGAGGAATTCAGGTCCTTGAAACCAGCGATGACTTACATCGAAGGTGGAAGGAAAATTTCTAGTGGCGTCGTCTGCCACGTTTTGTGACGTTGGAACCCATCGCCATTCACATGGCTTACTGTGATCTTCGATCTCAGCCAATCGATGAGCAACGAATGGTTTAAAAGCGCGAGGATCCGACTTAATCCACGCTAACACTGTACGTGAGTCTGTCCAAAACACTCTCTCGGACATCTCGTACTTGCTCTCTTCACTAACCGAAGCAGCCAGTCTGCTGCCCATAAGAGCTGCTTGCAATTCAAGCCTTGGAATCGAAATTGGTTTCAATGGCGCTACTCTTGCCTTTGCGGCGATCAGCGTAATCCGCCTTATTCCTTGCTCGTCCGTGGTGACGTAATACACCGCGGCAGCGTATGCTTTTTCACTAGCATCCGTGAAAGTATGTAACTCTCCTTTGCCGATGCCTTCAGCAACGGGTCCAGGTACTTCTAAGTGACCTAATTTCTTCACTTCCGATATCCATTTACAAAATAACACGTGTAACTCGTGTGAAACTTCTTCATCCCAAGAGATGCCTGTCCTCCATACTTGCTGGATCAGCGACTTCCCTTGAATCGTTATGGGTGATGCGAGTCCCAAAGGATCGAAGACTGACATCACAGCGCTAGTTATCTCCCTCTTCGTAGGCGGTCGTAAACCCTCCATCACCTCTTCCGGTGTGCTACGAAGACTTGTGGAAAAACTTATTATATCCCGTTTGATATTCCAAATCAAACCTAACGTGCGCTCTGTGTGCTCTTTATCTCCAAGCGAAGCACTGTCGCTCTTATATTTATTTTCCATATTACTTAAAACTTCGGGTCGGTTGCTAGCCCATCCCCTCAGTTGGAAAGAAGCATGCTTATGTAATTCATACACATCGTTTACTATCCTTTCGGCCGTCGTCACGTCGGGAAATGCCTGTAGGTAATCATCCATATAAAAATTGCTTTCCGTAGCGGAAGCTGCTTCTGGATAGATATGTGCGTTGTCCTGCGCATTCCTATTCTTTACATATATAGCGATGCATGGTGATGATGCCGCTCCAAATATGAGTGACGTCATTCTATACTCTTCCGGTGGCGCGTCACGATTGTGCCGCCATAAGAATCGAAGGCTATCCCTGTCTTCTTCCCGGATTTTCACTTGCAGGAACATTTCCTTAATGTCTGCCATTACTGCCACGCTTCCTTCTCTGAATCGTAGCAGAACTCCGAACAACGACTTCAATAAGTCCGGTCCGGTCAACAACGCATCGTTAAGACAACGTCCGCCCGTCCTTGCGGCGGCGTCGAAAACTATCCTTATTTTCTTCTTTTGTGGGTGAGTCACTGCGAAGTGAGGGAAGGTACCACGTACGTGGGGAAATGGAAATATGGTTCGCTTTCTCTGCGTAACCGTTAACGATGAGATTTTCAATTTGCTTCTCGTATTCCTTTTTCAACTCGCTATTTTTGTCGAGCTTTTTCTCAATATTAAACAGGCGACTTTCAACCTGTGCCCTATTCGATGGCAAGCACTCATTGTCTGTGCGCCATAACAAAGCAGTCTCGTACCTATTATTAGGTATACGACGTACCGTTTTGTTCAAAATATTTAAAGCTCGTTCTTCTGGGTCGTTCACGGGCTTTCTAGCCGATACTCCCAGAGATTCCAAACTAAAATAATCCTTGATTAATTTATCCATATCTTCCTCCTTCTTGGTGGAAATGTGGTTAACAATCTTGATTGGTTTAATGCCACCCGATATGTGACCATGCAAAACCCACCCCAGTTTGGTGAGCGATGCTACAGGTAGGTTCTTACCTCCCGAAACCAATTCACGAGTAACTATGAGATGCCAATTGTCCTGACCAATCAATATGGTAGGCTTGGACCTCTCATACATCAACTCATCCTTGATCGGTGTCAAATGAGAACACCGTTGCAATAATTCTCGGCTTACCGACTGAGGAGCGAGGTTAAGTGACTTAATTGTTTGTACACTTATCTCTTCTAAGTCGCTCGAATAAATGCCTTTTATTTTAACGTTTAAGCGATACGAACTATCGTCGTTAATTCGCTTACCTCCCACGGCTTCGATACGTAATCCCTCTTTACGTCCGCGAGGCGCTAACTTCTGAGCCATCCACTCCTCTATGAGTGTCATGGTCGATCCCTCATCCAGAAGAGCTGTTGTCCTGACCTTTCCTCTAGGCCCATGCAACTCGACCGGTATGATCTTTAAATATGCACATGCCAGTGCATTTACTGTACTAACAGTTGTAATCTGAGCATCTTTACCCCCCCTCGTCCCCTTGTGGCGAGGTATTTTCATTGGGGTATCGGTGTAGCATTCGATGATGTGACATTCTACATCCTTCTACACCACATTTTTTCGCTTTGCACTCTAACCTCCTATGGTTAGGTGACAAACATTGGAAACATACTTTGGCCTTTTTGACGGCTTCCCATTTCTCGCGAATATTCATGTCCTTAAACTTGTAACAACTCACTATAGAGTGCTCCTTGTTGCATATAACACACTTATGTGTTACCCGACTTACAGGCTTGTCCTGGGTTATCATAACCACTTGTCGGTTGTGCCTTTTATTATTTCGGCGTTCTAAACGCTCGCTCATATTACTTCGGCGCATATAGCGCTCGCTCTCGGCACAGCTGCGTACACCTCCCTTTGCAGTGTGTACAGTTTGCTTCCTGAATTCAGGACGCTTCCTTTTTTCAGGCGCATTTTCATTGCTTAAGGACGTTCCAAATTGTTCACTCAATAAATTTAAAAACTTGGCCATCTTCTGTAACTCTGGCTCCAAAGGATATTGAGCTCGATATTCAAACCATTTAAATTTAATCATAGTTCCAAGTTTCTCCACTATGCGGCTCACTAACTCCGGTGAGTATAAATACTGTGGTTGATTCAACGCTTGTATTGTGGCAACCACGTTCGTAATACGACTTGCAAAAGATCCTATATTTCGGCAATCTTCTGCCAATCTTGGCATACGCTTTACATTCTCGATTTCGGCTAGAATGAGCATCTCAACCCTACCGAATCTTCTTTCGAGAGCGTTCATTATTTCTTCAGGTTCACATAAAGTAAATAACAGCGACTTAACCGCCTCTTTAGCGGTGCCCTTTAATGCCCTCCTAAGGCGTGCGACATTTTGCACCCCTGAAAATTGGCCTTTTGTGTCTTCAAACACCGTTTTGAAAATTATCCATTCACCCGGGTCTCCATCGAACACCGGTAATTCCTGGAGGAAATGAAGCTGGGAAGATTTATCTTTACCAGCTATTTTTATTGCACTCACAATCGCTTCGGTCAATTCTGACACCTCACTCGCGTGTGTTTTCTGTGCATTTCCTAGGTTGCGCTCGACCTCCGCCCCTTTGCGGCGTGATCCTTTACACGCTTCCTTATCAGTAATATCGGGTTGTGCTACACTAACCGGCGCGCTCATTATGGTTTGCTGAACCCAACTCCTTACGAAAGGTTCCACCTGAGTATTCCGCTCTTCATCATCCTCACTCGAGTCGATTTCCTCTTCTCGGTTGAGTCGTGCCAACTCCAATTGAGACTTGGCTAAGGCAGCAGCTGCCTGTGCTCGTTCGAGCTCTGAGCGTTCGAATTTAATCCGCGCCTCTAATTCGGCTTTCAGCCTCGCCGATCGCGATGACCTACTACCTCTCTGTGACCCTTTATCACTAGTGTGCCCGATTACTGTCCTTGACGATGCCGCTTCTTCGGTCCTTTGACCTACTTTTTCGACCACCGTTTCACTCCTGGATATAACGGATTGTTGTGCGGTGCTGGCCTGCGTACCACTGGTGTCCGTCCTGTTGCTCGTCGTTGCTATGGACGTCCCTGAGTCCCACGTGCATGTGGACGTGTCTGTGGTGGCTCCACTTGAAGGAGTTGCTCCATTTGACGCAGTAGCTGTGGTCGCTCCAGATGATTCCGCTTCTTTAGCTTTTCTTGAGAGCCCTGTCCTTGTCCTGCTCCCTTCGCTTCTCCCTGTCTGGTCTTGTGCCTTCTTCATCTTGCAGGAAGGTGATTGTTGGCCTACGGTCCCTAACTGTCCCTACAGTCCCTACGGTCCCTACAACCCCTTACCTACAACCCTTCTACACCCCAACCTAACACCACTACCCCTCCCCCCCTTTATCTCCCAACCCTACAACCCTACTACCACCCTAACAGCCCTATCAGCCCTATCAATCCTGAACGGGGCCTACCGAGGTGAGCCGTCCAGGGATGGAGTCGTGCAGGAATGGAATGGAGGAAAGGTTTAGAAACTGTCGCCAAGGAATATGACGAAACAGTCGAGCGGTAGTGCAAGCGCAGTCTCGCTCGAGAGAACTGCTCCACCCGAAGGTGTTATGCCAGAGCCCAACCGTTTGGCACCTTTAGGTGGTCGGGATGTATGCTGTGCTCGCCGCCCAGTTGCCGGTGACGCCTCGTCCAAGCGCCCTCCTCCGGCCGCGATGCAGTCAGGTGCCCACGCGCACCCTCGCCCGGCAGCAGCAGCGGTGGATGCTTTTTGCACCCTGATGACCCGACGGGAAATGCCGGACACGGTCGTCCGACAGGAAATGCCAGACACGATCGTCTGACAGGAAATGCCAGACACGATCGTCTGACAGGAAATGCCGAGCACGCTTGCCCGACAGGAAAAATGCCAAGCCCTGCTTGGCCACGTTGAGTGCCTTCACAAGACACCTGCGCCCGGCTGCGATATGTGCCCCATGCGAGCACACGCCCCAAGCTGCAATCCCGGTTTTCTTTCTTCCGGTAGTTCCAGGTCCAGCCCTTCAGTGCTGCCGTCCTGGTCTTCAGGCCTTTGGTCCTATTGCTTCAGCTCAAACCTCTGGCTTCCTTCGGTTGCTGATCTTCACTCGGCTTCCGAAGGTCTTCTTCTTCCACAACCAGCAGTCCACAGCTGGTTCCTTGATCCAGCTGGCGGGGTTCGGGTGGTCTTCAATCCGACTCCGAAGGTCCAATTGAAAAGGACCAGGTCGGTGTCCCTCTTGATCCTGAAAAGGACCAATTGAAAAGGACCTAGCGGATCGGGTACTAAGAAACAGGAATCGAGGCTTCTCTCGATCCGGCCTCCTATCACGCCTACGTTGGGTTCGGGAACAACGTATGTGATCTCCGCAACGGAGTAACACACTAGGGCGATAACCTCTTCCTTTTCAGCAAGTAGGTTCAGACGGGGATTATGGGTCTTCCGAAGTCGTCCCGGTCCCGACGCCTTAATTCTTCGATGTGGACTGTATAACTTAAAGGATCTTGGGAATGAAACAGCAATTATCTTCAAACCGTTCCGTGAGAGAGTAATCACTTTTCCCTATACTGCTGGTTTTTCACTTTTCTTGAACTTTTTCCCGGATTTTCTTATTTATTTCCGAACTATTTCCTTGAATATTTCCCGAACGATTCCGAACGATTTCCTTGAATATTTCCCGAACCATTCCCGAACGATTCCCGAACGATTTCCTTGAATATTTCCCGAACCATTCCCGAACGATTCCCGAACCATTCCCGAACGATTTCCTTGAATATTTTTATTTATTCAAATCATATACAAATACAATTTATCAATATAGGTAGTACAAAACAATATCTACACCATGATATACATCATATCCTCATATCATAAAAAACCTTTTATTTATTAAACGAAAACTGCCTATTTTACTCACAAGTTCGAAATCGAAATTTCTTAAATATTTAACACAGAAAGTTAAAACAATGTTTCTCACTTGAATTTATACATAAGCTAACCAATACAATAGTTTAATTTACATTTTTTCTATTTATTTCACTATTTAAAACACTTTTAAATTTCTTATACAAAACTATCATTATTTCACTTATACACAGGAATTTTCACATGAAAATAACACAGAATTTACCTTTTTAGCACGTACAATTAACCTGAAATATTTTACAAGTAATTTTTACATAAATCACTGAATTACAAACATTTTAAATTTTTACATATTCGGCCTCCTAAGGGCGTGGCCAGCGTGCTTCCGTGTACTCACGCTATGTGAACAACTAACTTTGCACGGCTCTCGGCTATCAGAAAAATTAAATTATGAAATACACCAATTTTGACCACATTAGGCAAATTAAATGCTTTTATACAATTTTCGAACTGTATGAAACTATCTTTAATCAGATAACAATATAAATGAATGTTCTCATTAATCAATCATAACAAATAGGCATTTGTTTTCGTACAAAACGTATCAAACTTATACAAAACAACATTTATGCAATTAATATCCATTAATTCTGCCTATGCACAGAGTGATTATCTCGACCGGGGAACAAATCCGATCTTTAACTTCACTTTAATATTCTTTACGAATTTATTAAGCGATATTACTTAGGAAAACAAACAAACTAGTCCGGCCTGGGAGTCGAACCCAAGACCTTCATATCATTAATTCGACATTTCTTAAAGATTTAACTAAGCATTCTCTTATCAGAGCGTCGTTGCTCGTGACTACCCCTTTTTTCATAGCAACGTCATCGGTTGATTTAATAAACTGAAACATTTTTATAGGCGCGTCGCCAACACACATCGTACATCGTAATCGAAAAATTAATCGAAAAATATTACTGAAAGTATGTTATTTATTATATCGTGTATACAGAATAATTGAAAATCACATTATAAAAGTTATCAACTTTACACAACGATACAATAATTTATTCAAACATTTAAAAGAAATTTTTTTATATTTTACATAAGTTATTATATAAGTTTAAGATTTAATGCCTTTAACAAAATTAAAACTTATAATGATAGTGAAATGTTTGTAACCCTTTAAAATTTGGACTCGAGAAAAAAATCAACGAAATGTATCACAGTGTTATTTTAAATCAAGTACGTAAAATTGGAATCTATTATTTTATTATTTCATTAATTGTTTGGACAGTAAAAAAATAATACAAAACTATAACTACATAAAAGGGAATATAAAGTAGTCTTGCAAGGCGCAATAGAAGTGCCACATAAGTGCTTAAAATTCAACTTAATTTTTAATATTTTATTATAATTGTTTTTTGTAGGTAATAAAATAATGAAGTATATTATGAATAATCTGATAAATAATTTCAACTTAATTTTATGTAAAATACAGAATATTTAATATTTAACTGTAAAAACATAATAGCAAAAAAAAAAAACAATCTCAAATTGTTAAATAAAGTTTGAAATAGAATTAGAATATATAATATAATAGAAGTACCTCATAATTTGTTCTTTTCGGCTCAATTTTTCTATATTCTTGTCGGCTAAGGCTTGCAGGACTTAAGTTTCATCTATTTTTCTTAAATTTGTGGTCTCACCATCTAATTCATTTAATCTTCATGTAATATTTGAAGCTGTCATAATATTTGTTTCTGAAGTTGATCTTTCCCGTTTTTTCCGTAACATTTTTCTTCTTTTTCTAATAGATTTTATTAGCATATCTCCTTAAAGAAATAATAACCTTGTCGCCGCTTCTTATGTCTCCGTTTCGGCTTACTTGTCACATCCGGTAGTGTCAATTCAATAGTTGAAAATTGTTCCTTTAGTTTTATATTAATTTTTCCATTTTTCTTTAACTATTTATGCAGGTCGCGGCAGTGCGCGTGCATTGTCGGTGCGCACCGCCTGGCAGGGTCGCCATGTAATGTTGTGGCACGAGAGAGAAATGAAAGCCAAGACTGCTGAATAGATACTGAATATATTTGCAGTAATCAATCCTTAAATAGTTACAATCAAGTTACATTGTGTATATGTTTATAAGTAATATGCTTATATCTATTCCTTACATCTCAACACACCGGGTCCAATAATTGTAAATCTAAACCATTCAGGGACCCCTCAAACATACAGAAAAACTTTCATCCAAATCCAGTCTTCAAATTTTTTTTGCGAGATTAACGGACAGCAATTGATTTTTATAAACAGAGATATCAGGCGATATTTAGGTGATAAATGTATTAGCTAAAGGCAAAGAGCTCTCGGGGGAAAAAGTAATAGTAGGGCTTTTTGCAATTGACTAATATCCAATTATATACAAAATACTCGATGGGCATCACTTGTCAGATTACTACGCAAACTTTTATGAGTTTCTGTTACTTTTAGTAATTACTAATTTCTCATGGAGTCAGACTTTGTCGGACTAATGGTAATTAAAAACAATCTGACAGAGATCAATAAAATCGAGTCATACATTGTTTTCTTATGAAATCAGACGGAGAACCGAATTCACCGATATAGCCTTCAATATTTGTAAACTAAATTGAGAATGGGCAGCATTATTTGTTGAAATTTAAATATGTTTGAAAAACTTGGAAGTAAAAGGAACAGTTATAATCTGTCCTCAATCTCACAATAGTTTCTCAAATAATTTCTAAGACTCGTTTCCTAGGCTATGGCTCCAGCAATATTTATTAAATTGACCAAAATTGTAAGGAATAAATTAAAATGTTTTGAAAATAAATAAAAAGAAATTTAGTCGACAAATGCTATTACAAAATAAATTATAATGTTAGCAAGTTTAAATTTCAAATTTGTATGATTTACATTTTCAAAAGCTTAACCGACATGTAATGATAAAAATACACTGACCCCTATATATTTATTGGATATACACCGTGACATAATAAGGCGATTTGATTTGCGCCATTTTGGAGCTGACAGGCAGAAGTAAACGTCCATGCAACTAATAATAGAGAGAATAAGACAGTGTGACAAAATATATCGATAAAAATTCTATACCCTTTTGGGGGACTAGGCGGCTCGCGTCCGTAGGAAATACTTGAAAACTACTCCCTACACGTGTCCCCCGAGTAGTGCTAAACGAGCAGCACCAATTCCGGTGGTAGGCTTCGGCAGCTGGCTTTTGGTTACTATACCCATCAATGCAAAGTCTTGTCGCCAAATGACGTTGTCGTGTTTCGGCATGATGCTTGGTGAAGCCATATGAAGAATAAGTCTGAACAGTAGCGATGTGTGTGTGAACCGGGTGTGAAGCTTCAGTTGTTGCTTTGTCGGGTGCTTGGTTGTGGAGGGTAGCGGGATCCGATGCAGGGTATTCCGCTGGCTGACTGCAGGTAGTTAGGGGCTCAATTAGTGAATTAGCTACTCACGAAAGGCTGCCCCGCCAACTAGCGGAAAATCCCAGGGTGGTTTCATTGTACCGGTTAGTGACCGGGCTAGGGGACACAATGGCGATCTCTGGGAAAGTTCGAGCGTCCCCGCAGCATTAAAATATTGCACTCTAATCTCAGCGCAGTTCATTACCAACTTGGGACTGAGAAGCCGCACCTACTTTTCTTGACGGAGACCCAAATTGGATGTCTATTGAAAGCAGCGTACCTTGACTATCCTGGATTCTCCCTGGAGCATCAGTTCCATCTACATGCTGGAGTCTGTGTGTACGTCTACAATGGCATATGCTTCCTGCGTTTGGTTCATCTTTTGTTAAAAGACTGCTGAACCACTTTTTAAAACTATACGCATTCATTGTCTTGTGGTAATTTCCTGTGGCCTTTTTTTTCAAATATTCACTGACATTGTGGCAGAAAACTCTTCTCGCCTCCTATATGTAATATAATTAATCGATTACCTCTCGAGGTTAGATTTTTAGACCCTGTTGACAAGCCATCTAAAAAAGTTTCTCTCACAGATTTCACTGTTGTATGTATCTTCTCAAGCTTTACTAACACCTGAAAAATAGAAAGTTTTGTTATGATACTAGTATTGATAAAAACCGCAAACCATCTGTGGTTTTTATTTTATTTTTTCTCGTTTACTAAGGTAAGCTTGCTAAGTTTCCTCAAAATGCTTTTATTAGTTTTCACGTATTCTAGGGGCACGGTAGTACCCACCAAGTCGAGCAAAAAAGCGGCACGGGCGTACTATCCTTTTCTCAAAGCATCTCAGGCCATTTTCTACCGTCGAAGTTCGTTGTGGACAAAACTCGAAGCCTGCATTTAAAATGCAGATATTGTATAAACACGGCATGTTTAAAATTCCATTCGATTTGAAACTATAGTTTAAGATTTATAACTAGTGAAAGTTTCTTAACTTTGTCTGTGTCACTCACCGACTGACTGGCCGATCATCAAAAACACAAAAGCTTAAAATTTGGAATAAAATTAATTTTTAGTGTATAAATCAAGGAAAAAATAAAATATTTTGCAATTTCGGTCCAGTTTTCTAGATACACTAACTACATAAATAACTTTGTAATCTCATATAAATATATAGGATTACAAAGTTACGTTTGCAGTGAATAAATCAGTGTACCTGTATAATGTATAATTATAATGGAATAATAGGCATAGATAGGTACGTTGTTTGTTTCAAAGTAGTAGAAGCCATCGCATGAAAACACAATGTATCTCACAAGTCGTATAATATATTATAATAATTTAGATTGTTTAGTGCGATTGCCAAGGCAATCTATTTATTTAAAACATAAAAGATTTTTAATATTGATGTGGTCACAATAAGATGTTATTCGGTTAGCTAATTACGGTAATAACTTAAGACAAAAGGACCCTTTAAGTAGGGACTGACTAGTGTTTTTTTTTCAAGTTATGTTTATAAAGGTATAAGAGAAAACAACATCTGCATATTTAAACAAACTTTCATATTGATTATAATTAACGTGAAAGTAAATAAAATTATTGGTTAGAGGCACTCACCTGCATTAACCATTTTTGTCAAAATAATATATTCGTCGCCCTTCTTCTCTGTATTTCTTTATATTTAAGGTACTTGATACGCCACAAAATTAAGTCGTGCCTTTCGATTAGAGCGCTGTTCCTTTTTTTGATATAATAATCAAATTTTAATCTGTTTATATGCGTTTTGGATGGATATACGTCACTATACCAGGTTTATTTTACATATTTATAGACGTTTACAATCATTATTTTTTTGGTTTTCGAAAAATGCGACACTTTCCGGTTCTTTCGCGGTGACGTAAAATCTTTATGAGATCTTGATGTCGATGGACCCGATTCCATACTGGTGATAATATGCAAAACGTCACAAAACAATAACAAAAACTTTAATACAAAACGTAACAAATAATAATACAACAAACAAAACAAACTTAATAAAAATTAAAACAACTACTGTAACCGAAAATTTTAAATCTCAAACTATGTATCTACAGGCAAGCGTTCTGTTCTGAGTTCTGCTCCACCCGCTTTCTCAAATACGCACGGCGTGAGACCACAAAATAAATCATGTATAAACAGGTTTGATATCTCTGAATGACCTCTTCCTTCGCCCTACCCCTACCATGAGACGTGCTTAGCGCATAATGATACGTAATCTTTAAAATGTATGTAAGTAATATCTGTCGTTTTGTCTCGATGCTAAAATAATACTTGAGATCAATGCAAGTTTTTCTTCCTGCCCTAGAAACGTACTGTACGAGTTTCAAAATTTGAAATAATTGATTACTGCAATAATTCTATGTTACCGCAATAACACGGCTTGCCATGGCTTGGCATGCCTTATCATTTGATATGTAATCAATGTCTTTGATTATGTTAAGCTATAATTATCAAGTTTCAAATATGTGAAAATAGATTTGAAAAATATTTTTGTATTAAATAAATGGTTAAACTTTGTATCAGATATTTATTAAGAAATCCAAATTAAAATTACGTTAGAGGCTAACATAATTTTATATTCAATAATTGTAAAATTATATATTTAGTATAACTTAACAATATTCATATTTCCTTTGCATACGAAAGCAATCAATAAACATCGTCCCACTGCTAGGCAAAAGAGACCTTTGCCCAGCAGTGGGACATATAAAGTTTTTATTAACAATAATTCAATCATAAAATATATTCTCTTCGGTGGTTGTATACGTAGGGTTTTATTCATGCACTATTTTCTCACTAAAGTCCTTAATAATACAATAATTATCTCTAAACTGGTCATCACTCATAGAAAAGAATTAAGTCCTTAGAACGCATAATTTAAAACTCATTTCATCTTTAATTTAATTGTAAGGCACGATTACGTCATAGAATAATAGACGCAAGAGCTAAGCGTGTCATTATTTCATCGCAAACCGAAAACCTGGCTTATATGTTGTATGGTATGCTGTAGTAACCGCTGGCTAACAATGATGATGATAATGAGATGATCTTAGCGGTAAGAGACTGCCACTCGAGAACCTTTCTGCCTCACGGGATTTTTTTCTCCGAACTATATAGGGATTTACATTGAACTGATTTATTATTATATTATTTTTCCATTGCTTTTGCTTCTTTTTTAATCCCTTCGTCAGTCGGTAAAAGTCCACTGTTTGTCATGAGTCTCTCGCGTTTTAGGTAGAATTTACCATGGGTATGTTCCGAAATACAACCCAGTATACTAGCCAAGGTATACCTCAATCTCTAAAAACTAAATTGTACAACCAGTGCGTGTTGCCAGTGATGACTTACGGATCTGAGACGTGGTCCTTCACTGCTGGCCGTATGAGGACGCTCAAGGTCGCTCAGCGAGCTATGGAGAGGGCTATGCTCGGAGTTTCTCTGCGTGATAGACTCAGAAATGAGGATATCCGCAGTAAAACCAGAGTGACCGACATAGCCCAACGGATTAGTAAGCTGAAGTGGCAATGGGCCGGCCATATAGCTCGAAGAACCGATAACCGATGGGGAAGAAAGGTTCTCGAGTGGCAGCCTCGTACCGGTAGGCGTAGTGTAGGGCAACCCCCCACTAGATGGAGTGACGACCTGGTAAGATATGCAGGAAGTCGATGGATGCAGGTGGCTCAGGACCGTGCTTTGTGGCATTACTTGGGGGAGGCCTATGTTCAGCAGTGGACTTGTGAAGGGCTGTAATGATGATGATGATGATACTAGCCAATGCAAATGAGTCATAAATCGACGAAATTCTGGTGATTCGTTACATGAAATATGGTGGAATATGGCATCAATTAATGACGTCATTTGCATTGGCCAGTATACTGGAAACATTTCGGAATGTACCCCAAATTTGTCGGTTGTCGTGTGTGCGTGTCAGTGCACACATCATACTGTTTATATTGTATGTAATTTTATTACTGGTATTTTGTAGATGGTAAAGAATGTCGTCTTCAATTAGCCTTAAGTTAACATCATACTTATGAAACAAATTTTCATAAACAATACTCCTAAGCTTTATTTTAGTATAGCGTAACATACGAATACACAATCCACCTGAAAGTGCATGCCATGGCTCATAGACATCTACATTTATCTTCGATTAAAAATCAAAAAGCGGATGCATTGCATGTAATACAGAATCTTTATGGATTAAAGTAAAATAAGCACATAAAAACACAATAAAAAAGGTCTCCGGTTCTTTACACTCACCATACGAAACACAGCAGCTTAAAGACGCTGGTATTGTGTGAGAGCGTGGTCCTAAAATCATTCGTGTTACAAAAATAACATAACAGCATGGCTTTACCACGTAAAAGTTATAAGATTTTACTAGTATTCGTTATTCATTAAAAAAGACTTATATTATATACTTAATCATAAAGAATCTCAAAATTTTCTTTGATTTTAAATGACTTCCTCGACGACTTTACTTCTACACTCTTTATTCATTTATTCAATTAATGCATAAGTTTTTGATCTAGTCTTTTAGATCAGTTCGCGGAGTTAAAATAACTTTTTAATGACAAAGCCATTAAATATGTTCAAGAATAGGCTAATTTGCAAGGCTGGTGACATATATTTTATGGAATAATAAACATAGTATGACATGAACAAGTATTTACATATTTTAACATTTGTAGAAGCACACGGCAGCCTTTGCTGCACACCAGGAGAGTACCAGTAACCCTACTACTCAACTCTGCCTTTACTGAGCGTAGGTTTTCAGGGCACTGCAAATTCCGTGGGTGGGGGAGGGCCTCGGCTCAACTACTATATGCAGAGCAAGACTAAGTTGTCCACTGTAACGCAAGTCAAGAACTGCTGCAACATAAGGAGGACACATTTAAGTGAAGTCCGACAGTACGCCGACAGGATATCGAAATTGTCAAAAACACAACTTTACAGAAGAGTGATTTAAACAATTTGAAATACTTAAAAAAAAAAAACATCATCGAAATCGCTTCACAAATGACAATAATATCACGTTATTTATTACATGCGGTAATTTAGAAATTATAATATCAGATGTAAAAAATTGCTAATATTATGTATTTTTAACAGTATAAAATTGCTGTACAACATTATGATTTTTTTCTGCTTCTTGTAAAACGATTAGAAAATTAACAATTTACATTTTCGTGATAGCACTCGTTACTTTGTAATTACATATTATGCCGAAACATAATTATTTTTCCCAGAGAGAGATAAGTAGACTTTGAGTTAAAGAAATAAACCAATCTATGGGTATAAAATCCACTGAGTAATGAGGGCTTTCCTGTCATTTACATTTATTCTACTTCTCTTTTTCGATATCTTTCATAAATATACTTCCATAAATTATAGGCTTTTGGATTTGGCATTGTTCCTATTTTAAATTCTTCATTAATATGGAGTACATTTATTTGCTTCTTATTACTTGGAGTCCATTTAAATTTAAGGTCCGTTTTCTTTGGTGTTGGGTGTCTGTAACATTGAAAATGTGATATATTAACAAACTTTACTTTTCGTTAAAAGGAAATATTTTTCATAGAGGGACAAATTTATTAACTTATTAATTATCTAAAATCTAAAGACCAAGAATGAAATAGAATACTGTTTAAGTAGACTCTATACACCCTTATATTAAGCAAACATATTAAAACGATATACTAGTACTATTCGGTAATATAAACATACCCGTATTTTGCAAAATTAGTCCAAAGCGTTGTTATTTTATCTATGAATTCGTTATCTTTGTTGTCAATCCTGAACGGTAGTAACATAGTATTAAATAAATAGAACAAATCATCTCCGTGACAGGCCCCACTTTCATCACTATAACCAGTTCGCTTCTTCATGAAATTTCTGTTACCAGAATAGTCAAAATAATAATTAAATATCGTAGCGTTAGTATTTTTCCTTAAAACATCTGTCTCTAACAGAGCAGGAATTTCAAAATACAAGTGCGTATACAATTCTGATAGATTCATTAACTGTTTCATGTTCAGTTTTTCCTCACCAAAGTAAAACTTTTGAATTTTTTCTGCTTCAGCTGTCGCTTCTTCCTCTGATTTGAAACGTAAATCGGATGCAAACAAATATCGTCCGTTTCTTTCTTCAAGTGATTCATCTGTGTCTCCGGATATTAAAAAAAATCCTTCCTTACTGTTCGAACCAAAAATGACCGGAACACTCTCGGACTTTTTTTCCATTAAATAGTAAGGTAAATCATTGATGACATATTCTTCTCCAGGAATAGTCTTTTCTACGCATGGTAAATGTAAGAGCTGTGTATCAAAGTATTTAGTGAGTGGCTTTCGAGTTTTGGCTGAAACTAATTCATTCACAGTCATTTGAGAAAATAATTTATATATTTCTAAGGGATCCTCGGTATTGTGACCTAGGGATTTCGCTAGAAGACTTGCAACCCACACTGGATTTCTATTTATAGCCCAATTGGATAGCGAAGAGCCGCTTTGAATAATTGCTCTATTAAAAAGTCCTTTAGTGACATCACTGACTAATAATAGTGAAGCTGACGTGGCCCCTGCGCTCTCTCCAAAAAGTGTTATATTGTTAGGATCTCCCCCAAAAGCTGCAATGTTTTTTTTTACCCATCGAAGAGCAGCTATTTGATCTTTCAAGCCAGCATTACCAGGTGCTTCTTTTATTCGTAAACATAAAAAACCAAGAGCACCTATTCTATAGTTAAATGTGACTAGTATAACTTCTTTTTGTACTATAAAATCCGGACCATATAGGAACTTGCCGCCACCGCCCAAAATAAATGCTCCACCGTGAATGAACACCATGACTGGTAGTGGTCGTTTGGCCATCGTAGGAACGTAAACATTAATCTTCAAGCAATCCTCAGAACCAATAACACCGATAGGGGTAAATTGTGGGCAAAAATGTATTTCATCGACAGCTTTTAAAATACCTTTCCATGATGGAGCTGGTCCTGGTGCCTGAAAATAAATTATATTTTGATAAAGGGTTAACTTTATTTTATTTTTAAAAACAAAACAAATACATATTTTGACGATGACCTAGGTATTCGTGATCAAATTATTAGGTCACTATGTCGATTTAGGATTCAAATTTCTACTGAAGAAAATGTAAACCTCCTTAAATCCATTGATTTAATGTTTAAAAATATTAAAAAACATTCGATGATTCGAAATGTGAGAAGCGGACTCCCCACGAGATTACTTAAATATTTATTTTTTTAAGTCAACCCTTTGCTGTTACAAATTAGGTTTAAAATTGATCTCGCAAGCCTAATGGCACTCCTTACGAGATTAGTTTATATTAGCAACATAGAAACAATAAAAATGTAACGCTTAGGAGTATTACGTAACCCTGCAGTGGTCGCTCTTTATAAAATAACGTAAATGGACGTATGCAGACTAATACAAAATAACACGAAAGATATAATATACCAAATAAACTGTATTTTTATTTTATTATAATTATATGAAACACGGAAACATTTAGTTAACGGTTAATCATATTTAATAAACAAAAACCATTTATACGTTTTTTTTTATTCAAATTATAATATTAAAAAAAGTTTTTACATATTAATATATGAAAATATCACATTAATTTCAAAGTTAGATCACAGATCAGTTTACACATTTTTTCTAATCATTTGGTTCTAGAAGTATTTGAGATTATTTATTTATAATCAACAAACATCTTGAATCTGTTTGAATACAATTAAACATACTTATACACTGGATTAAGCATTAGAATAAGCTTTATTCCGAAAAACTACAGTACAGAAACAATTTCGCATTTATACATTATACTAATGTATTCTCATAATCGTTTTACTTTTACAGATTTCCAAAAGACCGTTTCTTAAAAATGACGTGGGCACAATTGTGCAATAGAAAAAGGGGTTGGGTACCTACCCGCACAAGTACTATCGTTATAGTTCGTATAGTTTTTTAGGGTTCCGTAGTCAACTAGGAACCCTTATAGATTCGCCATGTCTGTCTGTCCGTGTGTCCGTCCTCGCTTAATCTCTGTGACCGTTAGCACTAGAAAGAAGTTAGCACTGAAATTTGGTACCAATATGTGTATCAATCACGCCGACAAAGTGGTAAAATAAAAATTGGAAAAAATGTTTTTTTAGGGTAGCCCCCCTATATGTAAAGTGGGAAGTGAATTTTTTTTTTAGTTTCAACCCTAACATGTGATATATTGTTGGAAAGGTATTTAAAAATGAATAGGGGTTTACTAAAAGCATTTTATGATAATGTCAATAATTTCGGAAATAATCGCTCCAAAAGTAAAAAACAATGTGTCCCCCCCCCCCCCCTTTTAAAACTTTTGAACCATAAGTTTAGAAAATATGAATAAAATCTGAAAAGTAGAACTTTATAAGGACTTTCTAGGAAAATCATTTTGAACTTGGATGGAAACAACAGTACCCACTACCGAGAGCAGTTGCAGGAGCGCGGAGCGCTGCTGGAGCGCGAACATAATGGATACCCACCTTTAAACTCATAAGTGGGAACACTTATTGTGACGGACGGGAAACTACGGAACCCGGAACACTGAGCGTGTCCCGACACGCCCTTGGCCGGTTTTTTATTTATAAGTTGAGATACTTTATTTTTATTTCACAAAAGCATTTTAGTATAATAATATAAATGTCGATTTTAAATCCATTTTTTTTGTGATGATGTCTTGTTATTTAAAACATAAGGTCCTCCACTTTTTGAGTTTGGTACTTGAGCCTTTTTATTTCTGGTATTCTTGTTTACAGCTCTTTAGAATACCATTAATCTCTGTAGTAAGCCACGGACGAATCGACAGACTGTTGACTTGGAGAAATTATAAGCGCCCCTTGTTGTTGTTACTATGGAACCCTTGTTTGAGTGCATTTTGCTAATGCTTGTAAGTTTTTCTATTTTTCTTAAGGAAACTATCAATATAAAATATCGATATGGTAGCATTGCAATTAATTTGTCCGTCTTACACTCATAACTGTTTCTATGTTGATATATTTAACCACATGTGTGCGTAAAATGTAATAGTGTTGGAGATTTAGATTTGTGTGTGTCAGCCATAATTACACAAAATTTTATTGAGTAGGTGTCAGTCGTAGCGTAGTCGTAGTGTAGGTAGGTGTAAGTCGTTTTTTTTAATTAAATGAAGTTGCCTGACAGATGCTAATGTCACTTTGTGAAATAATATTGTCAGGTTCATTGTGATGGTGATGCGTTCAGGCAGTCAGTTAGTATACGATGACTTGATGATTATGACTAAAATTAAATTAACCTATCTTGATTGACATTGTGAAACGTGTTGACGAATATAATATCATTGAAATAAACAGAAAAATATTGTTATTAAGAATAATAATTTAATACTATTGTGACTCGAGGGGGCGCTCTGACTTTCAGAAAGCACCTTGCGCCCGCCGTGTCGGTCGCCACTTTGTGTGTAGTTGGTCTTGCTCTTGTCACTCATTCGGTTTTTTACCTCTGGTCTGATCGCTAGAATATTTTCTCTGCGCGCTGTTCTCCTGTTGCTTTTTTTGTTTCTTGTTAAGTTTTTTGTTCCGTTGTGTTTGTTATTGTTGAGTTATTATGTTTTCATATCGTTTCGTACAAACGATATGGAATCTCAACCAAGCACGTCGAGCAAAAGCTCTTTTTCTCCAAAAAAGAAGAGACCACGGGCTTCTCTTAGCGTCACCGAAAAGCTTATGGTACGCAATATCTACAAATACATATTTGATCAGGAAACTGCTTCGGTATTAGCTAGTAGTAGTAGAAGTACCGGAAAAAAATATATGTTTCTAAGACAGTTGAAATTTTGGGCATGGGTATGAACACAGTGTTCAGTATCTGTATGTATTAAAATAATACAAACAAAACGAGCAATTAAATTCTCCTGAAGAATTTGGACCGAAACATAATTTCAAGAATAAATTAGACGATTTCACCTTAGCCGCTATAAGCCGAAAAATACACCAATTTTTTATGCAAATGTGGCACCCACCATCGCAAAGGTAACATTAGTGTTATTTTTTTAATTATTGCGCGCGGCGCTATGTGTGCGCAATGCTTGTTATAGATACAGTGGGCGTGATGACGACTGTCACGTCACTATCACACAAATCAAACACACGTCAATATTTACACGCTCACGCACACATAGCATTTTTTTTTTTGAGGTTCTATTTGACTTTTTTCTATTGCGTAGACTTTCTTACCCATAATCTATTTAAATTACAGATTCTTAAGGTTGTTAATGATGATTCAGATTTACCGAACTTCTACTGGAGTACCTTGAGGAAAATTTTAAAACACATTTTAAAATACGTCACAAAATCAGGAAAAAGCGTGTTAATAGATAGACATTGATTAATATCGATATTATTTTGTGGCGCCAGCAATACCTTTAAAAATTAAAGATTATCGCAGGAAAGGAAGGTACATTTATTACTAAGATGAAACCTGGATCAACAAAGGTAATTAAAATTTTCTCTGTTTTATTTATCAATTGCAGTGTAGGTATTGCATGCCAACGGTGAATTTAATGAGTAATTGGTATTTTTCATTTTCTCGAAGGTTTGGAAGGTTTCGGAAGGATTGACCAGACTACAATCGTCCTGGCAGGCTTTCTTAGAAGTGTTGACCACCGGCTTGAAAGAGCCTTTAGGAAAAGACAAACGGCTAATTATCGGCCATATAGTTTTAGGCAAAAAAAAAGGAAAAGAAGATTACCATGAAGAGATGCATGCTGAGTGTTTTGAGGAGTGGTTTAGTGGGATTATGCCCAAACTAAAACCTAATTCCGTAGTGGTGATGGATAATGCTATATATATCACTCCAGAAAGTTAGAATCGCTGCCTACAATATCTTGGAATAAACCAAGAATACAAGAGTGGATGACGAGTAAAAATATTCCATTCGAGGCACAAATGGTAAAAGCAACTCATATAGACATTGTACGGCAGCACAAATATGAACACTGCGACAAGTATGCCGTGGACGAGATGGAAACGGAGCGTGGAGTCACTGTTTTACGTTTGCCCCTTACCATTGTGAGCTCAATCCCATTGAGCTGATTTTGGCGCAGGCCAAAGGGTATGTTGCAAGAAACAACAAGACCTTCAAAATGAAAGATGTAAAAAAACTTTTCGAAGAAGGACTAAATGAAGTGACTGCCGAAAAATGGAGTAGCTGCGTGGCTCAGATAACAAAAGAAGAAAACAAAATGTTTAACCTCGACCACATGATCGATAGTGTCTCAGACAAGGTTATAATAAATGTTACTCACAGTGACAGTGACAGTGATGATATTATATCTGATGACGATGAATAAATAAATGTAGTACTTAAGCATAGTATTTTTTAAGAAATCCCTATGACGACATACACGATGAATAATTTTCGCCTGATTAAATGACACCATGGATGTACCCCAAATAAATCTTGACGTAATTTTTAAAACCTTCAGTTAAAAAAATATTTTTTACCATTCAGTCGTTTTCTTTATGAGTCAGTCCTTTTGTTTTCCGTTCAGTTATTTAGTTACAACACTATTTTTGATTCATTAAAACCTGAAAACCCAGTAAATGTCAGGCAGTTTCGTTTAAGTAAAAATACGATTTCAGTGTTTATTCCACCAAGAACACATTAGTAAAGAAAACGACCAGAGGGGAAGCTACATACAAACAGCTCGCTGCGACTATATATGTATGGGACATAGCGCTGCGATGTGTGAGCTCTCACCGACAGATTCACCGACGCTCTGTCGAGATACAAACCAGTTTGCACCTGTTCGGTGAGAGTATAAATGAAAGGGTTTTAGTCGTGCGCATTTAAATAAATGAAAGAACAATATTTCGTTATTTTATAAATCATTTTTTTACTATTGGAGCTAAGTTTAGATATTATTTATTATAAAATAAGACATTATAGATTTATATGAGTAAATGAGTGTTCTGTACAAATACTTGTACATTATATTATATATAATATAACTGCCAGACAGGGGTGAAGGTGGTAGTAGTGCTTGTGTTGGTGGAAGTGGTGCTGGTGTTAGTGGTAATGCTTGTAGTATCGTTGGTGGTGGTGGGTAGTGGACCACCACCAACACCTTCGCCACTAAAACCACTACCACAACCAGCATCACAACCACAGTAATTACAATCACCACTATCACCATCAACACCACTACCACCGCCACTGCCCACTACCACTGTAATGAAGCTTCTGTGAATACCTATTTCCTCAAAATTCTCTCCAAGTGATTGTGTGTGATTCTCAATATTCGCCGCTTTACCCAACAGCAAGATTCCATGAGACAAAATACTATGAAAATTAGCAAAATATATAATTTTTGCAGTTTCAATTTATGTTACAATAAATATACATGTTGTTATATATTAATTTTAAAACTTAAAATGAAACCACATGTTGTTTTATACTATATATTATTGTTATTTTTTCCTTAAATTTTTCACCTTCATCAGGTGACAACCCTATAAAAAGGTATATGCATTTTTCTATTATTTCGACGTTGTTAGGAATTTTCCCCCTTGGTCCTTACTCTGTACCAAGAATGACAGACTTTTTTGTCCGTAGATTTAGTACTACTCATCCATTGGGTTGAATGGTCTAACCCAACTTCATAATTGTTCAATTAAGATGCAGTACAAAGCAATAAATTAAATGTTTATTCCTTCCATTTAATTATTGCAAATGTTTACGATAGACTGCATTGTATGTGTTATGTGCTAAATTGTATGCCAATTAGTGCACAGACAAGAATAACAAATAGATATTTACAATACAGATGAAGTATCTTATCATTACAATAATCAGGGCATTGTAATATTAGCTACTGATTAATGCGTTTTTGGCTACATAAATATGTTTGCGTTACTGAAAAAAATTACAATAGATATACAGTAATGACGTCAACCGTCCGAAGTTTACCTCATTCGAGGTTGCCAACTTTTTAATAAAAATTTTATATATTGAAGCCACATGTAAAAGTATTGCAGATAACAAAAATAATAAAAGAAAACAAAGTATGTTTTACATATAGCTTTATTTTAAGATGAGTTTTTATGTTTTAAGCCTTTGTTATTAGCATAAAGTTATAATTAGACTTCAACATGATATAAAAGTTTGACCTAAAAAAATTTACAACAAATATTATATAATAATCTAGATTGAATTCATCATCATTATCATCATTACAGCCCTTCACAAGTCCACCGCTGAACAAAGGCCTCCCCCAAGGTATGCCACAAAGCACGGTCCTGAGCCACCTGCATCCATCGAGTTCCTGCATGTCTTACCAGGTCGTTACTCCATCTAGTGGGGGTCGCCCTACACTTCACCTACCGGTACGGGGCTGCCACTCGAGAAACTTTTTTCCCCAACGGTTGTCGGTTCTTCGAGCTATATGGCCGACTCTTGGCCACTTTAGCTTACCGTTGGTCACTCTGGTTTTGGATATCCGCAGTAGAACCATAGTGACCGACATATCCCATGTCGGTCACTCTGGTTCTACTGCGGATATCCTCATTTCTAAGTTTATCACGCAGAGAAACTCCCAGCATAGCCCTCTCCATAGCTCGCTGAGCGACTTTGAGCGTCCTCATACGGCCAGCAGTGAAGGACCACGTCTCAGTTCCGTAGGTAATCACTGGTAACACGCACTGGTTGTACAACTTGGTTTTCAGGTTTTGACGTATATCTGACGAGAAGATGCATCTAAATTTCCCAAACGCTGCCCAGCTGACTTGAATCCGTCTATTGACCTCTCGGTCGAAGTTGGACTTACCTAGTCAGACTATTTGTCCCAGGTAAACGTACTCGTCAACAACTTCGAGCTTAGTGCTCCCAACAACTACCGGCATAGGTGTGACATGGACATTAAACATGACCTTTTTTTTTTTGTCCATATTCATCTTAAGACCTATTCGTTGGGAGGCACTATTGAGGTCATTGAGCATATTGCTTAAGTTCTCCAGCGATTCTGCCATAAGGACAATATCGTCGGCAAATCGAAGGTGAGTGATGTACTCCCCACTACATCAGTGGGGAGTACAGTAATACCGTATCCTTTCCAGTCCAGTAAACGTCTTCCAATGCAGCGGTGAAGAATTTCGGGGAAATAACGTCACCCTGTCTTACACCTCTCTGCAGTTGGATAGGTTTCGAACTTTGGTTCTGTATTTGGATAGCCATCGTAGCCCTACTGTACAAACACTTCAGCACTTCGATATATCGACAGTCAACTTGACACCGCTGAAGAGACTGTAGCACCGCCCAAATTTCGACGGAATCAAAGGCTTTCTCAAAGTCCACATACGCCAGGCAAAGTGGCAGATTGTACTCTTCGGACTTCTATATATATATATATATATATATATATATATATATATATATATATATATATATATATATAAATGAACGTGTCACGTTGTTTGTCCGCGGTGGACTCCTAAACTACTTAACCGATTTTAATCAAATTTGCACACCGTGTGCAGTTTGGTCCAACTTGAGAGATAGGATAGTTTTTTCGCCCACAATATTTTTCGCGAATTTAAGGATTTTCAGTAGGACATGACAAATTGTCGTCAAAAAGGGCAGAAAACGTCTGCCTGGCAAGCTTATAAGCTTATATAAGTACTCTATATATATGTATAGAGTAAGGGACCTTGGAGTTACTATTAATACTAAGCTTTTGTGTTTGATCAGCATGTGGAAGATATCGTTAATAAAGCATATAAGGCTCGGGGTCTTGTTGCAAAATCCGTGAGTTAAAATCAATGAAAATATTGTTTTGTTATTTTGTTCGTAGCCATCTCGAATATGCGTGTCAAGTATGGAATCGAAACAAAATCGAAGCGATTCAAAAAAAAATCATTCGATAGTAGGTTCTAAATTTCATATATCCAAAGGAGGCTACGAATTGCAGTGTTCTCATCTTTATCTCCTCCCGCTGCAAACTAAGCGCTATACAGCTGACCTGGTCTTACTAAGTAAAACTGCTCAAGATCGTTGCCCTGACTTATTAAAAAGATTACATATCTCAGTTCCCTATCGTTCACTGCGCTATTACAATCCCTTATGTGTTTCTTTATGTAGATCAAATTACAGGCGAAACTCATTCTCCTTAAGAGCATGTAACTCATTTAATAAATTTTCTAAGGACTGTGATAAGGCTGACTTTTTTTATTAGTGGTACTACCATCTGCAAATTGATCACATCTGAATTCAGTAGCAATTTACTCTTGAAGTCTTAAATCTAATCACCATCAATGTATAAATTTTACCTACTTATATATGCTGCATGTATTTACCCAAACCGATTACTCATCTGTGAAAACTTTTAATAGGCTTACTTTGTAAATTATATTATATACCATATAGTATTAATTAAAGGCTGTAAGTTTTCCAGTTATAAATAAAAATATATATATATATATATATATATATATATATATATATATATATATTACTTATTGTGTGTACTTTTAGGTTATAATTTATAATTATAGCATTTTTATTCGAACACATAGGTACTATAGAATCATAATACAGTAGCAACTCTAATCCCATTGACGTAGTTTAAAAAGGTTTTCGAGTGGCAGCCTAGTAAGTAAACAATAGTAAATATAATGCCATCAAAAACGTAACTTTTGGTATATACAATGTGTCCAGTTACCGGTGTTGGAGTTTTAATGCTATAAAATATAATCAATTTCGACAAATCATGTCTCAAATCTCATTTAGACCTAGCTGTATTTAAATGGCAGCCATTTAAATTTTTCAGTGTTACCACCTCGACCCCGCGCATTAAAATTACAATATTCACCGATGTAGAAGTCCTACATTATTAAAAGATGTCTTATTGGATAGATAAAGATACGCGTAATAAAATAAATGCAAACATTTAACTGCAAAATTGTATTTAGATCCTAAAAAGGCTTAGAAAAGAAAAAAATGTAAAAAAAATCGGTTATTTTTTCACATTTTCGACTTTAATGAAAAAAGTAAGTCATTTACGTAATAATTTAAAATCAGATAGATCAGAACATATCCTAACCAAAAACATAAAAAGCTTAATTGATGAAATTGATTATATTTTATAGAATTAAAAGCTCCGATACCGGTAACCGGACACACCGTATAGTAAATAGACTGACTTGGGCCATCGCATGAAAATAAAATTTATCTTACAAGCAATACATATTATAATATTAAATTCGTTTGCTTAGTGCGATTGCAAGTTAATCTATTTATTTCAAACATAAAGGATTTTTAATATTGGTATGGTCACAATAAGATGTTGTTATGTTAGCTTATTACGTAATAACTTAAGACAGAAGGACCCTTAAGTAGGGACTGAATAAATTACCTGCCTTGGTATTACATGGATCTAACAACTTTTTACGATAGAATAACCGAGTTGCGAGACTTGGTTTTTTTTACAAGTTATGTTTTTGATGGCATCTCATTTCTTTTTGCAGATAGTCCTACTTTTTTTCCTTTCGGTACCTTCTAATTCTTGATTACCAACAAAGTACCTATCTACACCTTTTATTACATTATATTACACATATACAGGTACACTGATTAATTCACTGCAAATGTAACTTTGTAATCCTACATATTTATATGGGAATACAAAGTTATTTATGCAGTTAGTGTATCTAGAAAACTGGACCGAAGTTGAAAAATATTTTAGTTTTTTATTAATTTATATACTAAACACTAATTATGTTCTAAGTTTGAAGCTTCTATGTCTGCTATAAGTGTCTTAGTTTTGATGATCGGTCAGTCAGTGAGTGACAACATTAAGAAACTTTGACTAACTATATTTACTAAACTACTGATTCAAATTGAATGAAATTTTAGATATACCGTGTTTATACAATGTCTGCTGGGTTTCTGAAAATTCATGTTTCTAGTTCTATCACAACGAAATTATAGGGGGTTGAAAATGGCCTGAATTGCTTCGAGAAAAGTATGGTACGGTCGTGCCGCTTGTTTGCTCGACTTGGCGGGAGCACTGCCGTGCCCCCAGATGACAAGATATGACCGCTGATCTTACTGTGTTGGTTTGCAACATCTGCTTATGTTGGTCTAAGACTTCTAACCTAATGGTCCCGAGTTTGAATCCCGGGCCGGGTCAAAATCAACTATTGGATTTTTCTTTTAAGAATCTTTCAGTACCACCCAGGAGTTGGAAATTTGGCGATGTTTCACATCTATGGCTCGGAAAGAATGTCTAAAACACCGCTGCGTTAGTCTTGAGCCCGATCTCTTTATGGTTTTGTCGAATTTCTGTCCCGTCGAACTTTGTAAGTAACAAAAGGGATTGCACCTGTATTTGCGCACACGGGCGTACACTTCAATCCTATGCTATGCGGATTCTTTGTACCACTAGCCGCCGTGACCGCAAGTCAGCCTGGAGCACATTCATTATATTTATATTACCCGATAAAAATGTAATCGCACTAGAAACTAAAACGGCACATTCGTTTAGTTAAAAAAAACATACCTGGAAGCGCGTGCTACTGTTTGTACTAGCATACGGGATGCCAATGTATTCGAAAAACGTTCCATCGGCGCTTATTTTACCGCTCAAAGTCCCTTGATCGATGCTCACTTCTGGGGCCGGTTGGTCGATTAAGTTCGCAACGAACAATGTAAATAGTATCAAATTCTTTTTACACTTCATGTTCACACACGTATGCTCTGTATTTTTTCACGTATAACACATTGTCGGTATAGGTGAGTCTGCTATTTTCCTTAAAAGCATTTATCATTGATATGCCGTTGGAAATAACCTTGGTAGTAAACTTGTTTAAACGCTCAGACCAACTGACACACGTCTGTTGCGCAGGCGTTTTGGCCTTCAACTGATGTATGTGAATGTGTTATGTGATAATGTCAGTGTCAATATTACGCTACTTCGCATAGTGTATATTTTCTTTGACGCTAGTAAAATGTTATGTATTAGTTGCGTAATATCATTTACGGTTATTTCTTATCCCTTTGTGATGCACTTCTGGTGGTTTCTCGCTTAAATATAGACGATAAATTACTTTTAAGATACACTAAATTTATGATCGTTGGGAACGATTTTTTCCAGTAATCGTTAAATTATCCTTACAATAAGTTATGACTTGACTAAATATAAGCGTAAAAAAGTTGTACTATTTTGTCATACTAGTGTTAGTTTTAATTTGTTTGAGTTATGTTTATCCTGCGAATAACTTTTATGTTATAAAAAATCGGTATATGATAAAAATATACTCAATGTAATAAATAATAATCAAATGTTAAACATAATTTTTTTACCGGACTTAGATGTTAGATGCAAATGGACCTGTCTTTCTAGATTTCCTGATTGTATAATTGAAAGATATAATGACGCTGCGGTAGCGCCATAAACTACCTACTTTAATACTATCTTGTTTCACGAGGCCTAGTGCAATAGATAAACGTTACGCTGCGGTTTGGCGGGTAAAGGATTCGAATCTCGCATCGTACAAATGTTTATTTCCCATAAGTGTTTGTCCCTGTCCTTAAGATAATTAAGTTATTAAGTTATTGTTGTCCTACTGAAAGTATGACGTTTATTAAAAAAGGACCACTGAATAAATAACGTTGGGCTGAAAAGATCGTATCGTTTTATAGAAAAACACATTTTTTTGGCAAAATTCGATTTTATTATTCAACATAGTTGCCATCGAGGGCGATACACCGATTATAGCGATCTTTCAACTTTTCAATACCATTTTTGTAGTACTATTTGTGTTTAGCCTCAAAATAGGCCTCTGTTTCGGCGATTACTTCCTCATCGGCTTTAAATTTCTTTCCAGCGAGCATTCTCTTGAGATCTGAGAACAGGAAAAAGTCGCTGGGGGCCAAATCTGGAGAATACGGTGGATGCGGAAGCAATTCGAAGCCCAATTCATGCAATTTTGCCATCGTTTTCATCGATTTGTGACACGGCGCATTGTCTTGATGAAACAACACTTTCTTCTTCTTCAAATGGGGCCGTTTTTCGCGATTTCGTCCTTCAAACGCTATATAATAGTCGCTGTTGATGGTTTTTCCCTTTCCAAGATAGTCGATGAAAATTATTCCATGTGCATCCCAAAATACGGACGCCATACCTTACCGGCCGACTGTTGAGTTTTTCCACGCTTTGGATTCGGTTCCTCGCGTGCAGTCCATTCATATGACTGCCGACTGGACTCCGGAGTGTAGTGGTGGATCCATGTTTCATCGATTGTCACATATCGACGCAAAAATTTACTTCTATTGCGGTTGAACAGCTCCAAACATTGCTCTGAAGCATCGACACGTTCTTGTTTTTGGTCGATTGTGAGCTCGCGCGGAACCCACTTTGCACATAGCTTTCGCATACCCAAATATTCATGAACAATGTCAACACGTTCCTTGATATCTTTAGAGTGCCAGATATACAAATCAACCTCAATTTACGATTTTCCAAAATCATTTTGTGGATTTTTTTTATGTTTTCGTCCGTAACAGCCTCTTTTGGACGTCCACTGCGTTCATCGTCTTCGGTGCTCATATGGCCTGTACGGAATTTGGCAAACCACTTACGAATGGTTGCTTCGCCCGGCGCAGAGTCCGGATAACACTCATCAAGCTACTTTTTGGTATCAGCAGCACTTTTTTTCATCAAAAAATAGTGTTTCATTAAAACACGAAATTCCTTTTTATCCATTTTTTTCAAAATAACAAAAGTTGCTTCACTCAAAATGTTGTATCTCACAAACTAATAATCAGACAGCTGTCAAATTTATACACGTCTCTTTTGAAGGTTGGTACTACCTAAAAATGATATGGATTTTATTCTAGTGGCGCCATCTCATAAAGACGATACGAACTTTTCAGCCCAACCAATATAGTGTACTCCGTTCAAATAGTTTTAAGATAAATGCTTTTTACAAACTGTGGAAAAGAATATGTCATCACACTATTTTAGGAATAATTTAATAATAACTTTACAGTATAGTGGCAGTGTAAGTAATAATATAATCATTCCGTGGGTGTCGTACGAGGCGACAGAGGGAAACAAAGGCAGCAACGTCTTCCTAATAACCAATGAAAACAAAACTGCGGTAGACAACCCGCTTGCCAATCGTGGCAACTATGGAAAATATCTGATATGAGACAATCTATGGGAAAGACCTATGTGCATCATCGGACTTTAACTGGCTGTAAAGATATCGGTTAGGAAATTAAAGACCATTCTAATTATATATATATATATATATATATATATATATATATATATATATATATATATATATATATAATCTAGACCATTCCTGGCATTGTTCTCTATCTGTTCAGGAGTTTCATTATTTCATTTTCATTTCATATTCATTTCATTTTTTATTGTTGCTTCACTGGTTTCCATTTTTGCGCCCCATAATTACCATACTAATAAGTTTAATGTTCTCTTAAGTATCGTAACCTTTATCATCATTACAGTTCCTCACAAGTCCACTAAACATAGGCCGTTCCCAATAAATGCTACAAAACACGGTCTTGAGCTTCCTGCATCCATCGACTTCTTGCACCTGTTACCACGTCGTCAATCTGTCTGTAACATTCATCACTATAATTATTTATTTACCAAACGCCAAAGATCCGACTTCATCTATCCATCCACAACAGCATTTAAAAGGCCACTGTTTAACATACGATTAAAAATATATAAATGCTTACAGTCATGTTAGTTACACAATTAACAACACAAAACAAATTAGAAATACCCATAGCTAGTTCATAGTGAATATTTTTACATCGTGTATATGTTTTACATGGTAAATAGTATATTTGCTACATTTGCCGTGGTAAAATGAAAATTAACCAAAAGTCTACTCAAAAGTCTAGTCACTATTTTATGATTTTAATGTTAAGTTAACATTTTGACGCTTTCCCTAAATGTATTTGAATAAATTACACAAAATGCGAAAACTGTTACGTTAACCCGATCCCGTACGTGACCGCCTGAAGAGGTGACCATCACTGAATTTTAATTTTTTTTTATTATTACAATCGTAAGACCAAAGTTTAAATGGAAAACGTCTCATTTTTCTTTAACTTTTTGAATAATAAATAGAACTTACGTAATTCATTATATTAGGATCCTCTGAATAAGGATTAATTAAAAAGTAATTGTCATGCACAACAGTTGGTTTATGATCGTAGCACAATACATTTCACATTTTTCGCGCTACTTACCGTAGCCTGTCTATGGTAAAAGGATAGGCTATGGGATTTGTTTTAAAAAAAACTTATGGCTTCCTATAAATGGTTTCATTATTCGAATAATACCAGCGTAAAATAGTGGCTTAATGCTGCTGTGTTTTATAAAATTTAATTGGAAATTATAAATTTTAAATGTTTCTTTTTTCACAAGTATGGGCGACAAACGAACCCAGTCAACATCGTAGTAAATGAATACTGTAGCTTATAAACGCCTACGTCTATCCTCCATTGATAATAAAGATACAAATACATTGTCACGCAGAGGACGATGTTTAAACGTGGTGATAGTGTGGCACCGGTAAAGATGGCATCAGGTACTCTACCCTTATCATACGAAACGACATTATATGCTGATATTTAATGTTTGTGTATTTTGTGCAACGTATACCTATATTATTTTATTAACATCCATCCATCAATTACAGCCCATAAAAGTCTATGTACCCGTACTTCTACTGTAGAGCTTCTTAATAGATTGTTTTTCCATAGATGCCTCGCTTGGCAGATAGGTTGGCAACCGTAATTATTTTATTATTAGAAGTTGTTATCTGGAAGATACTACTGCCAATCCTTTTTTTTCAGTGTCCCTCTGTCGTTTCGTACGACACTCACTGGACCATATGGGGTAGTGGATTACACCTCCACTATACTGTACACACATGTAATAACATAAACCACAAATAAAGCTAATTAACGTATTAACTGTCGATGAGATACTGCGTAATAAATGATTTGTGGTACACTTCAGTAACTCACATTCTATATTCAAAGGTTAGACCCTTTTGTATGTTTGACAAAGAGAATTTGTAACTCTCGTGTTGTCCAGACATAATAAGTAATATCACAAAGCAATATTATCAAAAGCAAAGCTTTAATGTAGTATGGTTATATAAAGAGTCCATTAGACATATTATCTAATGGACTTCGTACATAATAAATATATGAGTTGCCAACAATAAATACTCGAATGATGTTTGATACAATTCCATTTTATATATGAAAAATTGTATTTTATATTATTATAGTATATCCAGCAAGATCTAATTTCATGTATTTGTAAGAGAAAATAAGATTTTGTGCGGTATGTCCACGGAATTTTTTAAGTGTTATTCCTGAATTATCAAAATAAGATTCCGACATTATAGATAAGACGTTTTTTACGAAATATCAATCTTAAATAGTAGGGTAAGGCAAGACGCCCAATATAAAGTCGGAGTCTAAATAATGGGCACTAACCTACGAAAAAAATGGAACGTGAGTACAGAGCGACCGTACCGCTTCGATTCCAGTCAGAAGCGGTTACCATTATACTATTATTACGGCCAATCCAAACTCCACTGATGAACATAGGCCTACCCCGAGATTGCCTCATAGTAAGGTTATTTAAATATTTTTTTTATTTCTCAGATATGCAGGTATCCCCACGATGTTATTTAAATTATATTATATATACATTTAAAATTGCAATTAACAATTTCATTGGTGCCGGCTGGGATCGAACCTGGGTTGCTCGCGTACTGTGAAATTTACAGCAAGCGTTAATCATCTGAGCTACCACGGCTACAGATTCATATTTTGTTAGTATTACTAAATTAGGCTAGGTATATTATTTTTTTACAATATATTAAAAATACTACATAAATGTAATTCGAATAAAATATTTGGACTTGACCACAATATCACATAATAATTTTCCACTTTATTAGGCGACTTCGAAAACATCAACCTATAAAGTGAAAAGTGTGTAGTCAGGAAAGATGCATGTATTATCTTTGTGAAAATTGTAAATTAAATGTAATTTAATGACATTTTTATTATGAGTAACAAGGCATTTTATCTTAGTCACATTAGTTCTTACATTTTGTCTCAATAGAGGATAGATGTTGTTGTCTAAGGGTCACAGTATCACCGAGCGTCAGGTCAAATGAGTGCTCGTATGTCACCCTTAAAAAAACTCAAGGTTGGTTGCATCTAAATGTGAAAATAAAATATCCGTAAGTAAAAAGAGAAAATCTTAACACGCATTGATCATGAGCTGTGGTGATCTTGATAACTATTATATTTTATCTTGATAAGGATATGTTCTGAAATATGTAATTACTGTGATTGCCATCGGTCCTTGATACGAAGGAAAATTTTCAAATCAATCAGCTAAAAATCAAACCAAATCAGTTAAATTTTGTTACATAGATAGATAGACAGGCAAAGCTAATAAAAACGTGTTAAATAGGAAATGAAGTTTTAACGTAACAATTGAAATGACATTCAAGTGGATACGCCAAAATGGCTCTCGGTCTATTATTGCGTGTGACGTATCTCCATATGTACTTCGAAAATCGGAGGATGTTGTGTGTTTCCGACTTTCGGCAATTACGCAAATTACACTCGCGGGTTTTTAACGTCTGTGCGCAACGGTGATTAACTCCTGAAATTTCGTCATCTTTTACGGAATGCATTGCTCTTTTTACATTCCACGCGTGTGTTAGTAAAATATTATACCGATGAATCTCAGAATTAATATACTCGTACTATGCGTTATAAGAGCGCGCAAGAATTTTCCGAAGTATTCTGGTAATTGTGCCTGGAAACCACATTCAATGATTCGCAGGTGGTAGAGGTATGTGGTAGAAGAAAGTTTCCGAACACGCAATTACACGCTAGTCCTTCATTTATTTACCTACATAAATCTAATTAGCCTTTACTGGGGGCTTAATTATCGTAGGAGCTTCCATAATATACTCTGCCTACACCACCTGGAATTCCGTTACATTAAGTAGCTCATACCGGGTGTAGTACTCACGGGCCACACATATTTACCACAAGTGTTACCTTAATTTTTAAGGTTGTAATATCACTAAGTTGACTCAAAAAAATACAAATACATATTTACATACAACATTAAGAAATAAAAGCCACTTTAGTAAACTATAAAATAATTTCCAAATAATTTAATATGTCTATTTGAAGTCGATCCTAAGATATTAATTATATTGTATGGAAGAGTTGAGGCCCCAAAAAATAATGGAAAAGAAACTGCGATAGATACGTTTTAAAAGACAATGGCCAGCAAAGTTTCCTTTAATTGACATAATTATTATAATTGATGAAGAAACGAACAATATTTTTTTGCATTCCACCACATTTTATTTTATCCACGAGTGAAATTAATTACAAAGGAATATTAGCAAAAGTTAAAAACCCGATATTTTAATATAATTCAGTAAAAGTGGCCTAGATCTGCTTTTTAAAATTCTTAAACTTACATAATTTTCCATTTTTTCGATCTGGTCACTTAAGAATGCGAAAGTGGTGAATTCTGCTGAGAGAGATCGGGGCGGGCCCTTGAATTGATTTGCTAAGTCATTTGCATCGAAGACGGAAGGAGCAAAGTCAGCTATTACCAACGACTCAAATACTAATCCTCAAAGTGCCAAGAACCGAGTGGGTTCCGGTCATTGGAACTAAGAAACTTGTAGAGTTGCATAAATGTTTGAACTTGTGTAACTGACCTATTTTACTAACTTACTCTTAATAGGGTTTTTTATTTTTTTTTATCATTTGTAAATGTATTAGTAAATAGCAGCTGAGAGGTGCACTTATTGTTGTTAATTTCTTAGTACAATAGTCGGGTCGGATATGATCCCTGTTGGCACCAATGAAGTTGTGGTGAGACAAAGGTCGTATATCTGAGAAATGAAATTTTCAAGGACATTTGAAGTGTCTTCCAATACGTTTTAGAGGCGTGCGACTAACGACTACATTGCTTTCTTAGCAATTAGAGTAGGCCTCTGCTCAGAAGTTGGAAACTGATATTCGGTATGGCCGTGTATTGGCGTAGTAAGTGAATCCACTACCTCATGATAATCCCGTTGGTAATATAAGAGGCGTTAGAGGGAGGTTTTTTACCTGCAGCACAAATATGCTGGGTCTACAGCAGGAAGGACTACGCTCTCGGGTCTCGCATAACGTGTGAAGAGAATCGGAGGCCATTTTTTAAATGATAACAAGGCATTATATCCTTCTTCCCGGGGTTGACAATGCATCTGCAATTTGATTTTTAATCGATGATAGATATAATATGAAAGACGTGCCCATTTTTCGGTCTTTTTCTGTAAAAGTGGAACCAATATTTTCCTGATGACAGTTTAATAATTATAAAAAGCTATGTTGTCCATACACCTGCCTATCGTGACAAATATGAATTAATCCGCCCTTGATGGAGTGGCGGTGTAAGAATTCACTACCCCATATCATCCGTGGGTGTCATAAGAGGCGATGGAGGGAGAAAAAAATCGGGAGATGGACAGCAACGTCTTTCTAATAACGACTAAAAATAAAAATAAAGTTGCCTACCCGCGTGCCAAGCGTGACAACTATGGCCTTATGAGGTAATCTATGGGGAAGGGAAGAATGTTCAGTATAGGACTTTAGGGCTGTAATAAATGAGTGATGAATTTTATTATACTTACATAATTTTACTACATTAAAACTTCATTTCTAATGTAGCTCAAAGTTTTCTGCATTAAAATCAAGAGTATGAATTTATGAAGTCTGTGCACAAAATTGTTTGAAAAACTTGTACGTAGTACTAAGTTTTACGCATAAAATAATAAGAAGGTGTATGTCATAAATTTTTGAATTTGTATGCTCATAAATAATTACTAATTTGTGTATGTACATTCTTGAACATAGCCTCCCCAAGGAACGTTTCAAAATACGGCCTGAGCCACAAGCATCCATCGACTTCTAGTCTAGTAGCTTGTTACTCCATACTCCATGTAGTGAGGGGATGGCCTACACTTCGCTAACCGGTATTTGGTCGCCACTTGAGAACACTTCTTCACCATCGGTTTTTTGTTCTTTGAGCAATATACCCGGAGCTGTTACAGCTTACTAACCGTTCCAAATAATCCGATGCGCTGTGTTGATTACTCTAGTTCTACTGCGAATATCCTCATGTCTAAGCATATTATGCAGAGAAACTCTGACATCTCTCTCCATAGTTCCTCATACGGCCAGCAGTGAAGGACCACGTATCAGATCCATATGTCACTGTGAGATAGTGTGAGTGTGAGAGCAGTCCCCAACTCTATGGATTGACAACTTGGTAAGACAAGCAGAAAATCGATGAATGTAAGTCTCAGGAACATATTTTGTGGCATTCCTTGGGGGAGGCCTATATTTATTATTATAGAAGTAGTGTTTTGAAGGGCTATAATGTGTGGATGAATGGTCCGTGAATTTCGAAAAAGTATTTTACTTATTATCATTTTGAAACGAAATAGACTGAATCGTGTGCATTGCAGATGTAATTTCCGAATTCTATTTATCCACTGAGAACCTATTTAGCTACTTCAGTAAACCTTTTACAGTTGCAGTTAGTGACAGCATCATTACAAAATGCAGAAGATGCTCATTACCTATCATCTTCGTTTTTTTTTTAAAAAAGAGGGGGGCAAACGAGCATGCGGCTCACCTGATGTTAAGTGACTACCGCCGCCCATGATCAACCGCAACACCAGGGGAATTGCAGGTGCATTTCCGGCCCTTTAGAAAGGAGTAAGCTCTTTTCTTGAAGGTCCCCAGGTCGTATCGGTCCGAAAAAATCGCTGGTGGTAAACTATTCCACAGAGAGGTTGTACGCGGAAGAAAACTCCTCTTGAAACGTACAGTGGTGGACCGCCAAGCATCCAGATGGTGTGGATGGTATCGGGACGTTTGCCGCGTAGTGCGTTCACGAAATTTGGCGGCTGGGATTAATCCGAAAAATTCCTCAGAGCACTCTCCATGGTATATGCGAAAGAAAAATGCAAAAATCGGATCGGAAAGAACTCGGTCGTCGATGATTCGAGCCGCTCTGCGCTGGATGCGGTCAAGTGGAAGGAGCTGGTACTGGGAAGCCCCAGCCCAGAGATAGGAACAGTATTCCATGTGCGGCCGAACCTGCGCCTTGTAAAGTTGCAGGCGGTGTGCCGGCATGAAATACTGTCCCGCTCTGCTGAGCACGCCAAGCTTTTTAGAGGCCAATTTGGCCTTCTCTTCCAAGTGATCACGAAACTGCACGTCACACGATATGTTGACGCCGAGGATTCCGATACTGGCTGAGGCAACAAGGGGAGTGCCTTGAAACTGAGGAGACACGACAAAGGGGTTCTTTTTAGCGGTTAACGCGCAAACTTGTGTCTTCTGAGGGTTAAACTGGACTAGATTTAGTCGCCCCCAATCCGAGACTGTGTTCAGCAAAGACTCGACTTCAGACACAAGTTTGTCCCGGCACTCGGAGACGTTTTCCCGAGAAATATTGGCTCGGTCGGTGTAAAGAGCATCACCAGTGCTGTCATCTGCATAGCAATGAATGTTACGGGTTTGCAACATATCATTGATATTGTAACGATCTCCCCCCCCTCTATATTAAAATAAAAATATGTATGATATTGAATATAATTAGTTCCCCTTTATAATAAAACTTATATATATTTGTGACCAAGATTAATAAAATATGTTTTGGTCTTTCTAAATGATCTTTATAAAGGTTTAATAATAAGCCGTTTGTAATATTTTGGCGTGATCGTCTTAGTTAGGACCCCCATTTACGTTGTGTTTGTTTAGTAACTTAGTTCTTTTAGGTGTCTTTTGGAAAAATGAATATTCGCTAGAGCAATTGAAAGCTGTTGGTAGTGCCTTATAAGCTAAGTGAACCCCGTTCACGAAGACAGGGCTCGAGAAAGGTTAAAAACATAAAACGTCCCAATTCCACTTGTATCAGGTTTACATTATTAACTTAATATTATTTATCCCTTCCCGCTCGGAAAAGGCTCAAAATATATTTATACAAAATACCCAATACAAGGGCTTCGCTCTCCTACATTTATTTTAAAAAAAATGTAGGGGAGGTACACGGCCCCACACACGCCGTGCACGGTGAACGCCAACCATTTTGATGCACTCCCCCCGAAGGGAACGCTAATTCGGGAACTGGACCGTAGTCCACAGCAAAATAACTGGCGAACCAGTAAAAGAGGCTTGGCCCCTTGTTAGTGCGTAAGCACAAACATCGACCGAAGTCGCGCATGTCAATGCGTGTAAACGCCATACAGAATACGAACGAATCCAGCCACAGTGAATGTACGTCATACGGTTTAGGCAAATAGGCACACTGGCCGTAAACCCTCCGTGAGCGCCACCACCTGCCAGACCGCCGCTCCTGCAGACGTGATGTAAATGTATGGCATCACCACCAATTGCACGATCAGCACGGCTACTAGCCGCAGAGCGTGTCATGAGTCTACTGCTCACCTCAAGGGAATGGGGTCCCACGTTGTGCGGCTTTCGGCGGCAGCCTTGAGAGTCTCCTCAGATCCTCCCGCCAGCTACCACCCGCATAAGGTCGACACATATGCTCCACCAACCAATACAACGGCAGATATAGCCAAAAGGCAGTTATAAGATAAGAGTAATAATTCGCCATCAGAAAGGTTTTGTGTCACTGACGTTGAGTAAATGCATTTTCGATCATGTTTGTCTCACCCACCAACAAGTTGCCTTCAATCATTCAAAGGTGGGAAAGTTACAGAGATATAATATTATGTTGTTATATAAAACATCGTGGAGGGCAGACAGTCTGCAGCCCCGCAATGAAGGGACCCGACTTGGGCAAAGCTACTTAGGTGTGAGTCAAACCAAGACGCAGAGAGCGCCATTGAGAATAGCGTCCCACCAAACAACCATCGCAGAGACGCAATGCTGCAGAACGCAACAAGCATCAATACGAGTATCGTCGAGCTTACACCATTCCAAGGTCCCCCATACATCCCAGCAGACATCACCACCCGTATACCTCCATCGACCAGAACCACAAGAGAGCGTCGAATCAGGCGCAGCACACCCGCAGATCCATCACAAGACGCAATACCGCAAGTAGCAGTAAGCATCAATGCAACTATCATACGGATGGCGCCCCCTCACAACACACCCAACATGATCCCTATCGACTTTGGTAACAAAGTTTTTATTGTTGTTATATAAAAAATATCACCAACGTATCATAGTAGCACGCTACTAAGACGCCAATGAACATAACTCCACGTATCATAGCGTTATGCACTAAGACATGAAGTTGAGTATGCCTGTTACACTTAAAAGTGCTACCAAACACACTCATCATCCCAATCCGAAAGACAGACGACGCATCGCTATGCGCTACGACGTCGCCCACAAACGGTATGGGTGTGCGATGTCCACGGGAGAGCCGTATTGCTACAACAAAACCGCTTACCATCGGCACTTAGATGTTAATTGTATATCTCCATCGACCAGAACCACAAGAATACGTCGAATCAGACGCAGCACACCCGCAGATCCATCACAAGACGCAATACCGCAAGTAGCAGTAAGCATCAATGCAACTATCATACGGGTGGCGCCCCCTCACAACACACCCACATGACTCCTATCGATTTTGGCAACAAAGTTTTTATTGTTGTTATATAAAAAATATCACCAACGTATCATAGTAGCACGCTACTAAGACGCCAATGAACAAA